>JAVJIX010000045.1:235000-612500 GCA_036785185.1 Paratrypauchen microcephalus | reverse complement strand
TAAAGATTTTGATACAGATTTGTGTTGAATTTTGTTCAACAGAAAGACAACTGATTTTTTTGTTTTTTAATTTGTTTATTTGTTGTTATAGTTTGGTGAACGTGTTAAAAATAAACATCTCAGCCTTTTCAGCAGGTCTCACACAACAATAAAAATACTTTAACTTTTCAGTCCTGTTCAGAAATGTTGTGGAGTAGAAAGTACAGATACCTGCGCTCAGATGAAGTAAAATAAAAAGTATCCACTGTACAATGTGTTAAGTAAGTAAGTACAAATATTTAGATTTTTTAAAATTTAAGTACAGTACTTTACTACTTTCACTTCATTAAAATCCACCACTGCATATTAGCAAACACTCCAAAAAGTTTAAAAGGGGCACTGTGTAATTTTTCTAGTGGAGGATCTGCCACCAGCTTGTTTCCATGGAGACGTTACTGCTTTGTCTGGAATGCTCCAAGAGAGAGAGACAAAGAGGAGAGAGAGAGGAGAAAGTAGTAGTAGTACTAGTAGTAGTAGTAGCAGTAATAGTTGTAGTAGTAGTAGTAGCAGCAGTAGTAGTAATAGTAGCAGTTTTAGTAGTAGTAGTAGTAATAGTAGTAGTAGTAGTAGTACTAGTAGTAGTAATAGTAGTAGTAATAGTAGTAGTAGTGGTAGTAGTAGTATTAGTAGTAGGAGTATTAGTAGTAGCAGTAGTATTAGCAGTAGTAATAGTAGTAATAGTAGTAGTAGTAGCAGTAGTAGTAGTAGTAGTATTAGTAGTATTAGCAGTAGTAATAGTAGTAATAGTAGTAGTAGTAGTAGCAGTAGTACCAGTAGTAGTAGCAGTAGTAGCAGTAGTAGTAGTAGGAGTATTAGTAGTATTAGCAGTAGTAATAGTAGTAATAGTAGTAGTAGCAGTAGTAGTAGTAGTAGTAGTAGGAGTAGGAGTATTAGTAGTATTAGCAGTAGTAATAGTACTAATAGTAGTAATAGTAGTACAGTGGTACCTCACCTTACGAAATTAATTCGTTCCAGAAGTGGTTTCGTAACGTGAATTTTTCGTAAGTTGAGTAGCTATTTCAATGGAAAAGGCCTGATTCGTTCCAAGGTTGTTTTTTTTATAGTGTAACTTTTTTGTGTGTGTGTAACATTGTGTTCTGCTTCCTAATTGGCTAAGAGACTGTAGAGCCAGGACTAAACGTGGAATAAACCAGGTCTAGACCCAAACTAAACCAGGTCTAGACCTGGACTGGACCTGGACTGAACCAGGTCCAGATCCGGACCAAACCGGGACCAGACCAGGATTAAATCACCCCATGCGGCTTTCCGTTGGCCTCGCGCGGCTCCTGCGCTCGCCCGCGCGTGCTCGGCCCCGAGGGGGAGGCCCGCGCCCTTGTGCCGTGTCGATGTCGCTTTTTGATCGTTCGATGTCGGCTCTTCCTATCATTGTGAAGCAGAATTCACCAAGCGTTGGATTGTTCACTCACTAATAGGGAACGTGAGCTGGGTTTAGACCGTCGTGAGACAGGTGAGTTTTACTCTACTGATGATGTGTTGTTGTGTCTCCGCTCCCCTCACGCGTTCGCCGCTATATTGAGCCGTGCCCCCCCCCCCCATGCTTCACTATCAACACATTCCATTGAAAATCTATGAAAGTTCGAGTGTTCAAATGAGAGAGAAATGCGAGAAAAGCCCAACTCCAGTCTGAGAAAAGCGTAGAATGTGTGTGGTGAGGCATTTACAGCCCTAAAACATGTAGAACAATTGCAAAATACAAAGTTGTCCTACCTCATGGACCTCTCCCACCGCGGGCCACCTCTGGAACCTAACCCCGTGTGTGTTGATAAAGTGTATTTACGTTTTGGGGTGTGCATCTGAGCGCGCATTAATTGAATTTTTGAGATTGCGCGTTTCGTAACTTGAATTTTCTTTCATATCTAGAGTCCAAAATTTACGTGAAGGCGTTTCGTAACTTGGATTTTTCGTTTGTAGAGTCTTTCGTAAGGTGAGGTACCAGTGTAGTAGTAGTAGTAGTAGCAGTAGTAGAGAGAGAGGAGGAAGGGAGAAAGAGGAGAGAAAGAGGGACAGAGAGGAGAGAGAGGAAAGAGAGGTGAGAAAAGGGAGAGAAGAGAGAAAGAGAGAGGGGGAGAAGAAAGAGAGGAGAGGAAGAAAGAGGAAAGAGGGAGAGAGGTGGAAGAAAGGAGGGACGTGATAGAGGTGCAGTGAAGTGGGGGGACAATGGGGACAGAGGAGGGACAGGGGCGTGTCTCTCACCTGTCCGGGCCGGGGGCTGGGCACTGGCTCCGGGTTGAACCAGTTCTCACACTTCTTGAGCTCTTTAAAAGGACCGTCCAGGACTTTATTAATGTCCAACAGACTGAAGACACACACAGCTGACACATCTGCACCCTCCCTGCAGGGGGAGCAATAGGACAAGGTCAAGAGTTTGTTTTAAATCACACCTATTCTGCAAAATTGACTTTTCAGAGCTTTTAACCATGTTACTGTTGTTTCTAAAGGTGAAGGTACAGGGTGAAGCTGCAGATTAGAGATAGTGACTCTAGATAGAGCCTCCTGTGCCTCCTCATGGATGCACCACATTTCACAAATAAGAATAACACAGTTTGATCTTGCGTCTAAACACTTGTTATGCATCTTTTGAACACTTTAGAGTCTCAAACCGAATGGTTTTACTGTGTACAGGTACACTGCCTGACAAAAGTATTAGGACGATTGTGTATTTCTGAACTCTGGACGAAACTTCTGGTTCCAACAGGATAATGACCCAAAGCACTCGTCCAAACTGTGTAAGGGTCGTTTGGAGATGTGTGAACAGCGTCATCAACTGCAGGTTATGACATCGCCGCCCCAGTCTCCTGACCTGTCACCCATCGAAAAAGATATTAACGTGCGCTCCAGGAATCTGACTAACGTTAAACACCTGTGGAAATGTCTTCAGGATGAGTGGAAAACTATAGAGGATGGACATCTTGAAAAATTGTTGGACAAAATGCCTCGAATTTGTAAAGCTGTGATTAAGGCCAAAGGTGATTATTTTAAAGGGACAGTGTGTAAGATTTTTACCCGTTAATTACTGAAATTGAAGATACCCATTCAGAAATACATTGTTTTCCAAGCCTTTTCACTTCCATCATGAAATCAAAGTATTCTTTTGGACTTAGATATAGTCACATAAAAGGGGGATCTTCCCCATGCAGAGGCAGCCATTTTGAATACGAGAGCCGCAGAAGGACATTTGGGCTCCGCCTTCGCCTTCGGCAAGGCTCGTGGTTTTGGGTAAACAACACAAGCATGCTGCCGGATCAGACGTCGTAATAGATCTAACACGTGTTTTGGACTAAATTGTTTTACTGGATTTTATTCGCTGGATCCTTACGGACAAATTGAGAGCAAGTTTATGGTGAAATACAGAGTTTGACCTGTGCAAAGCATTCTAAGGTAAGCTAACCTTGTTTTGTGCTTTTCCGTATAAAAGCCCCATGTGCTCGGGGAGTGATTGTTTTGCAGGGAAATGAATTGCATAGTCAAAAAGAGGAGACTGTAAGGTTTCATTTGATGTGTAGAGTGTCATGGTACATGATCGGGAATGTGTGTTTTCATGAGAAAAAAAATAAAATAAAAATAACCGGGACCGTGGCTCGTGCGCGCGCCCGGGTGACTCTCGAGGTCTGCCGTAGCTAAAACAGAAAGTGCAATAGCACCATCCACCTATGCGCCACGAATCCTACACACTGGGGCTTTAATGAAAAAGCTATTTAACTTGATATTGTTACATTTTTGCAATAATATGCCTTTACACATGATGAAATTTGCTTTAATATATCAATAAATTGATTTGTTGTCATTACCAATACGTCTTGTTATCATTATGAAAGTTCAGAAATACACAATCGTCCTAATACTTTTGTCAGGCAGTGTAGCAGCTGATGTGAGGTGTGCTCACAACGTTGTAGCCTGTGGTAAACACCATATCCCAGAAGTCTTTGGGCTCGGTGAAATCTCATCAGATTGTCCTCGTGTCTGTGGTGTGGGCTTTTCGTCACACGTTTAAAAAAAACAACCTGTAGTGTGATGAGGGCTTTTCCCTCTGAAGTTGTATTCAGAGTGGTTCATGCATGTTTGCGTCATCTTTACTCTCCAGTATTCAGGACACCACTGTTCTGAAAATGTCTGTTTTCCCCTACCCCCCAACATGCACACTGCCCACACTGAACCCTGAACAGTGAAAAAGTGTGTTGTGTAGCCACAGATATTAAAATATATAATTTTTGTCTATTTCCTTTTGTTTGTTAAAGGTGCACTATGCAACCTTTCAGGAGGATGACCCACTACCCAGTAGTCTCCATGGAGATGTTGCTTGCTTTACCTGGAATGTTCCACAATATGCACAAAATGAATCTATCTTATGATAAGTAAATTACAGATATGTTTAAAGGAGAATTAAAGATCCCATGACATGGTACTTCTTGATGCTTTTATATGGCTCCTTAATGGTTCCCTAATACTGTAAATGAATCCTTCTTCAAAATCAACACTCACTGCATGAGAAACAGAGATAAGATGAGAAAGAGTATTTTTTCTCTCTCTGAACAGGCTATTATGGGCGTTGTTGCTTGAATGCAAATGAGGAGAAAAGAGATGGCCTATAGTAGAAGGTGGGGGCGTGGTCAAACTCTCAGCTCTCAGCTGTGCGCTCTCTGATCCATTTCCGCGTTTTTGCGGGGAGAAGAGATTTGAAGCGTTCCATTGAAAAATAAACACATTTCCACAGAAAATAAAATTAAACCACTGCTGTTCAAAGGTCCAGAGGCTCAGATAAAGGACTTCCGAGTCTAGAAACACTCGGACGTGCCTCCAGGCAAATAAAAAAATGCATTTCGCATTGCCTAGCGCATTCGCAGTCCAAACTCTCTGGCCGTGATTTACAGAGACGCTGAGTACAGACAGACGGGGGTGGAACTGCATTTGCATTTCTTTTTTCGATCTGACGTCAATAAGGTGCCTTGTTCACAATCGCCCGTTTGAGCTCCGATTTTTTGTAACGCAGAAAAGGATCGCAAATGCTCAGTTTAGACATTTCGCAACTTTTAAACAGGGTAGGGGAGCTCACATTAACGTTCAAAAACCTCAGAAAGTGAAAATTTCATGCCATGGGACCTTTAACGTTTTTTTTTTTTTTTACAATCTGAGCCTTATTTTGGTAATAAAACAAGTTATTTTACTCACCCATAGCACTTTGGTGTCATATGGAGCACTTCCGGAGATGTTTTAGATTAGCGATATCCGTAATGCGAGTATAATATATGCCCATAATATATGCCCAGAGCAGTCTCCAAATAACACAAACTTTAGCACTTTTCAAATCATAGAAGCTCGATGTCTTAGTCTACACTTTCGTTTGAGTCAAAAGTGGCCTGTAATCTGAGATTTATCCATAATTTACAGTTTTACGTTTCATGTTTTGGTCCCGAGAGCTGAGAGCGAAATAAGCTGTGACTCCGCACATGCGCACTGGCGTCCTCATCTACTCGAAACTATGGCTAAATCTCGGATTACAGGCCACTTTTGACTCAAATGAAAGCGTAGACTAAGACATTGAGCTTCTATGATTTGAAAAGTGCTAAAGTTTGTGTTATTTGGAGACCGCAAACATTTGCCCCGAGAACTCACATTACGGAGATCGCTAATCTAAAACATCTCTGGAAGTGCTCCATATGACACCAAAGTGCTATGGGTGAGTATTACCAAAATAAGGCTCAGATTGTAAAAAACGTTAATTCTCCTATAAATTCTTCTTAAAAACCTGCACTCACATGGTCAGGGTTATGGTTAGAGTCTCCACTGATCTGACTTGGCCTTGTAGCGGCACTTTCTCCATGGAAACAACCAGCTGGCGGACCATCCACCACAAAAGTTACACAGTGTACGTTTAAAAGTTGGAGAAATTGAAATCAAAAGTATTTCATGATATTTTGCTTATATTTGATGTTCTATGTGTTTTATAGTTTTAGGACCAGTCTGATCACATTTGAACACTGGAGTCTGTTTTGTTTGTAAAATGTAGTTCAAAAGGTTTGTCCCCAGTGTCCCCAGTGTCCCCTCAGGCCTTACCACTGAGACGAGAAGAGCCCATAGAAGTGAGTGCTGCTGGGGTCCCCGGGGACGTGCTCTGTGGTGAAGACATCTGTGAGGACGTTGTAGCGCTGTCCACTGGGCTTGTCTTCACACACCAGCTGGGCTTTCAGGAAGGTGGTCCAACGTCTCTGCAGGGTCTTCATGCCCCCCACGTCCGACTGGTGAGACAGGAAAGGGACAGGAGAGACAGAAGTGAGACAGGAGAAAGAGAGACAGAGACAGTTTCTTCTTTATTTCCATGTTTATTTACACAGTAGATTCTCATTGATGCCATCAGAACTATGAATGAGACATATGGACTGTAGTACACAAAAATAAACTCAAAAAAGAGGAGGGACAGTGGCAGTACCTTACAGACCCGGGCCACACGAGGCACTTTGACCTTGGTGTAGAGCTCGTACTCTTTGGACACTTCAGTGAAGAAGAAGTAGATCTTATCATCGTCTCCACGCGGATTGTTGTTGGGCGACTGCTCGATGAACGCCGAGCTCACGAACTCTGGGTCTGTGCACACACACACACACACAACACATGTTTAATGTTTGTAGAAATGGACAGGGTTTGAGCATGGACGTGCATACAGCTTCATCAACTCTGGCTCCAAATCACTTTGAATTGAAAAGTGTCACCTCTGTCTTTAACTGCTGCTGTCAGTCTCCTCATTTTGGTCTTAAGCCAAACGCTGTGGGTGACATCACACTCCCGTAGTGCACTTCTTTGTTGTTTACACACATGTCCACATCTGTGCCTGTGGCATCATGTCCGCTGTCAATTACTATGTCCATGCCTGTGTGCTTAGAGCACTCTATCTACAGTCAGTGCATAATGACTGTTACGTGAAAAGTCCCTCAGTCGTCCAGGTAGAATCCATGATAAAAGGAGAAGTTCAATTTGTCAACTGGACAAAATTTGTTTGGTTGAAAACATTTCGCCGCTCATCCGAGAGGCTTCGTCAGCTCTGGTTACCAGTACAATAACCAGAGCTGACGAAGCCTCTCGGATGAGCGGCGAAACGTTTTCAACCAAACAAACTTTGTCCAGTTGACAAATTGAACTTCTCCTTTTATCATAATGACTGTTAGTTAGACTGCTTCCTCCAGCTCTTCCAGCCGGATCCCGAGAGACATAGTCCCCCCAGTGTGTCTAAGGTCTTCCCCAGGAACACATCTCCAGGCTCCAGGAATGCTCATGCTCAAGACCCCAAAGACATACACAGATGTAGCATACGTCTTTCTCTCATCCACCACAATGTCCACACATGTGTCCACCCTCCTGTCCATTCTAATGGTGTCCAGCCTCATGGCCACTTTTATGTCCACTCGCGTCCCCCTCACACACTTTTACCAGTTCCCCTCTGGATCTATGTACCATATTTTCCGCACTATAAGGCGCATCGGATTATAAGGCGCACCTTCAGTGAATGGCCTATTTTAAAACTGTTTTCATATATAAGGCGCACCACATTATAAGGCGCATAGAATAGAAGCTACAGTAGTGGCTGACTACGGTAGCCATTATTAACCAATATTGACCCATATATAAGGCGCATCGGATTATAAGGCGAACTGTCAGCTTTTGAGAAAATTGAAGGCTTTTAGGTGTGCCTTATAGTGCGGAAAATACGGTATCTCTTATGTCCACTGTCATGTCCTATATGTCCACTATATGTCCACTCTTATCTGTCCCCTCATGACCCCTCACAGACAGTACCGTTGAGCCAGTTGGTGGACTGCTCCATGCGGATGCGGTTCTCCTCAGGCCCTGTGGCTCTGGAGATGTCAAACAGAGTCCCCAGGAAGTTACTGGTGGCTGCAGTGTACAAGGTTCCTCCTGGACACAGGGGGAGTCAAGAGTTCATCAGTACAACAAAACGAGTGATTTTTATAGAAACAAATCAGGTGCTATTGCAGTATGTCATATCTTAATATTCTATAGGCCAATATTGAATATAGACAGGTGTTGAAATGAAACAATCTGTGGATTTAGTTTGTATATTTCTTATGCAAATTCAATATAATCTACAGGAAAACTGCGCCCATCTGGGACTATGACATCACATTCTAAAATAAGACAACCACCATAGGTTCTAAAGCTATGGCCAAGCTAAAGTGAAGTGAAATGGCTCTGGTGTTGTGTTCCTGTGGGAGGGAGTCCCTGTGAACAAATATAGAATCTTGAAAGTTGAATAACTGGAGTATAGTTGAAAGCCATTCTAAAAAGAACAGTCAGACTAACTCTTATCTCGTACTAAATGGTCTAATAACAAATCTCATGAAACAGAAAATGCACACCAAAGTTCTTGCAGGGGTGTAAATGCAATGAACAGCAATTTGTCCTAAAGCCTTTTTTATTTTTAAATTATGTTTTGGCAAAAAGCCTTCATCAGATCATCTTGCTATGGACCACAGTACACCTCATAACAAATCCTAACACTTGTTCTGTAGAGATGTGATGTGCTGCTTCTCCTTTGAGCAAGTCACTTCACATCTGGACTAAACCCGACGCAGTCCTGACCTGCCATCACAGCTGTGTAGTGCTGGCTGGGCTCAAAGGGACACTTGCCCTTCCCTGTCTCCATGTGGACAGCTCCGCCCTCTGTCCTCTGCAGGCTGAAGGATGGCAACTCCTGGACAAGAGACACCGGGACACACCAGGGACGTCAGCACAGACCCACAATATTCAATCCAAACAGACCACAATATTCATTCATGTGTATGGATAAACAGTCCCGTGTCCAGAGGTGGACAGAGAAACCAGGATATTCATATCTCTGTGTATGAGGAATCAGTGTATCCTTGATATTTAGACTGGTTGCTATGGTAACTATGGGACAGATATGACAAGGAGCTAAACATGTAGCAACTTTGCAAACTTAACGTTTTTTAACAGGTTTGTAACAAAAAAGACATTCAATACATTCAAATCAGAACATGACACTGGAGCTCTGTCACAGCTTCAGTAAAAGGCGATTTTAAAGGAGAATTCATGTTTTTTTTTAAACAATCTGAGCCTTATTTCGGTAATACTCACCCATAGCACTTTGGTGTCATATGGAGCACTTCCGGAGATGTTTTAGATTTGCGATCTCCGTAATGTGAGTTCTCGGGGCACATGTTTGCGGTCTCCAAATAACACAAACTTTAGCACTTTTCAAATCATAGAAGCTCAATGTCTTAGTCTACACTTTCGTTTGAGTCAAAAGTGGCCTGTAATCCGAGATTTAGCCATAATTTCGAGTAGATGAGGAGGCCAGTGCGCATGTGCGGAGTCACAGCTTATTTCGCTCTCAGCTCCCGGGACCCAAACATGAAACGCAAAGCTGTAAATTATGGATAAATCTCGGATTACAGGCCACTTTTGACTCAAACGAAAGTGTAGACTAAGACATTGAGCTTCAATGATTTGAAAAGTGCTAAAGTTTGTGTTATTTGGAGACCACTCGGGGCATATATTATATGCCCCGAGAACTCGCGTTACGGATATCGCTAATCTAAAACATCTCTGGAAGTGCTCCATATGACACCAAAGTGCTATGGGTGAGTAAAACAACTTGTTTTATTACCGAAATAAGGCTCAGATTGTAAAAAACGTTAATTCTCCTTTAACAGTTGAAAAACACAACACAGTGTCACAGAATAAATTTAGTTCAAGAGCAGAACAAACCACCACAGAGGTGAGTCTGAGGTTAAAATGTGGTTGTATTAAACAGTAGACGGCTTTATTTTGTTTATAAGTATAGAATATGATTACTTAAAAAAGTCCTGGTAGGACTTTGAGTCGTTTTGAGAAAGTAACTGCTCCTCCTGTATCTGTTACTCGAGTTCACACCTGCTCAGTACAGCAGCAGTTATGAGAAGTCAGGATCCTGCATCTACATGGACACTCACATAACCGGGATAATCAAAAAACCCGACCATAACCCGGACACTCGAGCGCATGTACACTAATATACTCATTTACTCTTTAGTTATCAATGTCACTTACACCAGATTTATTTGATGAACAGGGTTTTTGGATATGTGTTCTGATAAATAAAAACAGATAGAAAAGTGGGCTGACCACAAAGGCGCACTGTGGGTCAAATGCATACGTCCCACACACGTAGACCCGGCCGTCTTCCAGGAACTCCAGCAGCCTGATGTAGTTGTTGCAGTCGGCCTGAAGGGGGAAACACAGGCGCACAAATGAATTACAGCTTTGGAACGAGGATCAGCAGAAGCAAAGTATCAGTGGTTTTCAGAATTATACAAAAATGAGGACCACTGCCATGGTATTTAGCAAAATAAAGCAAAAAAACAGTCCTCAATGTATCAAGAACGAATAACGCAATAAAACAAGTATTTCACCCATTTCAGAGTAAACAGCCTGCTTTAAAGGTGCACTATGGAACTTGCCTAGTAGAGGGGTCCACCACCTGATTGTCTCCATGGAGATGTTAATGCTTTGTCTGGAATGTTTCACAGTATAACACTACTATCTGAATCAAGTGTCTGATTTTGAAATTTCCCCACAATGCTTTTTGCTCCTGACAGAATACCGACCATTTTCTTACTTCATGGTAGGGATGCAAATGATCGATGAATTCATTAATCTATAGTTGATTGACCTTATCGATCGACTTACGATTAACTGATAAGCGGCGTTTTTCACCTGAATTTTAGTGTTTCAATAGGGTCTTTAAGAATATAAGATATAGTAACATAACACTGAGTCAAAAATATATCATAGTATTATTATATTGTATATTCCTCAGTTAATTATTCCTTAGTAAAGCAGACAAATGTATTGATGCTGAATAACAAAATACATTCTTTATCGAAAATAAATTGAGGACTGGCTCAGTTGTTGCACTTGCAGCATGGAAATCTTGAAATTAAAAGGAACAGAAGAAATTAAATAACAGAATGTTATTTAGTCTACATATTATGATGAAACCAGTGAATCCAGGCTATTTTTAGGACATTCTCAACATTTATTTTGAACTAAGGCATCAACAATATTTCTCTCCCTTAATCTGTGAAGGGTTACAGTACAAAATATACATTTCACAGGGCCCCTGGACACAGCATAAAACATTACAGGGCCTCAAAGCAGAACAATCAAGAAATGATAAAAGCATGTAAGTGACATGCTTTTATAATTTCAAAAATATATGGTTCTAGGTCCAGCTCTACTGTGAGTTGTACGGCAACATCCAGAGAGGAAAGGGTTACATGATGTAACGCTATGGTCTTTCTCGCCAGTGGGTTCGCATCTCGTGTTCACGTTCCAGAGTAGCGCCCTCTAGCGATTAGTTACAATTAATGCATTTTGTTCGGTCAGAAAGGAGCTGTACCTGATTTTTACTGTGTTAAAAATGTGAAAAACAAACTAAAAACTAATGAATTTTAAAGGTTTACAATGGTCCAGAGTTGTCCCTCTCTTTGCACTGAGCATAAGCACCAGTGCAGAGTTTTGCAGTGACGGTAAAGCTAACAACAACTGGCAATCTTACAAACACTTCCTGATTCTCTGACAATAAAACATTTCATAATTAGATGCTGACACAACAGAGCTGCTCATACAATGTACTGTATGTGCATGGGCGCAAGACACATATGATCACAAACAAATACATTAATTTCTTGTCCTTGCCTCCTTCCCTAGGCCCTCCTGCCTGTCTCCTCGTCTCCTTCTCTAGCCCTTCCTGCCTGTCTCTGTGTCTCCTTCCCTAGCCCCTCCTGCCTGTCTCCTTGTCTCCTTCCCTAGCCCCTCCTCACTGTCTCCTCGTCTCGTCATCTCCTTCCCTAGCCCCTCCTCCTGATCTCTAAATCTCAGGGCCATTTCCATCAATCAATAAGTGTTGCAAACAGTTTGTTTCCTGTCCTCACAAAAACACAACTGCAGGTGAACCTACAAACTACAACGTAAAGTATCCTCATACACTTCTTATCATATCAAATTTCCACGTCAGATCTGTGGAGGGGCAATCTTTGGTCGCTTACAGTAAGAATGGAAGTTTTTGAGAAATAAAAAATACCATTAGTTTTTATACAGCGCTTTTCCACCTTCAAGGCACTTTACAACAAGGAACCACTCACACTCACATTCACACACCAGTGTACGCAGACACTGGGGGCGAGGTGGGTTAAGTGTCTTGCCCAAGGACACACTGGCAGCGTTCATCTGTGGGAGCTGGAATCATACCTGTCAACCTGTGGGTCAGTGGACAAACGGTCTACCAACTGAGCTACTGCCGCACACGCAACACACACGCAAAGAGAGCGATCCAGCCAATCAGGACTCACCTCGGTTTTGCCTTTGGCCACACAAGACCTCCTCTTCTCTGAGGGCACGTCCCATATGATCTGTGAACACAGCTCTGTTAGAGGTACTTCTGTGTCCTGGGGTCTTACTGTTTAAAAAAAGTACTACAACTTGTACTAGGGCTTGATAATAAAAGCCCTAGTATCAAAATCACTGGACACTTTATATTACTAGTCACTTTAATTAAAGATCCCATGACATGGTACTTCTTGGTGCTTTTATATGCCTCTTTAATGGTTCCCTAATACTGTAAATGAATCCTTCTTCAAAATCAACACAGTGCATGAGAAACAGAGATAAGATGAGAAAGAGTCATAAATATCTCTCTCAAACACTTTATTCTGGGCGTTGTTGCTTGAATGCAAATGAGGAGAAAAGAGCTGGCCTATAGTAGAGGGTGGGGGCGTGGCCAAACTCTCCGCTCTCGGATCTGAGCGCTCAGCTGATCCATTTCCTTGTTTTTGCACGGGGGGAGAGATTTGAAGCGTTCCATTGAGAAATAAACACATTTCCACAGAAAATAAAATTAAACCACTGCTGTTCAAAGGTCCAGAGGCTCAGATAAAGGACTTCCGAGCCTAGAAACACTCGGACGTGCCTCCAGGCAAATAAAAAAACGCATTTCGCATTGCCTAGTGCATTCGCAGTCCAAACTCTCTGGGCGTGATTTACAGAGACGCTGAGTACAGACAGACGGGGGTGGAACTGCATTTGCATTTCTTTTTTCGATCTGACGTCAATAAGGTGCCTTGTTCAAAATCGCCCGTTTGAGCTCCGATTTTTTGTAACGCAGAAAAGGATCGCAAATGCTCAGTTTAGACATTTCACAACTTGTAACCATGGGGGGGGCCTAAACAGGGTAGGGGAGCTCACATTAACGGTCAAAAACCTCAGAAAGTGAAAATTTCATGCCATGGGACCTTTAAGTCATGTTTGCACTGTTCTGATGCTGCTCCTCTGAACCTTGTTTTTTTTTACTATTTACTATGATATTCTAGTTATTATTATTATTTAGTGTTTTATGTTCGGACCTTATCACCGAGACAAGTTCCTAGTCTGTGAATTGTGTTCACTTGACAATGGCAATAAAAGTCTTTCTGATTCTGATTTTGAGTATCAGAGCTGAAAAAGTTGGACCGGGGCATCGTTACTACTGTCAGACAGCACCCGACGTTGGTGGGTGCCCGACAGGTGGTGGGCAGCCAGACAGACTATTCTCTCAGACTATTTCAGCGTCAAACCTACAGGACTATTTATTTTGTGAAAAATATAGAGATGGTAAGAGCTTTGTGTGTCTGTGGACCGAGAAGATGTCTGTGCTTTTCTCTCAACTGGATTTAACTTTAACTTTTTTTTGTTTGTTTGTTTGAGAGCTGTTCCAGTGTGACCCATGTAAGACTCTTTTTAACATTCACCTCATATCTGGGAACATGGTTAGGTCAGGTTGGTGAAATTTAAAATCAAAATGTATATTGTAGACTTGCTGGGTCTGGTTGTGTCTGTATGGGACTCGCTGGGTCTGATTGTATGTGTACCTTGTTTGGGGTCTGGGTGGGTGTGGTTGTGTGTGGGTAGGGTTATGTACCTTGCGGGCGGGTTGAGTGGGTGTGGTTGTGTCCAGCTGCAGCAGAGCGTCTCGTCCTCCGAGGTAGAGCAGTCCAGTGTTTCGGTCCAGGAGGAACACGCTCAGGTTGGACACTTCAGCCAGAGCCGAGGGACCCAGGACAGTGTCTGTGGACAGAAAGACAAAAGGGGATTTCTTTAACATCATTTTGTGTGTGAATTGATGTGTTTACATAGAGACGCCCTTCCTGTTGTAACGCATTAACATGTTTTATAAGTATCTGCTTCATTTTTAAAGCTCTGACTCTCCCCCTTGCTTGCTTGTGGGCTGAGTCCTGGTTTAGGCCTGGTTTATATTAATGTTTGTGTTGGCTGTTTTGGTTCCCAAGAAGATTATCCAATCAGTAAGCAGAATTAGCCTCACCTGACTATCTAATTTGGGTTGCCAGTGCTGCCTCTTCAGTCTGCTGCCATCAGGAAGGAGACTGAGGAGCCTCAGGGCAAAGACCAGCAGACTGAAAGACAGCTTCATCCACCAAGCTGTCAGGATGCTGAACTCTCAAATCCAAATCCAAATCCACTTTATTTCTATAGCACATTTCATAAACATAAACAGTTTCCAAAGTGATGTACAGACAGAAAAACTAGTGACACAACAAACATCAGGTACTGTAAATGATTCACTAGTCCCAAAACAATAAAACCAGTAAAACCAAATCAGAACCAAAACAGAAGAGTAAAATAAACTAAATAAATTAATTAATAAAATATAAAAGTAAAATAAATAAAATAAAAACACAAAGGACCACACAACTCATGCGGGATTAAAAGCCAGAGAATAAAAGTGGGTCTTAAGACGAGACTTAAAACACTCCACAGTGGGAGCTGTTTTGATGTGAGGAGGCAGAGCGTTCCACAGCTTTGGTCCAGCCACAGAAAAGGCTCTGTCTCCTCTGGTTTTAAGTCTCGTCTTAAGAACCACGAGCTGGAGCTGGCCCTCGGACCTCAGAGCGCGGGCGGGGGTGTAAATCTGGATGAGGTCCGAGATGTAATCCGGGGCCAGCCCATTCAAAGCTTTAAAAAACAAACAATAAAATTTTAAAATCAACTCTAAAACGAACGGGGAGCCAGTGCAAAGATGCTAAAATCGGAGTTATGTGCTCTCGTTTTTTGGTACCGGTTAAAAGGCGCGCAGCAGAGTTTTGGACTAGCTGTAGACGAGAAAGTGCATGTAGTCTACAGTAGTCTTACAGTAGTCTAAACGAGAAGAGATAAAAGCGTGCACGACTTGTTCGAACGATTTAAAAACTCTCTCCCTGCCCTGCCTTCCCTCCCTCAATGACACTGCTTCTTAAATGACACTTAAATGACACTAACACTGATGCTTAAATGACACCGTTTGAGCTTTATTACGCTACACATTTTGTGTTTTACCTATTTGTATTATATACAAGTTTACTATACTTTTGCTATAGGTATATGTTTTAGTCATGGTGTTTATTGTCTTGTTTATCAGATGTTTTATGTTCACTGTGGGCCTAGGGGGCGCTGCAATTTCAAATCCTGTGTGCAACCTGTACATATGTTTTTTGCCAATAAAGCTGACTTTGAACTTTTCCATGTGCAGGTTAAGATGGGTTAAGGTTCAGTTATGATCCTACTACAGTAAAAGCAAAGGATACACACAGTTCCTTTAAACAATGCAAAAATCCATCTCCTGTTGCACTCATATCAATAATGAGACAAAGCTGCAAAAAGCTGGTGAAACCACAGTCCCTTTTCACCCCTCCTCTCCCCTTCACTCCCCCATGTCCACCTCTCAGCCTGCCCCTGTCCCTCCTGTCCCCCTCCTTCTCCCTCTACATCAATCATTCATGGTGCAGGATCCATTAAACATGAGCGAGGAGCAGAGACAGACCAGGGGCAGTCACAGCCTCTGAAGCCCCCACACGGAGCCACACCTGCCCTCCCTCCTACCCCCTGGGTCTGGCTCTGGCTCTGCTTAGTCCTGCTAAAGACCTCATTTAGTCCCCATTTAGTCCTGATTTAATCCTGATTTGGTCCTTTGTTTAGGCCTGGGTTAGACCTGGTTTAGACCTGGTTTAATAATAATAATAATAATTCATAGCATTTATATAGCGCCTTTCATGACACCCAAAGCGCTTTACAGTTCATTGTTCATTCACTCCACACTTGGTGGTGGTAAGCTACTTTTGTAGCCACAACTGCCCTGGGGCAGACTGACGGAAGCGAGGCTGCCAATCTGCGCCATCGGCCCCTCCAACCACCACCAACACTCACGCACACACCACTTTCATACTAGACCTGGTTTAGACCTGGTTTAGACTTGGTTTAGACCTGGTTTACACTTGGTTTAGACCTGGTTTAGACCTGGTTTAGACTTGGTTTAGACCTGATTTACACTTGGTTTAGACCTGGTTTAGACCTGGTTTAGGCTTGGAGCAGTGGCAGCCTCCTTAAGGTGCACTCATACACTTTACACCTGCCCCTTGCCCCCTCCCACTGCACCTGTCAATCAAAACTGACAGGGCGCAGAGAGGCAGGGAGGCGTGGACCCCCCCACCCTCAGCCCCAGCGGAGCACCCCAAACAGCTGCTGGTGCCTCGGCCTCATTCTCACACAGACAAAACATAAGAGTGAAAAATAATGCATTTTAATATTTTGAAAATAAATAAATAAATAAATACATTAATTAATCAATTAATTAAATTTTTTTCATTTATGACATCACCATTTTCCGGTGAATTATTTTATGTTGATACAAAGCAAATAATAACGTAACCTGACAGCACTCTTGATGTGAGTAGAACACATTTGTTTTGGGGGGATTGGGCTCTTCGCCTTTGGCTCCGCCCACCTCACAATACTGCTCTGTGATTGGTCCGGATCACTGGTTGACTGGCCATTCACAACAGCAGGAGCCGGACTATATGGACTGTTTGTGAATTCAGGTTCCAAGTGAGTTTTAAGTTTGTATATTTATTAATGATATTTCTTTCTTTCGAGACAAGAAGAAGGTGATGTGCCCAGGTCAATTTACAAGTCAGATCTGCGGAGAGGGTAAGCTTGCATGTTTATCCAAAGTATTTTCTTTTTTGACCAATAAAAACACCTCTAATTAAATAAAATAAATGCAACTGTAACTATACCGGATACAACTGCCCCACACAAGAGTCTTCAAAGCGCAGATTTCATTACAGCAGCTTTGGTCTTCACACTGAACTGAGACCCAAAACGAAACAGCTGCAGCTCACCTCTGGGTTCAAAGGTCACAGGTCAGTGCACAATGTTAGCCAGCTGTGTCCACACGTCTGCCAGAGTCTGACCTCTCCGCATGTGAAAACGACTACGGCATTTCATTTCTTCCCACTACCTTACCATATTAAAGGCACCTGATTTGTCCCATGTATCTAAGCGGAATGCGTCTTGCCCAAGTGCAGATGTATAAGCAGATCTTGAGGTCAAAATAAGTCCAGTATCTGCTGTTTGCATACTAAAAGATTTTACTGTTAGAGAATCAGGAAGTTCGTCTTGCCATGCTAATTGTTTTTCCAATTACTGCCTGGGTATATGTGATGTTTTAGTCACTGGCTACGTTCACACTGCTGCCTGAAGTGACCCAAATGTGATTTTTTCGCCCCTATGCGACCTGTATCTGATCTTTTAATGACAGTCTGAACGACACAGATCAAATTTTTTCAAATGCGACCCAGGCCACTTGGATCTGTGGTCCTAAAACTGATACATATCCGATCTTTTGACATGCGACTTCAGTCTCGACTTCAGGTCGCGTCCATCCGACCTGCCCGTGTTTCTTCCTTTGAGAGTGCTACAAGTAGGCGTTCACAAATGTTCTTCTTGTATATTTAAGATATTATCACATCTTAAATATTCAGCTTGTAAGCAACTGGAAGAATAAACTACACGACCCACAATCCTTTGAGTTTTTACTGTCTTAAAAACCTGAAGTCCATTTGAAACAGTTTGCAGTGGTTCTTCCCCACTTAACTTTCACATTATGAGTATTCTAAAGACTCACCACGATGAGTTTATAAAGCACAACTTTCAGAGATCATGGAGCAGAGTTTTGTTGTAAAGGTAAAGCTAACAACAACTATCATGCTAATGCACACATCCTGATTATCGGACAATAATTACTTATTTTGACATTAAGAGCTGCTCATACTTAACCTGGGAAATCCCCGGCTGCTTTGCACGATCTAAAAGACAGCCTGGCAACTAGGCTAAGTGAGGGCTCCTGATTTGGGGAGCAATCAGAGAGCCGGGAGGGGTGGAAGACGGTGACGCGTACTACGTGACAAACGGAAGCTTGTAGTTTGAACTGACAACTGACATGATTGGCTATGGGCTACGTATACGCCAAATTATAGACATTTGTAACGCCCAATAAACGGCCGTTGGCGATCGTAAACCACACCTCCAGCAGGTGGCTCCCAGACCATATATCACTTGTGTAAACCAGGCAAGCTCATACTGGCACAAGACACAAAAACTGGGCTTTAAAGGTGCATTGTGTAACATTTCTGGTGGAGGATCCGTCTAATGCTTTTCTTCATGGAGATGCTATTGCTTTTTTGAGAGAATTATGTTTAAAGATCCCATGACATGGTACTTCTTGATGCTTTTATATGGCTCCTTAATGGTTTCCTAATACTGTAAATGAATCCTTCTTCAAAATCAACACTCAGTGCATGAGAAACAGAGATAAGCTGAGAAAGAGTATTTTTTTTCTCTCTGAACACTCCATAATGGGCCTTGTTGCTTGAATGCAAATGAGGAGAAAAGAGCTGGCCAATAGTAGAGCGTGGGGGCGTGGCCAAACTCTGCTTTCAGCTCTGAGCCCTCAGCTGATCCATTTCCGTAAAGAGATTAGAAGCGTTCCATTGAAAAATAAACACATTTCCACAGAAAATAAAATTAAACCACTGCTGTTCAAAGGTCCAGAGGCTCAGATAAAGGACTTCCGAGCCTAGAAACACTCGGACGTGCCTTCAGGCAAATAAAAAAACGCATTTCGCATTGCCTAGCGCATTCGCAGTCCAAACTCTCTGGGCGTGATTTACAGAGACGCTGAGTTCAGACAGACGGGGGTGGAACTGCATTTGCATTTCTTTTTTCGATCTGACGTCAATAAGGTGCCTTGTTCAAAATCGCCCGTTTGAGCTCCGATTTTTGTAACGCAGAAAAGGATCGCAAATGCTCAGTTTAGACATTTCGCAACTTTTAACCATGGGGGGGGGGGGGGTAAACAGGGTAGGGGGGCTCACATTAACGTTCAAAAACCTCAGAAAGTGAAAATTTCATGCCATGGGACCTTTAAATAGTTATGATTAAGTACAAGTAAAAAGTACAGTACAGTATTTGGTGTATACACAGACAGATGGGCAACATGGTCAAACCAAAGTTCATCGTGTCCATAAACGACCAGGGCGTTGTGAGCATGAAATCTCAAAGCACGTTTACTGTAATCACGTAACTGTGATTACACAAAATACTGTATTGTGCTTTTCTTCATGGAGATGTGATGTTTCACAGTGTGGCATTAAACCTTTCTATCTTCTTGGAGACCAAACCAGACCAAGTTACACAGGTCAGATCTGTGGTGAGGTGCCCCCGCTCACAGTCAGAATGCTGTGATTGAATAAAGTAGCTGGTTAATGTCATACTGTGGAACATTCCAGGCAGAGCAATGACATATCTATAGAAACAAACATGTGACGGACCCCCAAGCAAAAAGTTCCATTACGCACCTTTAAAGGAATAAGACAGTTTCATCTCTGTGTCATTGTGTGAAATTCTCCACACCTAAGGATAATGAGTAACTGACTGCTCATGTGAGGTGGTGGTTAAACATTAAACATGACTTCCTGTATGTGAGTAGTACTTCCTGTGTACTTATGTGGGTATGAACCATGCAGCTGTTCAGACCCAGAGGCCCGCACCCCCCTTCTGTCCACACCAGGGTGTATGTGTCTCCTAGTGTGTGTCATTGTGATGATTGAGCTGATGCATTTAGACCTGGTTTAGTCCTGTTTAGACCTGGTTTAGTCCTGGTTTAGACCTAGTTTTGTTCTGGTTTAGACCTGGTTTAGTCCTGGTTTAGACCTAGTTTTGTTCTGGTTTAGACCTGGTTTAGTCCTGGTTTAGACCTAGTTTAGTCCTGGTTTAGACCTGGTTTAGACCTGGTTTAGTCCTGTTTAGACCTGGTTTAGTCCTGGTTAAGACCTGGTTTAGTCCTGGTTTAGACCTAGATTTGTCCTGGTTTAGACC
Organism: Paratrypauchen microcephalus; assembly: GCA_036785185.1. Classification (NCBI taxonomy): domain Eukaryota; kingdom Metazoa; phylum Chordata; class Actinopteri; order Gobiiformes; family Gobiidae; genus Paratrypauchen; species Paratrypauchen microcephalus. The sequence goes on along the minus strand of JAVJIX010000045.1, from coordinate 592,184 downwards.
TGGTTTAAGTTTAGACCTGGTTTTGTCCTGGTTTAGACCTGGTTTAATCCTAGATTAGACCTGGTTTAGACCTAGTTTAGTCCTGGTTTAGTCCTGGTTTAGACCTGGTTTAGTCCTGGTTTAGTCCTGGTTAAGACCTGGTTTAGTCCTGGTTTAGACCTAGATTTGTCCTGGTTTAGACCTGGTTTAATCTTAGTTTAGACCTGGTTTTGTCCTGGTTTAGACCTGGTTTAGACTTGGTTTAGACTTGGTTTTGTCCTGGTTTAGACCTGGTTTAATCCTTGTTTAGGTTTAATCTTAGTTTAGACCTGGTTTAGACCTGGTTTTGTCCTGGTTTAGACCTGGTTTAATCTTAGTTCAGACCTGGTTTAGACCTGGTGTAATCTTAGTTTAGACCTGGTTTAGACCTGGTTTAATCTTAGTTCAGACCTGGTTTAGACCTGGTGTAATCTTAGTTTAGACCTGGTTTAGACCTGGTGTAATCTTAGTTTAGACCTGGTTTAGACCTGGTTTAATCTTAGTTCAGACCTGGTTTAGACCTGGTTTAATCTTAGTTTAGACCTGTTTTTGTCCTGGTTTAGACCTGGTTTAATCTTAGCTCAGAACTGGTTTAGACCTGGCTGATGTGTTTCATAGTGCTATGATAATGTTGTGATGAAAACTCTAAACAAAACTATGCCTAAAAGTGATGTAACACAAACAACCCTTGGACTACATAATCGTCTAATGCAGCGTGAGGCTCCAGTCCAGACCCAATCTTCAGAGCATTATACGAAGACGAGCTTTTACAGTTACAAGCACGAAGACAGCAGTAGGTTGTGAGGTCAAGACTACATCGCACCTCGTGTCAGCTCTTTCCTGTTTACAATAAAACCACCTGCTTTGACTGGAAAATATGAAACTGTGAAATGTGCAATAGTTCAGATCAATGCTTTTGACGCACAGAAGGTTACAACTTGAAAAAGGCAGATCAAAAAGAATGATATGCCAAAAGGAGGGCACACTGCACAAACTCCAGAGGGACCTGTGTACCACCATGGATACAGTTCACAGTTTGGTATATAAAAATACTTTTCTAATCGTACTTCTTAGTAGTTTTGAAGTAATAGTACTCACACTTCAGTAAATGCCTTGATTAGCATTCCCATTGTGAGCAGTCTCTTATTAATCAATGTAAACTGACAAAGTAAAAAAAAAAAAGTTTTATTTGCTTGAAGGTGAACTATGTAACTTTTTGGTTTGGGGTTTCTATAGATATGTAACTGCTCTCCCTGGAATGTTCCACAGTATGACATTATACAGCTCTACTTTACATATATTAAGTTACAAGTGCTTTTATATCTCTAAAATCCCCTCGAAAAACAGACATTCTCCATAGATCTGACCTGTAACTTGGTCTGGTTTGGTCTCGATGAAGATAGAAAGGTTTAATACCATACTGTGAAACCTTCCACATAAAGCAATAACATCTCCATGGAGAAAAGCCCCAGAAAAGGGAAATACAAGACAAAAGAATATTTTGTCTCATCAGTTACTCATCTGTGTGTATGCCAAATACTGTACTGTACTTTTTACTTGTACTTAACAGAACTCTCTCCTCTAAACAGTTCTGTCCAACCCCCCTTCCTCCTCTAAAGGTCAGAGTTCATGGCGTAAGCAGTGATGGAGCAGAGCCGGGGTCAGAGGAGCAGGAGAGCGAGGTGCACGTGGAGAATGTTGTCACGCCATCAACCCTAATATATTTACGATGTTTTTATAGACTCTGGGAGAAGACAGCAGCGACTCTCTGCCCCCTGTGCCTCTGAGCAAGACCAACATGTTCAGGGTTCATACTAGGGATGGGAGCATGGGATACAGACAAATTATTGATACTGCAAATACCAACGCTAATTAACATTTGAAGCATAGGTAAGGTTAGATCTGTATCAAGTAACAATTATCCCAAAAGTACTCACTGTTGGTAGAGATAAAATATACCGCAATTTAGACTTACAAATTTGTCTATCAATTTTTCTATGATCACAGCTGGACTATGTCACCCCTGTCACTATTGTGAGGAATTATTACTGGATTAAATTTAAACTTTGGGGAGAGAGAAAACAGGTGGAAGAAAAAGAAACTTCAGAGCGCTATCACAACACAATTCCGCTAGTTAAACTACATCTCATCAAGGTTGTGCAGTTGTAGTGTACAGCTTTGTATCATGTTTTTGTATATTTATAGATATATTTATAGAATTGTTGAGTGGGAGCATGGCTGACAGGATCATACTGCTAACCATAAGGAGAGCTAAAACATCTTCAGGCATGTTTTTCATGAAGGATCAACATTATAACATGGTAGAAAAAAAAATCAACTCTGTCACAGTTCACCCTTTGGTGACGGAGTTGACAAATCTCCCTGTAACATCTTAATGTGCTAACAATAGGTGTATTGAGGATATACAATAGTTTCACTGTATGCTTACAGATAATGAACAAATATGTGGGGTTTTGTAAGTGACAGAGTTGACATGTTATGGTGACAGAGTTGACAAATTTACCGTAAAGAAAATAAAATGTGTCTCTCATTTTCAAGTGGCTGAGTTTACATGCACACTCAAATTCTGTACAGCAAAACGGTCTGTTTTCTTTGTGATCGGGGACCTTCTGATCACTTACATCAGACTTTGCGCTTTACATGCCATTTCAGTTATCTTAAAAGTCCAGAAATCAGATTATGGTGTGGTGTGCACATAGCCACGCTCTGTGGCTAGAGCTAATCTGAAAAATGGTGGTTTAAATCCTGCTCAAACCAGTGCATACTCCTGTTGTGTTTTTTCGCACTTGACACTTGACCCACATACAATACCACAACAACTTAAGCAAACATGAACGCTTTGCCTCCAGAGTGTATTTATTCTGGTGTATGAATGAGAGTGCCAATGTCAAGGTCACCAGCACATTTAGAACTTTCCTCCGCAAACTGAGGAGAGCTGGAGCCCCCCCACCCATCATGATCACCTTCTACCGAGGCACAACTGAGAGCGTTCTGACCAGCTGCATCACTGTGTGGTACGGGAGCTGCACTGAACAGAACAGGAAAGCTCTGCAGCACATAGTGAATGCAGCTGGGAGGATCGCTGGTGTCTCTCTCCCCTCCCTCCTAGACATTCTTAACACCCTGCTCACGCGCAGAGCGTCCAGTATTGTGGGTGACCCGAGCCACCCCTCACACATCCTCTTCAGCCTCCTGCCCTAACCCTAACCCTAACCCCCCCTCCCCCAACTACTGTTGTACGGTTGTTTACTCTTGTTATTGCACTGGAATTACTACTGTTGCATATTTATTTTTATCTTAACTTCAATGCACATTCTATTGCACATGACCATTTCACTGCTGCATCTTACATTGCACATTTTGATGCACACTGCACATTTTTGGACATCTGTAAATAGGTATTTATTTATTATGTTGCAATGCTTTCAGATTTTAGATCTTAGATTTTAGTTTTAGATTTTTGTCTTAGATAGTTTTTGTTGTGTTTTGTCTTTATATTGTATTTTGTACACTACCTGCCCAGAGAGAAACGAAATGATTCACTGTATGTTGAACACATATGGCAGAAATGACAATAAAGCTGATTTTGATCTTTTGAATATGCACACTGCAGACACCCACAGTGAAATAACCAGTATAAGAGTCAAGTAGAGACATGAACCCCCTGACCCCTCCTCTTTTTCTGACCACAGCAGTCTGTCCCAGGCCTGTTCTGAGTCATCTGCAGAGTTCAGGTAAATCACACAGAACAAACTGCCCCCTCCAGACAACAGCCTGGGTCTGTGTCACTCATACTGACTCATACTGAGAGGAAAATATTCAAATCACACTTTGAATAATAATTTGTTCATCGGAACGGCTTTGATCATCAAGAGTCTCGGTTTATATGAAGAGAACTAAATATACATTTCTCTAAAATCTGCATGACCTTTAGAAGCATTTTCTCTGAATCTTGTAAATGTACCTCTTTTTCAGTCTTCTCTCAGCATTTATCCTCCTGAACTTGGAGCCTCATAAAAGAAATGTACCTTAATTTCCAGACTATTGAGCGCACCTGAATATAAGCCACATCAACTAAATTTTAAAAGAATTTTATTTTTGTACCGCAGGGTTCAAAGTGTGAGAAAAAAGTAGCGGCTTATAGTCCAGAAATTATGGTAATTGCTTTTTCAAATCTGTCGAAAAAATCACAACTACATAAAAATGATTCATTTTGCCTTCAGTTAAATGACTCCCAAAGTGTACTTTCTACAGGCTCATGTGTCTTGCCCCAGTACAGATATTGTATAAGCAGAAAATCAGAACATGCACATCAGCATGGTAGTTGTTACTGTGACGGCTCTGGTCTCTGAAAGTTGTGAAAAGCTCTTATAAACTCATGGTGGTGAATCATTAGGATGCTCAGAATACATAAGGTAAGTGAGGGATAACTCTGGACTACTGCACACTGTTTCAAATGAACTTTTTTTTAACATTTTGAATCCAATCCAACTTTATTTGTATAGCATATTTTATAAACAAAACCATTTCCAAAGTGCTTTACATAGCAACCATTTGACCAGAATTATGAAATCTTAAAAAAAAAGGAACAAGAATAGAATCAATAGATAAAATGATAATAAAATCAATGAATAAAAATAATAAAATCAATAAATAAAGGCAGAACTAAAAGAATAAAATAGATAAAAAACAATAAATAAAAGAGAATAAAAGCGGGTCTTAAGACAAGACTTAAAGGGATATGCCACCCCCAGGTCAAACTTGGGCATCTCCCCACAGTCCAGAGACTAAAATAAGTGATGAAGAGCGTTTTCCTGGTCACCCAGCCATTGTCCGAGTCTGTCAGCACTGACCGCCGCGGTATCTGCAGCTCCTCCGCGTTAGACTGGAGTCTAACGGCGCCAGAGAAAGATTTCGGCCAAAAGGAATTAATTTGCTCGATGCTTTTCCCAATTACTTTCTGTGTAGTGCGCATTCATATCGAGTGCAAATAAATGTGCAAATCAACACGGAGAGCTTGCCTTGGTCATTTTGGGGTGGGAACTATTTTACAGTGCGGAAAAACACAGCCGAAGCACACAGGGGAATCCCTGTTACGCACCACGTTGGGAGTTCCCCTGTTATGCAGCGTGGTGTGTGGGGAGATGCCCAAGTTTGACCTGGGGGTGGCATATCCCTTTAAACCCCTCCACTGTGGGGACGGTTGGGACATGGGGGATGGCAGAAGTTTCCAGAGCTTAGGGCCGGCCACAGAGAAGGCCCTGTCCTGGTTTTAAGTCTTGTCTTAGGCCCCGGGAGATGGAGCTGGCTCGAGAGGGGTCTGGCTGCAGACCTCCAGCGTGAGACCTCTTCCTGTGCAGGCTCCAGTATCAGGCGTACCTCCAGTGTGAGGCCCGGAAATAAAAAAACGTTTTCGCACCGCCAGTGAGAGTCCGGCCAACCCAGCGGGGAAAATAGTTTATTTCGCTTCTCTACTGTTTTGCTGATCATAGTCCTGGTCATGTGCATTATCTAGCTGTTGATAAATCAGTTATGATGTTTATATTTGTGTAGTGGTTGCAGTGATATTAAGTTTTATGAGACCTGTTTGTGCAGTGGTGTTACTGAGACGACACTTTTTGCAAAGTTAGTGTAGCAGGGTTAAATGTATTCCCTGAATTTGCCTACTCAATTTCAGACATCCTGTTATTTGGATTGACAACATCAAAAGTGTATTTAAGAAACTAAAATCTTTCACGTTACAAAGTTGATTACTAATTAAAGATAAATGCATGAAGTTTTCTCTTCATTAACTTGATTTTATTTTGAAGTTTGTTGTGCGCACTTCCGGTTCCAACCGGCCTCACGTCAGTGTCAGGTACGCCTGACAATCATGTACAGTGCTTTTAATCATAAATTGCTGATAAATGAAATGGCAGCTCACTACACTGTGTTCCAAAGAAATGAGTCAGAGTTGTGACATTACTGTTGTTGTGTCCTTTGGCACAATGCTTCATCCACATTGCCTAGTATGAAAGTGGAGTGTGCGTGAGTGTTGGTGGTGGTCAGAGAGGCTGAGGTGTCAGTCTGCCCCAGGACAGCTGTGGCTACAGTAGTAGATTACCACCACCAAGTGTGGAGTGATTGAACAATGAACTGTAAAGCGCTTTGGATGTCTTGAAAGGCGCTATATAAATGCTATGATTAATTAATTAATTACTCTTGCTTCAGTAAAAAAGTTTGGCTAGTCTATCCACCTGTATCGAAACTACAAGGTTAGCGTTTTTTTTTTTTAATGCAGAATAAGACAGGAGAGGAAATTATGGTACTTTTAATTACTCAAACATCCAAAAAACACAACTTCAGATGAGTAAATGGTAAGGGGAAACTACTATAACATGGTTAGATCTGAAAAGCTCTGAAAAGTCTGCTCTGACACGAAATCACCGGTCAAATAACCAAAACACCACAACGCTTTTGACCCCTGACCTATTCTGTGCGGCGGATGGACGTCTCACAGCTGACAGCGTGAAAAGGCTGCGGCACAGTTCAGTATTGTGTAAGAGGACGGGGCCGGTGACCTTGCAGCTGTTCAGAAACAGTAAAAACATGGAGATTACAAAAGGAGCGGGAGGAGAAAGCGCAGTCACATTCAAGGACACAGGGTGAGTCTGTTTTGGCAAAATGTCTGGTGAAAAAAGAGGAGAGAGGCCAGGCAATACGCAAGACTAACTGAGCGGAATTATAAGACAATTTTCAAACCATATTAAAGAGCGGGAATTTGACTTCTGGGGCTTAACACGCAACATATTTAGATCACCATGTTCCTTTTATTACTTTGAACATGCTGTAGTCACCAAAAACAATGTATTAACATGTTTTATAAGTTATGAGACCCCTCTTTGTGTTCCTTATGCTAAGTCACTCCCTGTTCAGAGCACAATCATCACAACACAATCAGGGCACATCCCGGTAATGAAACTACTGCACATCGTGTCAGTTGTTGAATATGGTTTTGTATCATGTTTTTGTGTATTTATGGAGAATTGTCGTGCAAGAGCATGGGTGGCCTAGGCTTGTGGGCGGAGCCTTGTACAGAATCTTAAAGGTAACCTTAAAGGAAAAGTAATGTTTTTTTTTACAATCTGAGCCTTCTTTCGGCAATAAAACAAGTAGTTTTACTCACCCATAGCAGTTTGGTGTCATTTTGAGCAGTTTCGTAGAAGTTATGTTGTAGCGTATCCGTTAACTTGAGTGCTCAGGGCATTATTTTGCGGTCTCCAAATAACACAAACTTTAGCACTTTTCAAATCATAGAAGCCCGATATCTTAATCTACGATTTCGTTTGAAGCAAAAGTGGCCTGTAATCCGAGATTTAGCCATAGTTTCGAGTAGATGAGGAGGCCAGTGCGCATGCGCGGACTGTGCTCTCAGCTCCCGGGACCCAAACATGAAACGCAAAGCTGTAAACTATGGATAAATCTCAGATTACAGGCCACTTTTGCTTCAAACGCAATCGTAGACTAAGATATCGAGCTTCTATGATTTGAAAAGTGCTAAAGTTTGTGCTATTTGGAGCCCGCACGGGGCATATTACATGCTTGGGGAATATATTATATGCCCCGAGCTATGGCTAGAAGTTGCGCTAGGCTAACCGCAAATCTAAAACATCTCTGGAAGTGCTCCATATGACACCAAAGTGCTATGGGTGAGTAAAACAACTTGTTTTATTACCGAAAGAAGGCTCAGATTGTAAAAAACATTACTTTTCCTTTAACAAAGGTTTGAATAGGGCCTAGGAGAGATTGCTAAATTACTCAAACATGCATGGATGACATCTAAAACCTCTTCAGGCATGTTTTTGAGGAGGGAACAGTGTAAAAACATGGTAGAAAGCTCCAAAAAGGTACATTTTACATTTTAACGCCTCTTTAATTACTATTTAGTCCAGATGACATGACTGAATTTTCTTTTGTTCTGGAAACTACCTGGATGACTGAGAGAAAACACAAACACCTGCTTTTTTTGTCACTCTTAAAAATGCACCAAGAAAGAGAATCAAGTGTCTGGGATAGTGTCAGACAATTGTTTCCCATGATGCTTAGTAACACATCCCTTTGTCCCTGATTGGATGAAAAAGGGGACCCTGTCCAGAGCTTCTGCATGAAATATTACCTGAGAAAATTTAGCGTAGAATAAATAAGTAATATTTATATTTAGAAAACGAAACATCATGCTTTGTGGGGCCCCCTAGTGGATGAGGGCCCCTGTAGATGTGCCTGCTCTGCCCAAAGCTATAAACAGCCATGCCCCATTACTTTAGCCATACAATGTTATGAAAAAAGCTGTCTATTAAACTGTCTAAATCTTGTGAACAGCCCCGTGGACCCTCTTGACTCTGGCCTGGCCCAGTTTGGCTCGGACTGAACACCTGAATGCTCCCGTCTCTCTCCAGGGTCTGAGGGGGTCATTCAGCTCGGCTCCAGCCCCACAACAGAGCTCGGCAGGGGGCAGAGGCAGAGGGGGCGCAGGGGTGGACCATGGGCAAAATACAGCAACAAGTGAAAGAGGACACTTGAGTTTCTGAGCACACAAGCTGGAACATTGCGAGTACTCTGTCATTAAAGGTCCTATATTACACAAACTGACTCCTGTGAGCTTTAAAGGTGCAGTGTGTAACTTTTTGGATGGGAGTTTGTCACCTGCTTGTTTCTATGGATATGTCATTGCTCTGCTTGGAATGTTCCACAGGATTAAACAGCTCTACTTTACATTTATTCAATTACAATTGGTTTTATAGCTCAAAAATACAGGGTTGCCTCTCCACAGATCTGATCTGTAACTTGGTCTGGTTTGGTCTCCGTGATGATAGGATATTTTAATACAATACTGTGAAACATTCCAGACAAAGCAATAACATCTCCATGGAGAAAAGTATTTGACGGACCCTCCACCAGAAAAGTTACTCAGTGCACTTTTAGGCCATCTTATAATAATGTTACCTCCTCAAAAACAGTTTTGCTTCATTCACACATGTTTGAGTAATCCTTTATTATCAATCTTTCTACACCTCCAAAGCTCTAAATGCTCTGTTCCACCTTGTGATGTCATCAAGTGGTTCTTTGAAAGTCAACAGCTATTAAATTATTTGCTACAAAACTCTTGAATAACCATAAAAGTAAAATGGACGTGTTTAAAATAAGAACTTAGAACGAAATCCTAAAATCATAAATTGCAATTCTAATCATAAAGTTTGTCAGGAAAAGAAAAAAAAAAAACACACACAATTAGATATTTTTCCCAAATTGTTTCGCCATAGTTTAAATGTTTTGCCTTATATTTCTTAAAATTCTTTGTATACGAACAGAACACAAACTGTCTTAGTCACATATGGCTGTGGCAAGGGCGGCGTCTTTCCAAACACATAACCATCTTTTTTCTCTTCCGTGGATTTCTACTCGTATACTTCCTCATCTTCCAGTCCAGGCTTGTTTGAGACATGCACTGGTTTACCAACAGTCACAAAGAGAATAGTAATGGGCCATATATCGCTTCCAGTATCAGTACCAACTAGGGATGTCAACAATTAATCGACTTACAATTAATTGTCGATCAAGACGTTGGCCGGACAAAATGCATTAATTGTAACTAATCGCTAGAGGGCGCTACTCTGGAATAAGAACACGAGATGCGAACCCACTCGCGAGAAAGACCATAGCGTTACATCATGTAACCCTTTCCTCTCTGGATGTTGCCGTACAACTCACAGTAGAGCTGGACCTAGAACCATATATTTTTGAAATTATAAAAGCATGTCACTTACATGCTTTTATAATTTCTTGATTGTTCTGGTTTGAGGCCCTGTAATGTTTTATGCTGTGTCCAGGGGCCCTGTGAAATGTATATTTTGTACTGTAACCCTTCACAGATTAAGGGAGAGAAATATTGTTGATGCCTTAGTTCAAAATAAATGTTGAGAATGTCCTAAAAATAGCCTGGATTCACTGGTTTCATCATAATATCTAGACTACATAACATTCTGTTATTTAATTTCTTCTGTTCCTTTTAATTTCAAGATTTCCATGCTGCAAGTGCAACAACTGAGCCAGTCCTCAATTTATTTTCAATAAAGAATGTATTTTGTTATTCAGCATCAATACATTTCTTTCTTTCTTTATTAGTTTATTTGACAGGGACAATGTGCAAAAACATTAAAGATGCTTTACACCAGATTATAGCTGAAGCTAGTTTCCATCTCCCTGAGCGCTCCTTGGACTCCTGTGCGCGACATCCGACATGCACCCCCGCTACACACTGTTGCGAAAGAGCTGCGGTGCTCGCGGCTTGCGCGTGCTCGTGGCTTACACCGGTAGAAGTTTAATACGAGACACGTACTTTTGTTTCTGAATACTGGACGATTCCCCCGTATTCAGATGACCCCGCGGCTGAAAAAAAAGTGGAACTCTTTCATCCTTGCGCTGCATAGGTTTTCTTGTGCGCTGGGAATGTGCGAGCAGTGCGCAATTGCACAGGCGCGCAGCTTAGAGGGAACGTTGCTTGTGGACCTTGTCTGCTTTTTACTAAGGAATAATTAATTGAGGAATATACAATATAATAATACTATGATATATTTTTGACTCAGTGTTATGTTACTATAGCTTATATTCTTAAAGACCCTATTGAAACACTAAAATTCAGGTGAAAAACGCCGCTTATCAGTTAATTGTAAGTCGATCGATAAGGTCAATCAACTATAGATGAATTAATTAATCGATAATTTGCATCCCTAGTACCAACCGATATCGATACAGATCCTTCAATATCAGTCGGTATATCAATACTCGATACCAGTATTTTTGTGTTCTTTGAGTGAATGGAAATAGAAGAGTGTTATGTCTGTATGTTAAACAAACACGTAACACAAACTGTCAAACTCTCTCCTAAAGAACATAATAGGTGTGAACAGGGTACGTTAGCACTTACAGCACTTACAGCTATAATTGCTAATAAAACAGTTGTCACGCAAATAACCACACCTTTGGCTGTAAGTGACATCTCGTTTACGGCGAGTCTTTGATTTTCAGACACGAGGAAGCGCCTTCATTTGTTATTCGTTCTCTACTGCAGCTCCGGTAGGCTTCATTTTCACTTTAGCATAGCGTGACAAACACATACCTAATATTCTCCTGGCTGTTTCTTACCTTGTGCAGTTGAATGCCTCACCTGGTCTGTGCCTAATGTAAATCAGTCTGCTGTTACGTGCAGCGAGTATCTGAGTATGTACAGACTTCTCCAGGTGCATTATTGGGTTCTTTGAGATTCGATTCATGACTCCTCAGTCACGGTTCTTGGGTTTGCAGCGTTTTGATGAATCCGCTTTAAATTGAACTAGATCAGTTGTACGTTTTTTCCGTGGTGAGGATGAGGGACTGCAGCGATGAGGAGCAGGCAGGAGCACCAGGGCAGGTCCTTGAACCCTCTGACCCCACAGAGAAGAGGTGGAGCAGGGGGAGGGAGCAGGGCTGAGAGGGGTCGGTGGAGGATAGTATATGCAACATGTCTGTAGTATATATATATATACTGTACATATATGTGTATATGTGTGTGTGTGTGTGTGTCGGCAGATACTTCAAGCCATAGTATCAAAATCAGTATTAGAACTGAAATAGTTGGATCGATAATATTTGTTTGTAGTACATTTTATTTACTAGGTTGTGTGCAGATTTAAAAAAGAAAGTCACTAAGAAAGTCACTTCTTCTTCTCTTCTTCTTCTTCTTCTTTAAAAAAAAAAAAACTTACTGTGATATTATTTCTAATGCAAATATACTGGCCGTGATATTTGTGATGCCAAATTTAAATGTCTATGTGACTATGTGAATCAGTTTCCAGGAAATGAATGTAAGTCAATTTCCAATAAGCATGGAAACCTAACGCGTGTGTGTATATACGTGCAGGTGCATGTGTGAGCGTGTATGTGCGTGTACGTGTGCGTGTGACAGCGGGCAGGGTGGGGGTGGAGATGGGGGTGATATACAGCTGTGGTCCGGGGTTAAGTGCTCCGCTCGGCACCAGTGGGAATGTTTCAGTCTAACTGCTGCTGATCTAACTGTTTACCGTAAAACTCGGAGCGGGATCAATGCAGTGACAAGACCGGCAAGAGAAGAGAGCCACAAAATAATGTCAGAAATATACTATATATAATCTATGACACATGTGGATCATTATGTTATAACCAGAGTACTGATCTAAAACAAATTAATAAAAGAAAAACTGTGGTGCCCAACGGGAGCTGACGTCGCTGTGAACGTCATCACAGCAAAGCGCCGCATGCTGTGGGTACACGATGCTGCTGAATCCTATGTGTATCCTATGCGTATTGAAATGTTAGTATGGTGACAACATAAACATAATGCAGTGTGTATGCAGCCCAGCCGTGTGAGCGTTTAAAGCTGAAAGCAAAGCAGTTCTGACTCTTGGTGGGAAACCTGACTCTTGTCTATTGTGGTGCTTCAGTGACAACGATGATCTAATCTGTGCAGGTAACAGTAGACTGGTGAGAACTGGACTATACACAAGCCACGTCCACTCATACGCAAAAGCCACGCCCAAAAAACAATACACAAGAGCCACAGTCGTGGGTATGCAGAAATATAGCTACAGTGAGAGCAGCTGAGAGGGTGTCTCTCTCCCCTCCCTGCAGGACATTTACCGCACCCGCCTCACCCGCAGAGCCCTCTGGGTGATCTCACCCACCCATCCAACTGCCTCTTCAGTCTGCTGCCATCAGGAAGGAGACTGAGGAGCCTCAGGGCAAAGACCAGCAGACTGAAAGACAGCTTCATCCACCAAGCTGTCAGGATGCTGGACTCTCTCCCTGCTCTGGCCTCCCTCCCCCAATGACACTGCTGATTAAATGACACCAATTGAGCTTTATTACACTGCACATTGTGTGTTTTACTTATTGTACTTTTTGCTATGTGTACATGTGATGTTTTAGTCATGGTGTTTATTGTCTTGTTTATCAGATGTTTTATGTTCACTGTGGGCCTAGGGAGCGCTGCAATTTCAAATCCTGTGTGTGCAACCTGTACATATGGTTTTTGACAATAAAGCTGACTTTGAACTTTGAACTTTTGAACTTTGATAAACAGTAGGTCCATAAAAACACACACACACACACCACGCCCACTAATACACATAAGCCACACCCACATATACACAGATGCAAAAACAGCAGATGCCACGCCCACCAACACTCCTATAATTTAAAAGATACCACGTACCGCGTCCGCCCAGCAAAACACGGAAGTCGCGCCAATGAAAACATAACTGCCCCGTCCACAAATGCAAAGAGGCCCACCCACGCACGGATACAGGACACACCCGCAAATAGTAAACAGCCGCAAATACACATAAACGCACAGAAGTCACTCCCACAAACGTGCAAGTGCCTCTCCTTGAAAGCGACAACTGCCCCTCCCTCCCATATAAAGCCCCGCCTACAAACACCCATTCATGCCAAGAAGCTACACCCACAAACATACGCAGATGCTCAATTCAAAATTTGACCACACCCAGAAATACAGTGGTACCTCACCTTACGAAAGACCCAACAAACGAAAATTTCAAGTTACGAAACGCCTTCACGTATCTCTAGATACGAAAGAAAATTCAAGTTACGAAACGCAAAATCTCAAAAATTCAAATAATGCGCTCTCAGCCACACACATTATACGCTTTTCTCAGACTGGATTTAAACTTTTCTCACATTTGTCTCTCGTTTAAACACTCAAACTTTCATAGATTTTCAACAAAATGTATTAATAGTGAAGTGTGGGGGGAAGGGGGAGGGAAGTGTGCGCGGACACATGTGTGATAGCGCAGCATGACCCGGCGCAGGGCGCGAGCACGAGACCCATGCTCAAACCGTGCCAGGTCTAAACCAGGTCTAAACCAGGTCTGAAACAGGTCTAAACCAGGATTAGACCACCGCGGCTCTTGCCTGCGTTCGTTCATGCGCTCAGACTGCGTGCGGTCCCGAGGGGAGTCCTCGCTGCTCGCCTCAGCCGTGACTCGAAACGAAACCAGGAAATAGACCCGCACGCGGCGCTTTAATCCACCTTGTTTAGTTTAGTCCTGGTCCAGTCCTGGTTAAGTCCAGGTCTAGACCTGGTCCAGTCCTGGTTAAGTCCAGGTCTAGACCTGGTCCAGTCCAGGTTTAGACCTTGGTCTAGACCTGGTATAGTCCACGTTTAGTCCTGGGTCTACACAGTCTCTACGCAGGACACAGTGTTACACTATAAAAAAAATGTTACACTATAAAAAAAAAAAAAACTTGGAACGAATCAGGCCTTTTCCATTCAAATAGCTACTCAACTTACGAAAAATTCACGTTACGAAACCACTTTTGGAACGAATTAATTTCGTAAGGTGAGGTACCACTGTACACAGAAGCCACACCTACACACAGTTTACTATCCCAACCTGACAGATGCCCAAGCTCCGCCCACAAACACAGAACCCAGCCCACAAACATAATATGCAAATGCCCCACCCACAATTACGCTAGTCCCACCCCTTCCCACTCTACAAGCCCCTCCCCTTTCCAGCACACAGACACTGAGACAGCATGTGTTGAATAAATAATACAGTTGATCTCCGGTCGGCCGAGTTTGCTGATTCACGTCACCTCACACGGCCCAGTCACACGTCATGGAGGATCTGAACAGCTGCAAGGTTCATGTGGGCCTATCAAACATTTACAGAGCGCAGCAGCAGAGGAGGTCCGTGAGGACTAAAACAAACTCCAGAGCGCACTGTGCGTTATCAAATACATGAGTTTGATTTTGGGGCAATAGGTCGTTCTCTCTGGTTTCAAGAATAGTACAGTACAGTTCAGTTGAATGGCTTTAAAATATGAGGTGAACATGATCAAAGTGAACATAGCTTTTACTGGTAATAATTATAATGCTGATTTATTCTTAAAGATATGGTATTTTACTAGATAATAGAAGAGATCCGAGGCACTCTGTTATGCTTAGCTATTACTTTGATTTTATGTCAAACGCAAATAAAAATTAGAGCTAAGCATATCAGAGTGCCTTGGATCTCTTCTTCCATCTAGTAAGTTTATCTGCCCACTTGGGATCTCCGAAGAGCACCCGATTCACTTAGCGTTGATCCAGCGAGCGCAAACTACATATTTTCTGTACCAAGATTGACCGGGGTGATATTTGACTTCTATGGGGGTATTAACTGTAACTTGTTGTTATACAGCATGGTCTTGGGTCTAGTCATTAATAGAAATGATCAGGTTCCATATTTGGGAATTTACTTTTGATACAAAGTAAAAAAAATAGGAAAAACATGCATGGATGACATGTTTTTGATGAGGGGATAACATGGTAGAAAGCTTCATAAGTTGATTTTGCATTATACCCCCTCTTTAATTACAAAAAAACATGAGTTGTTTATGTTACAATTTGGTGTTTTGGTTCAGGACAATTATCCAATCAGAAAGCAGAATGAGCCTCACATGACTCTCTCATTTGAGTTTCCAGTCTCAATACTAGTCTAAATCCATTTGGTTTAAACCTAAAATGGCTCTCTCTGATCAGAACGGTCACCTGAATGGACCACAGCTCCTGCACCAATCCTGAATCAGTGCTAGTGCAGCCTCTGCAGCTCAGGGAGGGAATTCTGGAGGTTCTGAACTTCACATGAGGCCTGTCCGTATACTGAGAAAGAGACAAACATTGATGTGTCTCTGTCTGCAGGTTAAAGCTCTGGAGACACAGGTTTAGTTGAGATTGTTGAACCTTTTGTAGAACTATAAGAGCAACAGGACACACACAGTTCTTTCAACAGCAAGATTCTATATCAATCAAGGAGTTTGGAGGTTCAATTCCTAGGCCTATGTGTCTTTGTTTTCTTACCTCTTAAAGGTCCCATGACATGAAATTTTCACTTTCTGAGGTTTTTGAACGTTAATGTGAGCTCCCCTATCCTGTTTAGGCCCCCCCCCCATGGCTAAAAGTTGCAAAATGTCTAAACTGAGCATTTGCGATCCTTTTCTGCGTTAGAAAAAAACACAGCTCAAATGGGCGATTCTCAACAAGGCACCTTATTGACGTCAGCTCGAAAAATGCAGCTCCACCCCCGTGCGTTTTTTTATTTGCCTGGAGGCACGTCCGAGTGTTTCTAGGCTCGGAAGTCCTTTATCTGAGCCTCTGGACCTTTGAACAGCAGTGGTTTAATTTTATTTTCTGTGGAAATGTGTTTATTTTTCAATGGAACGCTTCTCATCTCTTTCTCCGCGCAAAAACGCGGAAATGGGTCAGAGCAGACAGCTGAGAGCTGAGAGCTGAGAGCGGAGAGTTTGGCCACGCCCCCACCCGCTGCTATAGGCCATCTCTTTTCTCCTCATTTGCATTCAAGCAACAACTCCCATAATGGACTGTTCAGAGACAGAAAAATTACTCTTTCTCATCTTATCTCTGTTTCTCATGCACTGAGTGTTGATTTTGAAGAAGGATTCATTTACAGTATTAGGGAACCATTAAGGAGCCATATAAAAGCATCAAGAAGTACCATGTCATGGGACCTTTAAGGGAATACAAATGATATATTGACTGCTCAGACCAGGAGACAGAGCCAGCCTATAGCTCAGAACAGAGAAGGCTTTAGGGAAGAAGTGAAAGACAAAAGGACTGAGTTATGAAATATATTTAAGTAAAAAGCTTGGAGTGAACAGCTGCAGGGTCAGGCTCCTCTGTGCAGTGGGCTCTCTGACTCTCTCATTTTGCACACGTCACTCAAACTGATGAGACGTGGACCTAAAATGGCTTCCAGCGGAGAGCAGGAACCACTGCGCACACATGAAGACCAGATAGAGTCACACTAACATGCTGGGTGTGCTAAACCATCGGGCACGTTTGATCAAGCAGAAAAAATGTGGCTAAAATGCATTCATGTTCTTCATTTTGGTGATGTCATGACCTCAAATAGTGTGCAGGGGCCTATACAAGAAAAAATATAGAAAACAGAATTCCACAAATGTTGAGCCATCTCATTATTAGTTTGGGGTCAGCTCCACAAACTTGTCATATTAATCTTATAGCTTTCCTCTGCTTGTCTCCATGGAGATATTATTGCTTTGCCTAGAATGTTCCATGATACGACCTTAAACATATCCATCTAGCATTTATTCATTACGTGTTTCTATTGCTCAAAATTACAGTAAGTCCTTCTGTGAATAGGGGCGACTCTCCACAGATCCGACTTGTATTGTAACGTAGAGCTGTAACCTGCTTGTCTTCCTCGTGATAGATTGGTTTAATGTAAACAAGGGGTCGGCAACCTTTATCACTCAAAGAGCCGTTTGGATCCGTTTCACACAGTAAAGAAAACACTGGGAGCCACAAAACCCTTTTGAAATTTAAAATGAAATAACACTGCATATAACGGCTTTGCCTTTGTGCCATAGAATTACATTTTGAAAATGAATGAACTAAAATAAAATACATTTTAATTAAATACAGTGGGTCCCTCGCTATATCGTGGTTCTCTTTCGTGGCCTCGCTGTTTCATGGATATTTTTATTCGAATTTTTTTATACTGTATCAACGCGCATTTCTGCGTCCTGATTGGCTAAGGGACTGTAGACCTTTGCTGATTCGTCAGTCATTCTCCTCCGTGTCTCCTGTACAGAATGCGTTCAGTTTGCCAGATTTATATAAATGTTCGATCGCAGTGTGACTCTGAAGTGCTGTATGTTTGCAAGTTTTCTCCCCGACAAAACCCGCCACAGCGAAGCGGCGCCAGGACGAAGAGGCTTGGTCATAAGAACTGTGAAATACACACGAAATACACTTTGGTTTCGTTCTATAATACTGTGCTTTTTTGTTGAAAATCAATGAAAGTTTGAGTGTTTAAACAAGAGAGAAATGTGAGAAAACGTTAATTCCAGCCTGAGAAAAGTGTAGAATGTGTGTGGTGACGCGTTTACAGCCTTTAAACATGGAGAATAATTGTAAAATATAAAGCTGACGACTTCGCGGATTTAGCTTATTGTGGGTCATTTTTAGAACGTAACCCCCGTGATAAACGAGGGACCGCTGTACTGAGCTGCATCAGAGGGATCAAAGAGCCGCATGTGGCCCCGGAGCTGCGGGTTGCCGACCCCTGGTCTATACATTCTAGACAAAGCAATAACATTTCCATGGAGACAAGCTGGTGACGGACGCTCCACTAGAAATGTTGCGCAGTGCATCTTTAACCGTTCAGCTGACAACAGGCTCTATTCACACTTAAGTCACAAAACGGAAACATGCGGATGACGACTTCCTTTGGGCTCTGTTTGCAATAGTAACTATGACAAAATCTGGGAAAATGAAGAAAATGGCCCTGTTTTCTTCATCTAGATGCCATTGTATTATTATTTTTTTCTCACTGAAGTGCCAAAACGTTGAATCTACTTAACAAAAAAAAAAAATACTTTTTGAGATTTGAGATATTCTGAAGTAGACTTTACCTTTTGCTTTGGAAAATACACGTTCCTTGACCCTGACATGACACAGCTGTGAAGTGAAACCCATTTCAGGAGACTTTATTGTAAAGGTCACTGAGGAAAGGCCAAGGGATAGTGAGTGGATACTATAAGGAATCTAAAATATAAAAAAATAAAATAAAAATTGTTGAACGATTTCATATTTTTCTTTACTACATAATTCCATATATCTTAAGCATCATTATTCAATGTTCTCTTGTGTATAAAATGCAGAAAGTAAACATAGGCAAAAGAAAGAAAAAGATGTGTCCAAAGGTGTGTCCAAACTTTTGACTGGTTGTGTATGACTTTTACTGGTAAATAATCTAACGCTGATTTATTCTTAATGACAAAAACGCTGGACGTGACAGCCCATTTATTTGGTGCTTTGGTTCTAAAGACGATTATCCAATCAGAAAGCAGAATGAGCCTCACGTGACTCTCTCACTTGCATTGCCAGTTTCATTATTGAAGTCCAGTGTGTTTAAACTCTGGACTCTCTTGTAACAAAACACATCACCACAAAAATGCTGGGTGAGAAAACGGGATTGGAGAGCATCCCTGTTTGGCTGTTGGTCCTTGTTTAGTTTTTGACTGGAAAACAAAACAATTTACATTTTCATTCCTGATGTATTGATTTTGGGGAGTGCACTATTGACAGAGGACAACAACGCGCAGTAATTGAATCTGCAGTTTCTCATATCTTGCAGCTTTAGTTGGAATTCTAAACTAGAGTAATTATAAGAATCAATAGAGGGCTCCTCCTCACTCTGTTATCTGATTAGTGTCAGGGCAACAGCAAGATGGCCACTTGTTCAGTACACACACATTACACACAAATGTTACACACACGATTAGTGTCACGGCAACAGCAAGATGGCTGCCGCTGTAATGTGGTGTGGCTCAGATTTAAAGGGATATGCCACCCCCAGGTCAAATTTGGGCATCTCCCCACAGTCCAGAGACTAAAATAAGTGGTGGAAAGCGTTTTCCTGCTCACCCAGCCATTGTCCGAGTCTGTCGCCACTGAATCTGGTGCTCCAAAATCCGCACTCAGACTGCATGAGTCTAACAGAGATAAGATTTCGGCCAAAGAGTCATTCATATCTCTCTCAAACACTTTATAGTGGGCGTTGTTGCTTGAATGCAAATGAGGAGAAAAGAGCTGGCCTATAGTAGAGGGTGGGGTGCGTGGCCAAACTATCCGCTCTCCGCTGTCAGCAACAGCTGATCCATTTCTGTGTTTTTGCACGGGGGAGAGATTCCCCTGGCAGCGTTCCATGTGAAAAATAAACACATTTCCACAGAAAATAAAATTAAACCACTGCTGTTCAAAGGTCCAGAGGCTCAGATAAAGGACTTCCGAGCCTAGAAACACTCGGACGTGCCTCACAGGCAAATAAAAAACGCATTTCGCAAATTGCCTAGCGCATTCGCAGTCCAAACTCTCTGGGCGTGATTTACAGAGACGCTGAGTACAGACAGACGGGGGTGGAACTGCATTTGCATTTCTTTTTCGATCTGACGTCAATAAGGTTCAAAATCGCCCATTTGAGCTCCGATTTTTTGTAACGCAGAAAATGGACCGCAAATGCTCAGTTTAGACATTTCGCAACTTTTAACCATGGGGGGGGGGGCTAAACAGGGTAGGGGAGCTCACATTAACGTTCAAAAACCTCAGAAAGTGAACATTTCATGCCATGGGACCTTTAACGCACACAGCTTTGCACATGCTCAGTACACACATATTACACGCACACATTATGCACACGTTACACAGACATGTTACACACGTTACACAGACATATTACACACACGTTACATGCACACACACACACACATTACACACAAGACGGTGAACATAGTTGTTACACACACAATTACACACACTATACACACAAATGTTACACACAAATTACATACATGTTACACACATATATTACACACATGTTACGCACACATTAGACACACATACAAGTTATACACACACACACACACATGTTGCACCCACATGTTACACACACATATTACACACACGTTACACACACAACAAAAGGACTGAACAGCTGAAGAAACCATCGTCTGAAACATGATGGTGAAATCCAGTTGGTTTAAACCTAACATGTCTCTCTCTGATCTGAATGGTCTCTACCTAAACCCCAGCACCTGCACCAATCCTGAATCAGTGCTAGTGCAGCCTCTGCAGCTCAGGGAGGGAATTCTGGAGGTTCTGAGCCTTCACAAGAAGCCTGTCCATATACTGAGAAAGAGACAAATGCAGGATGTGTCTCTATCTGCAGACACCTGTTTAGATGTGATTGTTGTACCTTTCTTAAACCTGTAAGCACAGACTACATACATTCATACATGGACACATACAGAACACGACGGCTAAAGATGCACTATGTAACTTTTTGGTTGGGGGTCCCTCACCTGCTTGTTTCTATGGGCATGTCTCTGCCTTGAATGTTCCACAGTATGACAATAAACAGCTGTACCTTACATTTATCCAATTACAGGTGGTTTTATAGCTCAAAACACCTTGAAAAACAGGCATTCTGACTGTGAGCGGGGTCGCCTCTCCACAGATCTGACCTGTAACTTGGTCTGGTTTGGTCTCCATGAAGATAGAAAGGTTTAATACTGTACTGTGGAACGTTCCAGACAAAGCAACAACACGTCCATGGACAAAAGCATTTGACGGAACCTCCACTGGAAAAGTTACACAATGCACCTTTAACTACTGCAGGAGCATGACCGTCACTTCAAATCAACTGACCTGCTGAAAGAACTTATTTCGGGCTAACGTTCTCCTGTTTTTTGTGTGTGTTCCATGATTTGTTGATGAGAACATGCAATCTGGATTCATCAAACTTTGCAAACATTCATAAGAAAAAAAATCTGTCAGCTGTCCAAAAAATAAACGATAAAATAAAAACAATATTTGCTGTTTACAATCTGCTGTTGTCCGTTTCAATCCCAAACAAAACCGCACCCAAAATACACTGTCCCGTTCTCTGTACATCTGCAGCCCCCTCCTGTACGCACCAGGCCCCAAATGATAAATAGATAATGCAAATTTCTCCCACAATGCCCCTCATTTTTCATGCTAGCGTTAGCCCGACGCTGATTTATCATGTGTCCCGCGCAGACGAGCACGCGCCTGGATATGGCTAACTCTGCACTAGTGTTGTCAACATTTGATTAGCACTAAAGCACAGTATGGATTTTAGCCATCGGACAAATGGACGTACAGTGTAGCAGGCGGATAGATAAAAGCATGCATGACCACTCCTCTTCCTCCTCCTCTTTGCAAATCGCTGACACTGTCCTCACTGTCCCTCTACAGCCCTGAACCCAGCATCCGTCTTTGCCTGGGGTCGCGCGGGTCATTTCCCACAATGCACTGGGGTCCTTTGTAATAGCCAGCGAGCTTTATAAAATGTCTTCTTGGTTGAGATTTCATTTATAGGTGCAAGTGACAAAGAAAATAGTTTTATTCTTTTTGTCGTCTATATAATATCTTAAAATCCTTTTCTGACATAAATATGAAAAACAGAACTAATTCATTTGAAATGGTTTGAAGTAGGGATGTCAACAATTAATCGACTTACAATTAATTGTCGATCAAGACGTTGGCCGAACAAAATGCATTAATTGTAACTAATCGCTAGAGGGCGCTACTCTGGAATGTGAACACGAGATGCGAACCCACTCGCGAGAAAGACCATAGCGTTACATCTAGGGATGTCAACAATTAATCGACTTACGATTAATTGTCGATCAAGACGTTGGTCGAACAAAATGCATTAATTGCAATTAATCGCTAATCGCGGACACGCGCACCTGCGTGGTCACGAACCAAGGCAACCGCGCACCACGCTGCGCCAAGCTCGACTCACAGCCGGCCACAGGCGCCAACGGCACTCAGCCCTAGCCACAAACCAGCCACACGAAACCAGCAGCGGCACGTGGTGGTTTAATCCTGGTCTAGACCTGGTCCAGTCCTGGTTTAGTCCAGGCCCAGTCCAGGTTTAGACCTGGTTTAGACCTGGTTTAGTTCTGGTCTAGACCTGGTTTAGTCCACGTTTAGTCCTGGTCAAGTCTCTTAGCCAATCAGGACACAGAACACAATGTTACACTATAAAAAAATGTTACACTATAAAAAAAAAATTGAAATTTTTTTTTTTTAAATCCGCGAACCGTGATAGAGCGAGGAATTACTGTATTTTGTTATTCAGTATCAATACGTTTATATGAATACAGAAGCCCATGATATCGATACTGTATCAACACATTAATATTTTTGATATTTTTGCACACCAATTCTTATTACATATTGGTATTTTGGCACTCTTCACAACAGTGTATGCAGATCTTGTTTATAGCCTTATTTAAGCTGCTTTAAACCAGTCTGATGTTCTTGGAAGGGAGTACATATTCTTTTTTGTAGTAACACTCCCGGAGCAAGGAGGGGAAACGGAGGAGGCGGGGCTTTCCTTCCTGTGCATTTATTGGACAATGGACGGGAGCGCGGCGGCCAGGAAACTCTGCTACGACGGGGGCCAGGGGTAGTAACTATAGTGTGTGTGTGTATGTGTGTGTGTGTGTGTGGTATAGTGTGTGAGAACCCAGGCACTACTTGATGAGTGTCTGCTGGAGTCTGCGGCGTGATACCAAAACAAACATGGAGGCGGCGCTCACACAATCACCGCACCATGACTGGCACAGAATTTTCGAAAGAGCCACAAATATAAATAAATATGTAAACAGATAAAAAAAAAAAGCTACAACCAAATTAATACATAAATATGCAAGCTTTGTATACTAGTCTATGTGCTCTTAACTTGTTCTGATACGGCTCTAGATCAGGGGTGGGCAAACTTTTTAACTCGTGGGCCACAAAGGGTTCTAAAATTTGACAGAAGGGCCGGACCAGGATCAGATGGATTTAGTGTTTTCGTAATCCACCTCATAAGAGCAAAAAATAACATAGGATATGTAGAAAATGTATGCTTTATTTCAATTAAAAATAAACAAAAGCATTACAACAAAATGTCCATCTTTCAAGTTCCACGGTATTTAGCTATTTATCAAAATGACTCTTAAAACACAGAAAATTTAAGTAGTAAAATACAGCTTTTTAAAATTACTAACAGTTACTATTTTAGAGCACTGAAAGTTCTGTTCTCCTTCAGGTTCTTTTGTTCTTTCGTTGACTGCTTGCTAGCATAGTTAGCATGTTTTGTGGCAAAGTGACGGCTGATATTATATTCTTTAAAGGTCCCATGACATGGTACTTCTTGATGCTTTTATATGGCTCCTTAATGGTTCCCTAATACTGTAAATGAATCCTTCTTCAAAATCAACACTCAGTGCATGAGAAACAGAGATAAGATGAGAAAGAGTAATTTTTCACACTCACATTACGGAGATCACTAATCTAAAACATCTCTGGAAGTGCTCCATATGACACCAAAGTGCTATGGGTGAGTAAAACAACTTGTTATTACCGAAATAAGGCTCAGATTGTAAAAAAAATGTTAATTCTCCTTTAAAAGAATCCATCCGTGCTTTGTCATTTCTGATGTGCATGGTACAGCTTATCTAATCTTTGTCTGTGGTTGAGTTCTGAAAAAGCTGACACGAAAAAAGAGATTTGAAAACGCGATTTGAAAATACGAAAGGTGCCAAATTCTGAGAAGCGAGACGCACACAGGAAGTGCTACGTGCAAAGTGTCGGTGGTGCATCTGACCACGACCTGATACAGCAGCCCATAAGTCCTCTTCACATGTAGTTGTGGAACTGACTTGGTATTTATGGTAAACCAGTGTTGCAACTTGCACACAGGTCTGACTGCTTCTTCTATTTCACAACTATTTTTCACTTTGTCACTTCCACCAGCTCGACCACACATGACAATCTCAAATAAAAGATAAGAACGCCTCAGATCAGCTGTTTGGATTCTGTGTCCATTTCGTTACTAAATAATGTATGGAATATCATTTGTTTTATTCCAGACAATGAAAATAACCGCAGAATTTCTCACTTT
The DNA here is from genome assembly GCA_036785185.1 of Paratrypauchen microcephalus. Taxonomy (NCBI): domain Eukaryota; kingdom Metazoa; phylum Chordata; class Actinopteri; order Gobiiformes; family Gobiidae; genus Paratrypauchen; species Paratrypauchen microcephalus. The sequence continues at coordinate 567,564 of JAVJIX010000045.1, read as the reverse complement.
GAATATTTTAACTCTGAAAACATATGGTGAGTGTGAATTTTAGTTGCTGAAATTTGAAGTATACAATTTCAATGTGTTTAAACTAGGGATGTCAACAATTAATCGACTTACAATTGTCGATCAAGACGTTGGCCGGACAAAATGCATTAATTGTAACTAATCGCTAGAGGGCGCTACTCTGGAATGTGAACACGAGATGTGAACCTTTTATAATTTCTTGATTGTTCTGGTTTGAGGCCCTGTAATGTTTTATGCCGTGTCCAGGGGCCCTGTGAAATTTATATTTTGTACTGTAACCCTTCACAGATTAAGGGAGGGAACTACTGTTGATGCCTTAGTTCAAAATAAATGTTGAGAATGTCCTAAAAATAGCCTGGATTCACTGGTTTCATCATAATATGTAGACTAAATAACATTCTGTTATTTAATTTCTTCTGTTCCTTTTAATTTCAAGATTTCCATGCTGCAAGTGCAACAACTGAGCCAGTCCTCCATTTATTTTCAATAAAGAATGTATTTTGTTATTCAGCATCAATAAATTTGTCTGCTTTTTACTGAGGAATAATTAATTGAGGAATATACAATATAATAATACTATGATATATTTATGACTCAGTGTTATGTTACTATAGCTTATATTCTTAAAGACCCTATTGAAACACTAAAATTCAGGTGAAAAACGCCGCTTATCAGTTAATCGTAAGTCGATCGATAAGGTCAATCAACTATAGATTAATGAATTAATCGATAATTTGCATCCCTAATTCTAAATAAAATGTTTATCTTTTTTAATATTCAACATATATATTTCCAAGGCCACAAATTCAATAGTGAAAATTCAGAGTGTAAAATTCACAGGGAATATTTTCGCAGCATACCCAAGACGCCGAGGCAAAAGCAATCGATCCACTCTCACACATAGAATACTAAAGAATTACTAAAAAAAAAAAAAAATTTCAGAATAAAAACAACCAAACATGTTTTTTCAGAGTTAAAACGTTTAAAGTGAGGAATCACAGTTAAAATTCAAATTCTGATGAAACTTATCCTCTTATAGGCTCTGTGCATCAATACTTCAATGGCGTTTGGCACTGACAAAGTTTATGTCATTATTCTTGCAACAAAACTACAAAGTACACAGAAGTACTAGTAAACAGAAGGGGCTGTAATGCAAAATTACTTTTATGAGCTTTCCACGATGTTATAACATTGTTCCCTCATCAAAAACATGCCTGATGAGGTTTTAGATGTCATCCATGCATGTTTGAGCCATATTGTGATGTCTCCTGCACTATTCATGTTCTGAAAAAGCTGATATGAAAAAAGAGATTTGAAAACGCGATATGAAAATACAAAAGGCGCCATTTCCGAGAAGTGAAACGCACACAGGAAGTGCTACTTGCAAAGTGTCAGTGGTGCATCTGATCACGACCGTATATGGGCAGTGATTATAAGATTTGTATTAAAAAACACTGTGATCTTCTTATAAGATGTGCATACAAACACCACTGTTTCTATGAGACGATAGAAGGACACGCCCACAGAAGGCGCGCTGAAGAGTCCAGCACTTTAAATGACACGAACAACAATAGCTGCTTATGATAAAAGAAGAAATTCAATTTGTCAACTGGACAAAGTTTGTTTGGCCGAAAACGTTTCGCCGCTCATCCGAGAGGCTTCGTCAGCTCTAATTAGAATGCTGGTAAGACGCTTGCTTATATCTTGCTGCAGGGAGGAGTTAACTAGCTAACTACTTTCCGAAACTATCTCATTGGTTTCAGTCTTTTGTTTCTCTGGCGTCTAGATTACCATACCTATTCATCCCTACAACGACTGTTTTAAAACACCGAGCCACAAACAAAGCAATGTGGTCTACTCCATTCAGTGTAGTGAAGACTCCAGTGAGCGCTATATTGGAGAAACCAAACAGCCACTTCACAAGAGGATGTACCAACACAGACGGGCGTGCCAGAGTGGACCGTCATCTGCCGTACATCTTCACCTAGAAGCCACGGGCCATTCGTTTGAGGACAGTGAGGTTCAGATCTTAGCCAGGGAAAACAATTGGTTTGAGAGGGGAGTTAAAGAGGCTATTTTTGTCAAAAAAGAGAATCCTTCTCTGAACAGAAATGGTGGAGTCAGACATAATTTGTCTCCCATCTATAATTCCATTCTTAAAGGTCCCATGGCATGAAATTTTCACTTTCTGAGGTTTTTGAACGTTAATGTGAGCTCCCCTACCCTGTTTAGGCCCCCCGTGGTTAAAAGTTGTGAAATGTCTAAACTGAGCATTTGCGATCCTTTTCTGCGTTACAAAAAATCAGAGCTCAAACGGGCGAGTTTGAACAAGGCACCTTATTGACGTCAGATCGAAAAAAGAAATGCAAATGCAGTTCCACCCCCGTCTGTCTCCGCTCAGCGTCTCTGTAAATCACGCCCAGAGAGTTTGGACTGCGAATGCGCTAGGCAATGCGATTTTTTATTTGCCTGGAGGCACGTCCGAGTGTTTCTAGGCTCGGAAGTCCTTTATCTGAGCCTCTGGACCTTTGAACAGCAGTGGTTTAATTTTATTTTCTGTGGAAATGTGTTTATTTTTCAATGGAACGCTTCAAATCTCTCCCCCGTGCAAAAACAAGGAAATGGATCAGCTGTGAGCTCTGAGCGGAGAGTTTGGCCACGCCCCCACCCTCTACTATTGGCCAGCTCTTTTCTCCTCATTTGCATTCAAGCAACAACGCCCAGAATAAAGAGTTTGAGAGAGATATTTATGACTCTTTCTCATCTTATCTCTGTTTCTCATGCACTGTGTGTTGATTTTGAAGAAGGATTCATTTACAGTATTAGGGAACCATTAAGGAGCCATATAAAAGCATCAAGAAGTACCATGTCATGGGATCTTTAAGCTTAGATCAAGCAAACAGGGGAACAATAGGGCTAGCCAGGTCAGGCCCAGAGGTGTGAAAAACAGTCGTTGTAGGGATGAATAGGTATGCTAATCTAGACGCCAGAGAAACAAAAGACTGAAACCAATGAGATAGTTTCGGAAAGTAGTTAGCTAGTTAGCTCCTCCCTGCAGCAAGATATAAGCAAGCGTCTTACCAGCACTCTAACCAGAACTGACGAAGCCTCTCGGATGAGCGGCGAAATGTTTTCGACCAAACAAACTTTGTCCAGTTGACAAATTGAATTTCTTCTTTTATCATGGATTCTACCTGGACGACTGAGGGACTTTTCACAAATAGCTGCTTATGCCAATGCTGAAATAAGTTACAGTGAAACTAAAAACATATAGAGAATCAATGGTCAGATAACGATCAATACTAAAACCAGTATAAACTTGGAAGTACTTTTTTGTATTTTAGGATTACATTCTAAAATTTAAAGGGTACATTGACGCTGTTTTCGGATCTCTGTTCTAACGTTGTTCCCTCATCACAAACAGACCTGGAGTTGTGTTTTGGTTCATTCACAAATTTTATTTTTAACACACAAACCCTGCAGATTTAGTTCTTTTCTCAAATAGACTGTCAGTTGTCATGTGGCGATACAGCAAGTGCTCCATTATGTTGTGTCCGTACACTTTCACTAGAATCATTTGGATCATTTCAGCCATTTAGACAAACTTTATTGATCCACAAGGGAAATTATTTGGACACTCACACATCACAATATATTATAATAACAAAGAGTAAAAAAAAATATATAAATGGTAATATCAATTCTAAATAATAATAATCCGAATTTTCTACCATACACTACAATTGTGTCCAACTGCACCCACTCTGCACCCAGCCTGCAGAGATTTCATTTAAGTGTGCAGTGCAGACTAATGTACCTCTGCAGCTCTGTCACTGACCGTAAAGCATCCGGAAACAGAGGGAGGGAGAGCGGGAGGGAGGGATCTCATCAGCCCCTGTAAGGAAGATGAATGCTCCCCAGCAGAGTCCCCCTCCCCGGCACAGCTCCCCGTTGTGGGCCGAGCGATTAGAAGCAGGTCCCCGGGTGCCCCAAGACCATCCATCTGACCCTCTCACACTGTACCCCGTTTGTCACAGTCTCACCAGGACACAGGCCAGATACAATTTCACAATTTCACCTTTAAGTCATTTTGTACGCTGTTTCTTTCCCAAGCAAGAGATCAACTTTATTATGAGGCTGAAGTATCAGATGTAGGATGCTAATATTTGGCTATCATTATTTTATTTTATTTTTTGCACGTCAGCTAACCATCAGCTGTCCATTCCAGTCTAGTCCCGTCCAGCCTGGCTATGCTTCTGTTGTAGGGAGTATTATACCACTGATGATTTAGGCCAGGGGTCGGCAACCTTTACCACTCAAAGAGCCATTTGAGAGCCACAGGACTTGCCTGGAAGAATCCATGACTCATCGCTGTACCAGCGAGTGAGTCTGGTAACGCTTGGTCCAGAATGCGCTGCGGTTGCGCGTAGACAGACAGCTAAGTGAACCAATCAGAGATTGCGCCATCTTGATTCAAAACTGAGGAGGAACTTCCGCTGCCTAAGAGTGACTTTGCGGGCAAAGGCGGGTGCACTGACGTCACCATCTTTGAACGAATCAGAATCGCGAAGTCCGTTTTTAACCAGAGGAGCGAGAGTGGATGGAGGGTGTCCAAATGGTATCGCGCTGTATAGGAAATACAGAGAGATATCATTTGGCTGGCCAGGTAACCACAGGACCCTTTTGAAATTTAAAATGAAATAACACTGCATATAATGTTGTTGTTTTTTTGTCTCTTTGTGCCATAGAATTACATTTTGAAAATGAATGAACTAAAAGAAAATACATTTGAATTAAATACAGTGGTCCCTCGCTATATCGCGGTTCACTTTTTGCTGTTTCGCAGATTTTTTTATTCCAGTTTTTTTTATAGTGTCCTGTGTCCTGATTGGCTAAGGGACTGTAGACCTTTGCCGATTTGTCGGCCATTCTCCTCTGTGCCGTGTCTCCTGTACAGTACAGAATGCATTTAGTTTGCCAAATTTATATAAATGTTCGATTGCGAGCAGTGTGACTCTGAAGTGCTGTATGTTTGAGAGATTTCTCCCCAACATAACCCACGACAGTGGAGCGGCGCCAGGACGAAGACGCCCGGTCAGAGGAACTGTGAAATACACGCAGTATGTTTAGGGCCTGAAAACAGGTTTGGATCTTTGGTTTCATTCTATAATACTGTGCTTTTTTTGTTGAAAATCTACAAAAGTTTCAGTGTTTAAACAAGAGAGAAATGTGAGAAAATGTTCATTCCAGTCTGAGAAAAGTGTAGAATGTGTGTGGTGAGGCGTTTACAGCCTTAAAACATGGAGAATAATTGTAAAATATAAAGCCACATCATGTATCAGTTAGATAGAGCAGAGCATCTTTAGACAAGTTTGTAGTGCTGAAGTCAATCTTTGAACAATTTGTGAAAAATATCTCATCGACACTTTATATTCTCTGGGGGTGTGAAGCTAACTGTAGGCACTGCTCTGTCTGAAGATTTGTTAGACCTTAATCTTAACACAATCTGGTCAGAAAGAACTGACGTAGCTGAACTGCAACTTTTCCCAGACAATCTTTAAACTTTTTTGGCTGTGTTTGCTAATGTGCGTCTCCATGGTAACTGCTGAACATTCCACTGTAGAGATACATGTAGAGCACTCCTACCATGTCACTGTAAAGTACGAATTGTGATTTCTGACAAGCATTACGATTAGTGATTCATGTTTTAATAATAGGATTCTGTTCAAAGTTCACTTTTTAAACAGATCCGGAAGACAAAAAGACTGAAATCTGAACTGACAAACGGATACAAGAATCACATTTCAGAACATGCTTATGTTTGTGTGATTCATTTTGGCCGTGCACATCTCAGTGATTCTAGCGTTTGCTGAATATGAGTTTCTGCTCCAGTAACTGTATGGTGGTGGTGCTGGTGGAGGTATCTGGGAGTAGATCTTTGCCCTCATAGCAGAGTCAGCAAAAATGTGACCAGGAGAGCTGCTTCTCATGGACAGAAAAAGGAGTCAGCAGAACAAGTCAACCAACCTGTGCCTGCCTGCCCTGTGACCTCCACCGGGACAAATCTAACACAAGATCTGCTGCTGTCACCTAAAAAAACACAAGATCTGATAACGTCACTCAGATCTGCGGGAAACTCTGGATTAGAATGAGTAATCCAGATCTAATCTAACATACACTTATGCCAGTCATGTTCTAAGTGTTGCATCATCATTACCAACACTTGCATTGTCATTGATTCCTGCGTGTTTGACTTATCCTCTATTGTCTGCATTCAAGGTTCCCCCTATCCCGTCCACTGCTCTGTATTTATTTCTGCTTATTCAAAATATTCAGACAATGATCAAACCAAACCCAGGGAGCGTCTTCTCAGCTCTGCACCTCTGAACAGGATCTATTTCTATTGTTCACTTGTTTTAGAGCAATATTGTGGATTATAATAATACAAAAGTGTAACACTAAATACCAGAAAAAGTCCAGAAAAAATCTGCACATTTTTGTATCAAACCTGCCAATGGGTGTGAATTATTGGTGGATGATTTAGCTTGAAATAAGAAGCAATATACAGTAGACACAACATAAGAGTCAATATTTAGTCATAGAAGTATGCAGAGACACACCATAAGAGTCAATATTTAGTCATAGAAGTATGCAGAGACACACCATAAGAGTCAATATTTAGTCATAGAAGTATGCAGAGACACAACATAAGAGTCAATATTTAGTCATAGAAGTATGCAGAGACACAACATAAGAGTCAATATTTAGTCATAGAAGTATGCAGAGACACACCATAAGAGTCAATATTTAGTCATAGAACTATGCAGAGACACGACATAAGAGTGAATATTTAGTCATAGAAGTATGCAGAGACACAACATAAGAGTCAATATTTAGTCATAGAAGTATGCAGAGACACACCATAAGAGTCAATATTTAGTCATAGAACTATGCAGAGACACAACATAAGAGTCAATATTTAGTCATAGAACCATGCACTTTGTGTGTGTGTCTGTGTATTTGTTGTTTAATGTCTGCAGACTCTTATAATCCAGCCCCCACCCCCCTATGAGCCTAACACCTCCAAATCTCCTCACAGCACCCAAACACCCAGATTATAAACGAGACAGAACCTCCACCAGCTCTGTGGTACTATAACATACAGCTTTAGATACAACATATAGTAACATAACACCACAGGTGTAAAGAAGACAAAAAATCTACTAGTAAGAGTAAGAGTAAGTAATGTTACTTCAAAATTATATTACTCAAGTAGAAGTACCAAGTAGTGGTCCAAGAAATTACCACTACTGCGCCATCGGAGGGGCCGATGGCACAGATTGGCAGCCTCGCTTCTGTCAGTCTTCCCCAGGGCAGCTGTGGCTACAGAAAATAGCTTACCACCACCAAGTGTGGAGTGAATGAACAATGAACTGTAAAGCGCTTTGGGTGTCATGAAAGGCGCTATATAAATGCTATGAATTATTATTATTATTATTACTCAAGTAAGAGTAAAAAAATGGGGGAAAAGTGACTTCAAATCATTTCGTATTGTGAAAATAAAACTTTTGTCATTTGTAGACTTACTCAAAGTGGGAAGAGGAAGCACAGTTTTTACTCAAGAGTGCTGTTACTTTAATAAAAAATATTACTCAAGTGAGAAGTGCTAGAAAAGTACTCTGAAATGTACAAGTTCTATGAGGGTAAATAACTGTGCACTACCTGCCTGTGGTTAACATTGGGTGTGAAAGGTATTATTAATTACCTACAGATAATGTCTGTGACACCTGACACCTGTAGGGGGCGTAGCTGTGTTGTAGGGGGTGTGGCTGTATTGTAGTGTGTAAAAGGCAGAGAAAGTTATGTTATGTCAGAAGAATGCTGCAGAACAGGCTGTGCTGGCAGACCTGGGAGTGTATTGCCATTTGCAGCCTGCAGGAGGCGCTCTGTTCCTCTCCCTATGTGTATAAGACAAAAGACTAGACAGGAAGTGTAGTATTGTGGGCATAAAAAAATGTGCTTTTAAAATGCTTTGTTCATCCATAAAACAAACTGTATGCTCTCTGCAAATATGTGGTACAATAACAATTTCAGAAGAGAGTGAAGCCACGATAATGTAAGAATGGACAATAATGTTATCATTTTGGACAGTTTTAAATGCTCATATTGTAATAACAGCCGCATAATGTAATAACACCATGCCAATAACATAAGACTTTATTGCATTACTGGCTGGTTTTTATTATTAGTGTCTGGTTATTATAGTAGTGTCTGTTTTTTTACATTATTGCCTGGTTATTACATTAGTGTGTGGTTATTACATTAATGCCTGGTTATTAAATTATTGGCTGGTTATTACATTAGTGCCTGGTTATTACATTATCGGATGGTTATTACATCATTGGATGGTTATTACATAAGTGCCTGGTTATTACATTATTGGATGGTTATTACATTATTGCCTGGTTATTAAATTATTGGCTGGTTATTACATTAGTGCCTGGTTATTACATTATCGGATGGTTATTACATTATCAGATGGTTATTACATTAGTGCCTGGTTATTACATTATCGGATGGTTATTACATTATCGGATGGTTATTACATTAGTGCCTGGTTATTACATTATTGGCTGATTATTACATTAGTGCCTGGTTATTACATTATTGGATGGTTATTACATTAGTGCCTGGTTATTACATTATTGGCTGGTTATTACATTAGTGCCTGATTATTACATTATCGGATGGTTATTACATTATTGGATGGTTATTACATTAGTGCCTGGTTATTACATTATTGGATGGTTATTACATTATCAGATGGTTATTACATTAGTGCCTGGTTATTACATTATTGGCTGGTTATTACATTAGTGCCTGGTTATTACATTATTGGCTGGTTATTACATTAGTGCCTGATTATTACATTATCGGATGGTTATTACATTATTGGATGGTTATTACATTAGTGCCTGGTTATTACATTATTGGATGGTTATTACATTAGTGCCTGGTTATTACATTAGTGTGTGGTTATTACATTAGTGCCTGGTTATTACATTATCAGATGGTTATTACATTAGTGCCTGGTTATTACATTATTGGATGGTTATTACATTAGTGCCTGGTTATTACATTATCGGATGGTTATTACATTATTGTCTGGTTATTACATTATTGGATGGTTATTACATTAGTGCCTGGTTATTACATTATTGGATGGTTATTACATTAGTGCCTGGTTATTACATTATCGGATGGTTATTACATTATCGGATGGTTATTACATTAGTGCCTGGTTATTACATTACTGGATGGTTATTACATTAGTGCCTGGTTATTACATTATTGGCTGGTTATTACATTATTGGATGGTTATTACATTATTGTCTGGTTATTACATTAGTGCCTGGTTATTACATTATAAATAAGGGGCACTAACTTAATTGGTGGAGGCATGCATAAATGAATTCTCCACCACAAAAAAGTCACACGTCCTGTGAACATTACATATCCAACACTTTTGATTTGGAATACACATTTTTCATGGGTTGCGAAGTTGCTGAAAATAAGCACAAACACTGGTGTGTGTGTTGTTTGGTTTGACTCAATGACACACTCGAATGCTGTGACTCGTTACAACTCTACACTCACTTTATTTTATGAAGGAATTTGAATAGCCCTATTTGAACAGCCCTCACTTTCATAGATGTTTTGCACTGTCATATATTGACTCGGTTGCTTGTGGTGATTTGCATGGAGGATGAGGCACTTTGCATGCACCTGCCATTGAACTCTAATGTAAAAGGAGCTGTTCACTTGAAAACGACCACTTGACATGACATCGCAAGGTGGAACAGAACGTTTTGAGTTTTGGAGATGTAAACAGACGAATAAAGAATTCCTTAAACGTGTGAATCAAACAAAACCCAACTCCAGGTCCATTTTTGACGAAGTAACAACGTTCAAACATGACGTAAACATGTCGCAATGTTCACAAGAATCAGTTTTTGTACAAATATCGTCCGGTCTTCAAAAGCATTTTACCGTCCAGTGATCGAGAAGTGCACTGTTAGCATGCTAGTTGCTGTTAGCTGAATTCTAGAGTCTAAAAGTTATGAAAAGCTCTTGTAAACTGATTGTGGTGAGTAATTAGGATGCTCAGAATGCATAAGGGAATTGAGGAAGAACTTTGGACCAGTAAAAAACTGTAAAAATCTGATTTAACGCTATTAGGGATTTAAAAAAATAGGTGCCTTTAATTTTCAAAATCCAAATAATTTCGCTTCAACATGTGAATTATTATATTAAAATTCATAACAGGAGTGACAGGTACCTGACATGAACCCACTTCCTGTTTCCTGCGCTGTGCGGTCCTTGCACGCACACACACACACACACACACACACACACACACACACACGAACACACACACACATACGCATGCACGCACACACACACATTCACCTGCTGTGTGGCGGTCTGCTCTGTGGAATCTGTTTCAGTGGAATAAGACTGTTATTATAGGCCAAACCACGGTAACCACATCCTCTGTCATGTTTCAGAGCCAGGGGCCAATCCAGGTTTATAGGGGCCCCGGTGCACAAAGGGTGGGTTTGGGGAGGGTGGGGTCTTAAAACAAAGCTACTTCATTTGAAACAAAGTTCTTCCTCCGTTACCTTATGCATTCAGATCATCTTAAAGGAGAATTAAAGTTTTTTACAATCTGAGCCTTATTTCGGTAATAAAACAAGTTGTTTTACTCACCCATAGCACTTTGGTGTCATATGGAGCACTTCCGGAGATTAGCGATATCCGTAACTCGAGTTCTCGGGGCGGTCTCCAAATAACACAAACTTAAGCACTTTTCAAATCATAGAAGCTCAATGTCTTAGTCTACACTTTCGTTTGAGTCAAAAGTGGCCTGTAATCCGAGATTTATCCATAATTTACAGCTTTGCGTTTCATGTTTGAGTCCCGGGAGCTGAGAGCGAAATAAACTGTGACTCCGCACATGCGCACTGGTGTCCTCATCTACTCGAAACTATGGCTAAATCTCAGATTACAGGCCACTTTTGACTCAAACAAAAGTGTAGACTAAGACATTGAGCTTCTATGATTTGAAAAGTGCTAAAGTTTGTGTTATTTGGAGACTGCAAACATTTGCCCCGAGAACTCACGTTACGGAGATCGCAAATCTACCAAAGCACCAAAGTGCTATGGGTGAGTAAAACAACTTGTTTTATTACCGATTGTAAAAAATGTTAATTCTCCTTTAATTAATCGCCAGAATGAGTTTATAAAAGCTTTTCACAACTTTCAGATGCTGCAATTCAGCATGCTAACAGTGCACTTCCTGATCACTGGACAATAAACCACTTTTGAAGACAGGCCGATATTTGTACAAAATGGATTCTTGCTTATGCATTCAGAGGATCCGAATTATTCACCACGATGAGTTTATAAAGCCCTTTTCACAACTGTTAATGCAAAGTATTGCTAACGACAACTGGCATGCTAACAGTACACCTCCTGATTATCAGACAAAGAAAACACTTAGATGCAGACAGTACACAGCAAACTTAATTTAAACTCTAAAGCTTTTCTTCAAATACACAGACAAAAATCTTGAATATTTCAGAGTATATGAGCTTTCAATTTTCATTTTTTACAATTTTAACAGGTACAATTTTTTGTGTTCAGATCTGTTCATTTAATGGTACTGGTCTGAGACAATACAGGAACGCGGCGGCTAGCGGGTTAGCTCTGTCCATTTATGTATACAGGCTATTTTGTAGGCCAGGGGTCTCCATGTAATTTCTCCGAGGGCTCAAACATTTCCACATCGCAAAGCAAGGGTCCACAAAAAAAAGTTGGTAATTCATGTATCTGCACTGATACATTCAAAATGCACTGCAAACAAGCCTGGCCAAAATTTAACATATAAACACTTAAAGCCCCAGTGTGTAGGATTCGTGGTGCATAGGTGGATAGTCGCTATTGCACTTCCTGTTTTAGCTACAGCAGACCTCGAGGCTCGCGTACCGGTGCAAGAACCGCGCGCCACTACTGTATACATAAAACGCGGTCCCCCGTTCACTTTTTTTTTTCTTTTCGCATGAAAACACACATTCCCGAATCATGTATCATGACAATCTACACATCAAATGAAACCTTACAGTCTCCTCTTTTTGACTATGCAATTCATTTCCCTGCAAAACAATCTCTCCCCGAGCACATGGGGCTTTTATACAGGAAAGCACAAAACGGAAAAGCACAAAGCTTACCTTTGAAGGCTCTGCCCAGGTCAAACTCAGCATTTCACCATAAGCTTGGTCTGAAATCTGTCCGTAAGGATCCAGCGAATAAAATCCAGTAAAACAATTTAGTCCAAAACACATGTTAGATCCATTACGAGTCTGATCCGGCAGCATGCTTGTCGTCGTTTACCCAAAACCACGAGCCTTGCTGAAGGCGAAGGCGGAGCCCAAATGTCCTTCTTGCGGCTCTCGTATTCAAAATGGCTGCCTCTGCATGGGGAAGATCCCCCTTTTATGTGACTATATCTAAGTCCAAAAGAATACTTTGATTTCATGATGGAAGTGAAAAGGCTTGGAAAACAATGTATTTTTGAATGGGTATCTTCAATTTCGGTAATTAACGGGTAAAAATCTTACACACTGTCCCTTTAAACCATGTAAAAAACATATCAAACATTCTTAATTTTAATATTCATAGCTTTAGGCAAATTAGATCATCATTGCCAGAAAATGCAGCTAAAATGTTTCTCCACATGACTTTTTCTCACAATGAATACAGCGTCACTAACTGGTCACTGACAAGCATGGCAACCTTAAAAGCAATTATTGAAATTAAAAATATATGACAGAAAATCTTGATCTTTTCACCATTGTCTCATACTTCAATAGAAAGAAATATAATATCTAAAGTTTTGAAAATTGTAGAAAATTTAAACTAGCCTCCTCTGGATTTTTTGCACCTGATCATTACCTGCACCTGCACTGTTATATTATTGTATTCTTGTAAATGTGTTAATTTAAGTTTTCTACTTTATTTTATTCTATTTCATTCCGCTCCAAGTACCGAAGCAATTTCCTAATGTTGTGAACATGTTCAAACATATGGCAATAAAACCTTTCTGATTCTGAACACCTTATAGACGCACAACATTCAGTCAGCAGGTGTTTTCAGTCAAAGTACAGAAATCTGAAACAACATCCAGCGGCAATAAGAGACTCGACCACATTCAGAACATTTCAAACCTGAAATCTGAAACGATGGCTTAAGAGAAATCAGATCTGTGATCACTAATGTTCTGCTTCTATGGAAATGTCAGTATTGTGTGTCATGATTGTGTTTTTTGTGCTGTTTCTATCATGTTTGACCTATGAATTGTCATTGACAGTTTGTCTATTGTGTGAAGTTGTTTATTTATTTATTTATTTATTTCAGGGACAGTGCATATTAAACATTTGCATGTAAATATGCCAGAGTTAGCCAAACGGCTAATTTTCATCTGTAGTCCCTTGGCAGATGTTAGGTGTCATTTCTACATAACAAAAAATCACATTACTTCAGTTAAAATTCATTATTCTAAAAAGTGCATTACTTAAAGGGACAGTGTGTAAGATTTTTACCCGTTAATTACTGAAATTGAAGATACCCATTCAAAAATACATTGTTTTCCAAGCCTTTTCACTTCCATCATGAAATCAAAGTATTCTTTTGGACTTAGATATAGTCACATAAAAGGGGGATCTTCCCCATGCAGAGGCAGCCATTTTGAATACGAGAGCCGCAGAAGGACATTTGGGCTCCGCCTTCGCCTTCGGCAAGGCTCGTGGTTTTGGGTAAACAACACAAGCATGCTGCCGGATCACACGTCGTAATGGATCTAACACGTGTTTTGGACTAAATTGTTTTACTGGATTTTATTCGCTGGATCCTTACGGACAGATTGAGAGCAAGTTTATGGTGAAATACAGAGTTTGACCTGTGCAAAGCATTCTAAGGTAAGCTAACCTCGTTTTGTGCTTTTCCGTATAAAAGCCCCATGTGCTCAGGGAGTGTTTGTTGTGCAGGGAAATGAATTGCATAGTCAAAAAGAGGAGACTGTAAGGTTTCATTTGATGTGTAGAGTGTCATGGTACATGATCGGGAATGTGTGTTTTCATGAGAAAAGAAAAAAAAAAAAAACGGGACCGCGTTTTATTTATACAGTAGCGGGCGCGGGCACGAGCCGCGCGCCCGGGTGACCCTCGAGGTCTGCCGTAGCTAAAACAGAAAGTGCAATAGCACCATCCACCTATGCGCCACGAATCCTACACACTGGGGCTTTAAGACAACTCAATTACAAACATTCACCCGCAATCAATCAGTTGTTTCTTGTTGTTTTTATAAAAAATAAATAGATTTATTTCAGACCATCCACTACATCACCACTTCTGCCTGTTGCCCTCTGGCCACAGGTACAGGACTCTGAGATGGAAGCGGGCACGCTTCAGTAAAAGCTTTGTGTCCTCTGCCATTGCCGCACTTAATAATAATATGTAATCATCTTATCCACTCCTCATCTGCATGTGTGATGTCCTGTGTGTAATGTCCATATGTGTTTTTGTTTGTTTTGTTGACAGTGTCTGTGGAAACAAATTTCCCCTCGGGGACAATAAAGGTCTATCTATCTATCTATCTATCTATCTATCTATCTATCTATCTATCTATCTATCTTATTTATTTTTTATTTAAAAGTGACAATGCATATTCATGAACATGCATTGTTCCTTTTAAATAAAAAAATAAATAAATCTATCAGGAAATGACTTAAAAGTAGTGAAATGATCTGTCCATGCAGCAAGATCATTTTACTTGACAAATTATCTTAAAATAAACTCCCTCTAGACTAGAATGGAGCAGTCTCAGAACTAGTAAGTAGATAATAAATCTGAAAACAAGATGAATAACCTGATTTGCAGTGAAATTTGCAGAGAAATTTGCAGTGTCGGGTTGGGGTCTCTGTTGGAGACCCAGAACTCTAGGCCAAAGCTGAAATGGTCAATTGCCTCACCATGACTAGTCGAGTCTAAAAAATACTCCTAGTTGTGTTTTGTTCATTGTAATGGTCATCTGGACTGGACAGACTCAACACACCAAAAAAAACCTTTATAAACAAAGGCATTATTAAATCAAAATGTGCAAAATGAATCATTTCTCATGTTCATCAGTAATGCACTTAAATAAATAGCTATTCTCTGTTTAGAAGCTTTTTTGATTAAAAAAAATGGAAAAGGCTCTGAGAGATGCACTGATGGAGGGTTTGAAGCTGACTGAAAGCTGCACACACAGATCGTATCGCTCTGTGGCAGCAGCTTCACCAGCTTCATCAGCCTCTTCATCAGTAACAGCAGTAGCATATAGGCCTATTCACTCAGCCTGTATAAGAGCACTCTGTTTGATGAGCTCCTCTGCTCTCTCTCTCTCCCCTCTCTTTTTCTCATTCTCTCTCACCCTCACTCTCTCCCTCCATTCCTCCCTCTCTCTGAGCTTGTAGGAGCACTCGGTCTGATGAGCTCCTCTGGTCTCGCTCACCTTTTCCCCCCCTTCCTATCCCTCCTCTATCCCTTCCTCTACTCTCTCACTCCTCTCCGCCCTGCCTCTCCTCTCACTTTCTCTCTATCCTTTGTCTCTCTCTCTCTCTCACTCTCTCTTCCCCCTGCACCTCCCTCCTTCCCCCCTCTGTCTCCATCTAGCTCTGAGCTGTAAAAGCTCTCTCCCTGATAAGCTCCTCTCTCTCTCTCTCTCTTTCCTCTTCCTCTCTCTGTCACTCTCTTTCCCCCCTCCTCTCTTGCTCTACTGTTTCTCTCTCCCCTCTGTCTCTCTCTCTCTCCCCTCACCCTCCTCTCTCCTCTGCCCCCTCTCTCCCCTCCTTTTCCTCTCTCCCCCTCTCCTCTCTCTTCTGTCTCTCTCTCTTGCCCCCCTCTCTCTCTCTTTCCCTTCTACTCTCTCTCCTCTCCCTTTCAACTCTCCCCCTCTCCTCTCCTCTCCTCTCTCTCCTCTGTCTCTCTCCTCTGTCTCTCTCCTCTCTCTCTCCTCTGTCTCTCTCCTCTCCCTATCCACTCTCCCCCTCTCCTCTCCTCTCTCTCTCTCCTCTGTCTCTCTCCTCTCCCTCTCTTCTCCTCTCTCCTCTGTCTCTCTCCTCTCCCTCTCTTCTCCTCTCTCCTCTGTCTCTCTCCTCTCCCTATCCACTCTCCCCCTCTCCTCTCCTCTCTCTCTCTCCTCTGTCTCTCTCCTCTCTCTCTCTCTCTCTCTCTCTCCTCTGTCTCTCTCCCTCTCTCTCTCCTCTGTTTCTCTCCTCTCCTCTGTCTCTCTCCTCTCCTTTCTCTCTCCTCTGTCTCTCTCCTCTCTCTGTCCTCTGTCTCTCATCTCCCCTCTCTCTCCTCTGTCTCTCTCCTCTCCTTTCTCTCTCCTCTGTCTCTCTCCTCTCTCTGTCCTTTGTCTCTCATCTCCTCTCTCTCTCCTCTGTCTCTCATCTCCTCTCTCTCTCCTCTGTCTCTCTCCTCTCTCTGTCCTCTGTCTCTCATCTCCTCTCTCTCTCCTCTGTCTCTCTCCTCTCCCTGTCTCTCATCTCCTCTCTCTGTCCTCTGTCTCTCTCCTCTCTCTGTCCTCTGTCTCTCTCCTCTCCTCTCTCTCTCCTCTGTCTCTCTCCTCTCCTCTCTCTCTCCTCTGTCTCTCTCCTCTCTCTGTCTCTCATCTCCTCTCTCTGTCCTCTGTCTCTCTCCTCTCTCTCTCCTCTGTCTCTCTCCTCTCTCTGTCTCTCATCTCTTCTCTCTGTCCTCTGTCTCTCTCCTCTCTCTCTCCTCTGTCTCTCTCCTCTCTCTGTCTCTCTCCTCTCCTCTCTCCTCTGTGTCTCTCCTCTCCTCTCTCTGTCCTCTGTCTCTGTCCTCTCCTTTCTCTCTCCTCTGTCTCTCTCCTCTTTCTGTCCTCTGTCTCTCTCCTCTCCTCTCTCTGTCCTCTGTCTCTCATCTCCCCTCTCTGTCCTCTGTCTCTCTGTCGCTGTAAACCCTCTCTCTCCTGATGAGCTCCTCTGGTCACATGACCCTCAAACCTCGAAAGACACACTCGGCCAATCAGAGCTCCTGTCCCTCTCCTGTCCCTCTCCTGTCCCTCTCCTGTCCCTCTCCTG
Organism: Paratrypauchen microcephalus; assembly: GCA_036785185.1. Classification (NCBI taxonomy): domain Eukaryota; kingdom Metazoa; phylum Chordata; class Actinopteri; order Gobiiformes; family Gobiidae; genus Paratrypauchen; species Paratrypauchen microcephalus. The sequence continues at coordinate 550,343 of JAVJIX010000045.1, read as the reverse complement.
TCCCTCTCCTGTCCCTCTCCTGTCTCACACTAATGGGACTCATGGCTCTGTCGTCTGACACTTCGGTCCCGTGGTGAGTTCTGTCTCATCTCTGTCTCTGTTTTATTGCCTCCTCACCTGCACGAAGGTGAACTCTGGACACAAACACAACAGAACTCAGCCGCAGAACTGATCCGAGCACAAAAACACACAATTACTTTTGAGAGATTAAACGCTTTTCTAGAGTGTTACTAGACTGGACATACATACACGGGATACATACTGTTCACAGATATTTGGTGGATTGGTGCAGGTGCTGGGGTTTAGGTTTTAGTAGTAGTAGTAGTAGTGTAGTAGTAGTAGTAGTAGCAGTAGTAGTAATAATAGTAGGAGCAGCAGCTGTATCATTAGCAATAATAGCATTAGTATTAGGGATGCACCGACGTGAAAATTGTGGCCGATACCGATATTAATGTTGCTGATATCGGCTGATGCGATATTAGCCAATACCGATATTTATTTATTTTTAATTCTGAGATAACATTTTATACAGACTGAAAATCATGCTAATTTCAATCAAGTTAATTTTTGAATGTCTTCTTTTATTTTCAAAACGTGTTTTGACTCCTGATTTTTTTTTTTTTTTCATTTTCAATTTTTTTTTATAGTGTAACTTTTTTTTTTTTTTTAATAGTGTAACATTGTGTTCTGCTTCCTGATTGGCTAAGGGACCTTTGCCAGACCAGGACTAAACCTGGACTAAACCTGGACTAGACTAGGTCTAAACCAGGATTAAAGCACTGTGTTTGGCTCTTTTCCTGGTTTCGTGCTAGCTCTGCTATTAGCAGCTTCACCGGTGTACCCTGAGCCTTTACAACCGAACAGAGGCGTGAGTTTGTGGAAATGCAGCCGGCATATGGATCCCTCTGTAAATCATCTCTACCTGTTCTTTCCCTGCCTGATTTGCTCTTAGTCATGTTTTTGAGTCATGGTGGTTTAATCCTGGTTTAGACCTGGTCTGGAGGAGGCACGGTTTGGGTACGGGACTCGTGCTCGCAGCCCCGGCGTGCCGGTCATGCTGCGCTATCACATGTCCGTGCGCACACTTCTCCGCCCTCCCCCTTCCCCCCACGCTTCACTATTAATACATTTGGATGAAAATCAACAAAAGTTTGAGTGTTTAAATGAGAGACAAATGTGAGAAAACGTTAATTTGAGGGATTACTGTACTGACAAATATCGGTCGTTAATATCGGCCCACTTTTACACATCGGGCCGATACCGATATGTTAAAATTTGTGCAATATCGGCCGATACCGATGTTGATGCCGATATATCGTGCATCCCTAATTAGTACTGGAAATAGCACATGTGGATAGTGTCAGTGAGTGAAAGCTGTACGTTTGTGTCTCTCCTCTTTCCTCAGACTCCTGCAGCTCCTGTATAATCACCAGTACTAGTAGTAGCAGTAGTAGTAGCTGTAGTAGTAGCTGTAGTAGTAGCAGTAGTAGTAGTCCTTGTGGTTAAATAGTCTCTCAGTGAGTATTCAGTGTTTGATGTTTGAAGTACCCCCCCCCCCCCTCTCTCTCTCTTTCTTTCTGTGTAATCAGCAGCAGCTCTCTCCAATTAAAGAGAAGAGAGGGATAGAGAGGGAGAGGGGGAGAAGAGCTGAGTGAGAAGGTTACAGGGTGAGGGGGTGAGGGGCTGCACTGGTCCTACCCCCTCCATGTATATATGAAACAGGAAGGAATGATCCTCTAATGTTCCACTGCTGTTCTGTTTGTCTCTATGGAGATTAGGGATGCAAATTATCGATTAATTCATTAATCTATAGTTGATTGACCTTATCGATCGACTTACGATTAACTGATAAGCAGCGTTTTTCACCTGAATTTTAGTGTTTCAATAGGGTCTTTAAGAATATAAGCTATAGTAACATAACACTGAGTCAAAAATATATCATAGTATTATTATATTGTATATTCCTCAATTAACTATTCCTTAGCAGACAAATGTATTGATGCTGAATTACAAAATACATTCAGGAAATACATTATTGAAAATAAATTGACGACTGGCTCAGTTGTTGCACTTGCAGCATGGAAATCTTGAAATTAAAAGGAACAGAAGAAATGAAATAACAGAATGTTATTTAGTCTACATATTATGATGAAACCAGTGAATCCAGGCTATTTTTAGGACATTCTCAACATTCATTTTGAACTAAGGCATCAACAATATTTATCTCCCTTAATCTGTGAAGGGTTACAGTACAAAATATACATTTCACAGGGCCCCTGGACACAGCATAAAACATTACAGGGCCTCAAATCAGAACAATCAAGAAATGATAAAAGCATGTAAGTGACATGCTTTTATAATTTCAAAAATATATGGTTCTAGGTCCAGCTCTACTGTGAGTTGTACGGCAACATCCAGAGAGGAAAGGGTTACATGATGTAACGCTATGGTCTTTCTCACGAGTGGGTTCGCATCTCGTGTTCACATTCCAGAGTAGCGCCCTCTAGCGATTAGTTACAATTAATGCATTTTGTTCGGCCAACGTCTTGATCGACAATTAATTGTAAGTCGATTAATTGTTGACATCCCTAACGGAGATGTCCCAACGTCGTGTCCCTGCTCTTGTCAGAATGTTCGACAAGATGGTATTAGAAATGGTTGTAATAACTGTATACTGCGAGCAGGGTCGCCTCTCCGCAGATGTGACCTGCTTGTCTCCATGGAGCTAGACGTGACTGTGGAATAAGGACACAAGCATGTGCCAGACTCTCCTTTGGGAAGGTTACACAGTGCAGCTTTAAATGAATCAGAAAGGTAGAGGTCAAGTAAAAGCGATAATATGAGATTAAAATGAAGGAAACAGTTCTTTAAAGTAATAAAAACATTTGACTTATGCTAAAGCTGAATAAACAGACCACTGAATTCAATATGATGATGTGAAAAGATGTGATTTATGGATTTATTTTTTCACAATCTCAAATAGAATTAAAAAACACATAAATAAAATCAAACAATCCAATGTGACAATGTGACTTCTGCAGAACACTGACTCACCATGAACTGCCTGTCTGACCTGTACAACCGGATCTCCAGCAGCACCAGGAGAGCCCGGAATGTGACCTCCTCACTACACACTACACGTGTACACGCACAGGTACCTTCATACACCTTCAACACCAATATAAGGGGGTGTGTCACAACAATGAGGCTAGAAGCAATAGCTGCAGACTTTAAAGTTGAGAGCCATTTCCCAATTCAGCGGTTAAAGGAGAATTCACGTTTTTTTTTACAATCTGAGCGTTATTTCGGTAATAAAACAAGTTGTTTTACTCACCCATAGCACTTTAGTGTCATTTGGAGCACTTCCGGAGATGTTTTAGATTAGCGATATCCGTAATGTGAGTTCTCGGGGCACATGTTTGCGGTCACCAAATAACACAAACTTTAGCACTTCTCAATTCATAGAAGCTCGATGTCTTAGTCTAGACTTTCGTTTGAGTCAAAAGTGGCCTGCAATCAGAAATTTAGCCATAGTCCGAGCAGTCGTTTCCATTGAAATCGGGGCGTGGACCAAGCGTGCAAACATGCACGCTTTGCACACTTAAAAGCCCCAGCATCCACAGCGCGGCAGGATATATGACTACAAAGCCAGCAACATCGCCATGTGACAGTTGCGACTTCACTATCAAATGTGTGTACTGTTCACCTCACCTACAACTATGCTACATGAAACTCTTCATAAACTACACTAAACATGTGTGACAGTAGCCGTAACGGCATAGATCACGCACCTGTATTACCGTTCACATGTTTTTTCCCCTTACACTTCTATATTTCCTTTGCTGTTGTAATGCTGGATATTCTACAGTATCGCCATGTCCCAATTCCAAGTATTACTAGTCGCAACAGAATAATATATTTGTCTTTAGGGACCAAGAAGCAGACCACCCGGCTTATTGAGTTGAGGCGGGACCTGTTCCATTTCTCAAACTGCGGTACAGCTCCTCCAGAGGTGAGCACAGAAACGTCAGACTATATCAAACTATACATGTGAAGTGATGTGTGCAGGCTTTACATTCCTCTGCCTCCTCTTCACCTGCCTCCTGCCTCCTCTCAGCTGGTTCTACATCCTGAACTCACCTGCACCACACCCGCAGCAGTACTCACACACTTGTAGTGAGTGTGTGCTCTGAAGGGTTGTGCTCTGTCACCGTGTCGTCTTTCTACAACTACCACAACATTGCACATCAGCTGTTTTCCCCTCCACACACCGGCCTGATCTGTCTCAATGTTCAGAACGCCAGAGGAGAGAGAACCTATGCTCCAGAGGAAAGAGATTCCTCACACGGAAAATGTAAAGTGATGTCACATGGCCTAACTCATGTCACACTGTGGTCCTGTTTCAGAATGTATATTTTGCTCTTCATTGGGGACTATTTCCCAGCTATCCAGCACAGCACTGCTATGAGGACATGAGAGGCTCTGCCCCTCTGACCGATGGTTTCTGTGGCCTCTCGGAGTCAGCCCTCTGCCTGTACAGAGCTCTGAGGGATGGAAACATAAGACTGTTCCAATCAACAATTTAAAACGCAATATAGAAGACCTTTGAATGGGAAAGTGCTCACAATGTGGAAGCTTAAACACATGAACAGTGTGCCGTAGACAGACTCCCTCACACTGTGGAGCCAGACTTGGTGCTAAACATGTACAAACGAGCTGACAGGGATCAGCCCTGAGGCGTGAGGGCCCCTGGAGATGAGGGCCCCCATAAGCCCCCTCACAGGGCCCTTATGGGGGAAAAAATACACTGTCCAGGGCCTTAATAAGGCAGAAGCTGAATTATTCAACTATTCCACACCAGGCCAGAGAGACTGACTTTAAGCACAACTGAATCAAAACCTCAGTTTGAATGGACGCAATTAACAAATCACAAAGACTGCTGTTTTTGAACTACCATCATTTCCTCCACAAGAACATCTCCTGTCTGCATCTAACCCTGCAGTTTAGATCTGTCTTTTGCAATGCTTGTCAGAAACATCACAATTCGATATTTTCCCAAATGATTCAGCCCTATGGACCAGTGGAATCATTATCGGAATTTGTTACCAATGACCTCCTTTGTTTCACACGTGTCACTGAAATAAACAAACCTGATTGGACAATCGAGTTTGAACCTTGTTTTTTCTAGAAATTGTGAACGGAATTGGGGGCACTATACCTGATTTTGACCAGGTTTACCATCTTAAAAACGTGAAAACACAACTTTAGCTTTAAACAGTTTGCGGTGATCCAAAGTTCTTCCTCACTTCCTCCTTATGCATCCAGACATCCTAATTATTCACCACAATGAGTAAGCACTTGTAATGAGTGTAATGACCACAGCAACTAGCATACTAATATGCACTTCCTGATTATCATTCAAAAGATGCTTATACAACACATCTGTGCAGGGAAAAGACATTTTAGAAGCAGAAGTGAACAAGCTCTTGGAAGTTTGTAAAATGACACAAATGAACTGACCTGACTGAGCAGCCACTTTCACTTTGCACAGAGTGTGCACGGTGTGATCTCGGGTGACCCCTGAACATGTGACCCCTGACCTCTGACCCCCGACCACTGCAGACTTATCGACCCCTCTCACATCTCATTACCAGGGCACAACATAGCCTCGTGTTGCTTACTTAAAGATCCCATGACATGGTACTTCTTGATGCTTTTATATGGTGCCTTAATGGCTCCCCAACACTGCAAATGAATCCCTCTTCAAAATCAAGACTCAGTGCATGAGAAAGCCCCGTGAACACAGCCAAAGCCAAAAACATCCCTCTCAAACACTCCATTATGGGCGTTGTTGCTTAAATGCAAATGAGGAGGACAGAGACAGGCCAGTGCAGCGGGAGGGGAGGGGGCAAACTCTCCGCTCCCTCCTCTTCAGTGGCGTGATGCGCGCCGGCCCCACTTTCGCGTTTATACGCGAAGGAAGATATGAGACAATTTGCATTGAAAAATAAACGCATTTCCACAGAAAATAAAATTAAACCACTGCTGTTTCAGAGGTTCAGAGGCTCAGATAAATGACATCTGAACCTGGAAACACTCTCACGTGCCTCCAGGCAAATAAAAAAATGCATCTTGCATTGCAAACTCTATGGCCATGAATTCCAGAGACATGGGTAGACATCCAGACGGGGGGTGGAACTGCATTTGCATTTTTTCTTGTATGTGACGTCAGAAATTTCCCTTGTTCAGAATCTCCCGTTTGGGCTGTCTTTTTTTCAAACGCGGAAAAGGATCGCAAATGCACAGTTTACACATTTCGCAACTTTTAGCTATGGGGGGGCCTAAACAGGGTAGGGGAGCTCACATTAATGTTCAAAAACCTCAGAAAGTGAAAATGTCATGCCATGGGACCTTTAAAGGTCCTACATTGCTCAAAATGAACTCTTGTGAGCTTTAAGTCATGTTATAATGCTGTTACACCATCAGAAACAGATCTGGAGTTGTGTTTTTTCATTCACACATTTAAGTAATTCTTTATTATTAGTCTATATCTCCAAAGCTCAATATGCTCTGTTCCACCTTGAGATGTCATGATGTTAACAGCCCCTTTTATCTTTAGTTCAGCAGAGTTTGGCCATTCCAAATGATTCTAGTAAAGGTGTGTGGAGTTTAAAAACACAGGTAAGCACTTTCTTTATTACCACATGACATCATGAAGTGGAACAGTGCGTTCTGAGCTTTGGAGATGTAAACAGACTCATAATAAAGGCTTACTCAAGAATGTGCAAATCAAACAAAACACAGCTCGAGGGCAGGAGCCGGGGGCAGGAGCGGGTGGCGTCAGGTGCTCCGTGTGAGGACCAGGATGTTGGAAACTGTAAACAACATGTGATTTTGCAACAGCAGGGAGTTTATGGGGCCAAAGTCAGGGGTCAAAACTTGTACTTCTGTTACTACTGTTATATTTATTAAAATGTATATGTATTAAATGTATTAAAATGTATATATTTATAAAATTTATAATTTATAATTTATAAAATGTATATATTTATAAAATATATTATCAAAATGTAGAAAATACAGACTGTGTTTCACCAAATGAAAATCAAAACAAGCTCAGAGTACTTCAGTTTCTTCAATTCAATACTTCAAAGTACAAGTATTGTCATGGTTCATGTTTTTTTTGGCTGTTAGTTCATATTTTGTGTATTTTATTCCTTTGGTGTGTCCTCAGTGTTTTATTTTGACATTTCTGGTCAGCTAGTTTTAGTTTTACTTCCTGTCTGTTGATTGTTTTCCCCGCCCTGATGTGCTACACCTGTGTCTGTCTGCATTTATACCCCATGTTCTCCTCTGCCCTTTGTTGGTCCATCGTCAATGTCTCGTCACGTTTTGTCATTAGTAGTCATGTCTTGCCTCTTTGGATTTTTGGATTTTGGTCAGTTCTTGGTTTATTATTAAAGTACTTAAACAGTAGTCCTGCATTTTGGGTCATCCCTCCTGTTTCCTCGTGACAGAATGGACCAACCAGATCAGACCCAAGCAGACTACTCTCCTTTTTTATTTAATTTTTTTTGTTAATGTGTGGGAAGTGGATTGTCTCCTGCAGCTGCTCTGCAGCAGGCCCGGGACTATGCCTGCAATGAGTCTGCTACCTCCAGAAGATTCACAAGGAGGAGACATGGGGCTTGCAGATGGTAGCCCAGCCCTGCTTGTTAAGCCCTCCTTCCTCCACTTCAGCTCCCACCTCCTTCTCAAGAGTCACTGGTGCCCAATGCCATTACAGACTGCCCACCATCCCTGAATTCTATTTAGCTGGAGCTTTTTTTTTTTGGAGATTCCTGACCTCGACTTGCCTGCTTCTGTTCCTGAGCCACCGCTGGACACATCTCTCCGTCCAGGGTGGTCGTTCTCCTGAGCCCCTGCAGCAGCTTCGCTGGACAAAGTTCTCCGTCCAGGGAGCTTACCTGCTTCTGTTCCTGAGCCACCGCTGGACACATCTCTCCGTCTGGGGTGGTCGTTCTCCCGAGCCCCTGCAGCAGCTTCGCTGGACAAAGTTCTCCGTCCAGGGAGCTTACCTGCTTCTGTTCCTGAGCCACCGCTGGACACATCTCTCCGTCCAGGGTGGTCGTTCTCCTGAGCCCCTGCAGCAGCTTCGCTGGACAAAGTTCTCCGTCCAGGGAGCTTACCTGCTTCTGTTCCTGAGCCACCGCTGGACACATCTCTCCGTCCGGGGTGGTCGTTCTCCCGAGCCCCTGCAGCAGCTTCGCTGGACAAAGTTCTCCGTCCAGGGAGCTTACCTGCTTCTGTTCCTGAGCCACCGCTGGACACATCTCTCCGTCTGGGGTGGTCGTTCTCCTGAGCCCCTGCAGCAGCTTCGCTGGACAAAGTTCTCCGTCCAGGGAGCTTACCTGCTTCTGTTCCTGAGCCACCGCTGGACACATCTCCGTCTGGGGTGGTCGTTCTCCCAAGCCCCTGCGGTAGCTTCGCTGGACATCGCTCTCCGTCCAGGGAGCTTGCCACCAGATCTCAGCCCTGCCCCTCATCCAAGTTAAGCTCCACCACCTAACTTCACTGCCATCTCCATTGTGAACTGCCCTTGCCTTCATGACCCCAGACCATTCTGACTGTTTTCAGATCTCTTGTCCCCCCTCCACCCTTCCGAGTTCATTGTGGCTCTTGGGGACGTCTGGGAGCCGTCCCTTGAGAGGGGGGTACTGTCATGGTTCATGTTTTTTTTGGCTGTTAGTTCATATTTTGTGTATTTTATTCCTTTGGTGTGTCCTCAGTGTTTTATTTTGACATTTCTGGTCAGCTAGTTTTAGTTTTACTTCCTGTCTGTTGATTGTTTTCCCCGCCCTGATGTGCTACACCTGTGTCTGTCTGCATTTATACCCCATGTTCTCCTCTGCCCTTTGTTGGTCCATCGTCAATGTCTCGTCACGTTTTGTCATTAGTAGTCATGTCTTGCCTCTTTGGATTTTTGGATTTTGGTCAGTTCTTGGTTTATTATTAAAGTACTTAAACAGTAGTCCTGCATTTTGGGTCATCCCTCCTGTTTCCTCATGACAAGTATGTCTTATAAAACACTGCGAAACACTATAATACACTACAATTCATACCTCAATAAAGCAGTAAGTAGTGGCTGTATGCAATTTTTTTCCTGTGTACTAGATATATTGTAGGAATTAGGTTGCTGCGTGCTGCCTGTATCTATATATAAAGGGATTTATTGTCTGAGAATCAGGAAGTACTCTGTTAACATCAGTGGTGGAACTTAACAAATTGAAAGTGGTAAAGTACTATACTTATACTTACTTAAGTGCATGTTAAAGTTGATTCTTTATACTTTTACTTCACTACATCTGAGAGCAGGTACCTGTACTTTCTACTCCACTACATTTTTTAACAGGACAGGAAAGTAGAAGTATTTTTGATGATAGTTTGAGACCTAAATTGACCCAAATCTTTACCAAAATCACTACAGTTGAAGCCTTAGAATACTTTTCCTTCCATTTTTTTCATATGATGTAGTTAAGTATCAAAATTGAGTACTTTGTCTACTACTGGTTAACATACAAAATGGCAAAACTCCGCTCTGGTCTCTTAAAATTGTGAAAAGTGCTTCTAAACTCATCGTGGTGAATCATTAGGATGCTCTGAATGTGTAAGTGAAGTGAGGAAGAACTTTGGACCACTGCAAAATGTTGATCTAATTCTGTTTTTCACATTTTAAAACCCTAAAAATCAGGTACAGAGACTTAAAATACTACCTCCTAACCCCTTCATTATGCAGTTACTATTATTATTATTATTATGGTACCTAAAACTACAGTTCAAAGTGCAATGCAGTCCAAAAGTGTACAGCATAAAGGCTCCTTGGGAATGTGCCTGAGAGTGCGTGGTGTTTGTGACCTTTGAACCCTGGCCTCCACGGTGTGGGCGGGGCTTGAGTAAACACGGCTTGATGCAAATGCACGCACGCTAACACAACAACAATGCCACTCCTGTGTGCACACCCAGATGAGACCGTGATCTGCTGGTTTCACTCGAGGACACTTTGAGGAGAGCATCTTTTCATATCTTATCATACAAGTCAGGTCTGTGGAGAGGCGATGCCGCTCACAGTAAGAATGCATGGCTGTGAAAGGTTGATATGGTCCTAACCGGGGGTGTCAAACTCATTTTGGTCCGGGGGCCGTATCTAACCTACTCTGATCCCAAAGGGGCCGGATCAGAAAACCCATGGCATATATCCCAAAAATAGCAATAAGTCCAAATATTTGTGCAGAGAAACACACATCTATTACAGAAGTCTTTTTTTTATTTGATGAACTATTTCTTTTACAAAATATTATAATATTATGAACAACCTGAAACTTTAAGAAAATTCAATTTCCACACAAGCACACAGGTTTCCCATTCACCTCTTTGAACAAATAGGAATTAGTAAATTTTTGTTGAAAAAGTCTACACTCAGCGTCCACTTTTCTCATTTTTAAAGGTCCCATGGCATGAAATTTTCACTTTCTGAGGTTTTTGAACGTTAATGTGAGCTCCCCTACCCTGTTTAGCCCCCCCCCCCATGGTTAAAAGTTGCGAAATGTCTAAACTGAGCATTTGCGATCCTTTTCTGCGTTACAAAAAATCGGAGCTCAAACGGGCGATTTTGAACAAGGCACCTTATTGACGTCAGATCGAAAAAAGAAATGCAAATGCAGTTCCACCCCCATCTGTCTGAACTCAGCGTCTCTGTAAATCACGCCCAGAGAGTTTGGACTGCGAATGCGCTAGGCAATGCGAAATGCATTTTTTTATTTGCCTGGAGGCACGTCCGAGTGTTTCTAGGCTCGGAAGTCCTTTATCTGAGCCTCTGGACCTTTGAACAGCAGTGGTTTAATTTTATTTTCTGTGGAAATGTGTTTATTTTTCAATGGAACGCTTCAAATCTCTCCCCCCGTGCAAAAACACGGAAATGGATCAGCTCAGAGCTCATTTGCATTCAGGCAACAACGCCCAGAATAAAGTGTTTGAGAGAGATATTTATGACTCTTTCTCATCTTATCTCTGTTTCTCATGCACTGAGTGTTGATTTTGAAGAAGGATTCATTTACAGTATTAGGGAACCATTAAGGAGCCATATAAAAGCATCAAGAAGTACCATGTCATGGGATCTTTAACATTTTGCTGATGAGGGTGTCACGTCAACAGTCAAAACAATGGTCCTTTAAGAGCGTTTGGAAAGAGAAAATTACCAATATTTTAATAGAAAATTAAAATATAATTAAAATATTTTAATAGAAAATCAGCCGAGGGCCAGATTAAAGGTCTGGGCCGGATCTGGCCCCTGGGCCGCATGTTTGACACCCCTGTCCTAAAACGTCTGTAGGGCCTAGTGAATAAAAGAAACACAGTTAAATGTCATACTCTGGAACATGCTAGACAAAGCAATAGCATCTCCATGGAGACCGTTAAAGGACCTATATGTTTGTTTTTTTAAATCTTTAATTGTCTTTATTTTGTCTTTAATTCCATAAAGATGACCTATCAAAATCAAATACAGCTTTAACTGATAATTATGGTAAAGCTAATTTATTCGTATTGCAAAATTTGATGGCGTTTTGGTTTTCAAGACCATTATCCAATCAGCAAGCAGATTAAGCCTCACATGACCTTCTCATTTGGGTTGCCAGTTTCAATGCTAAAATACAGTGCAGCTCAGTGAGGGAATTCTGGAGGTTCTGAGCTTTCACATGAGACATGGCCTGTCCATACACTGAGAATGAGACAAACTTGGATGTGCCTCTATCTACAGGTTAAGGCTGTGATTGTAGTACTTTAAAAAATATATATATATATAACAGTACAGGTTAAGTACAGCTCCTTGACTGGAAAAAGATTATAGCGCACACACAACACACCACAGAAGCATCTCTTCAGTCTTGTGAGACAGAGAGAAACCAATCAATCCACAGTCTATCTCCAATCATCTGAAGTGGCTCCCAGGAGACCCCCTCCTCTGGACCCCGGGGCATTCACACACATGCACACACATACACACAGATGTGCACACACAGATCTGCATCCACGTCACTGGAAAAGGCTCTCGTGTGACGCACTATTTGACTCCTCTTGGCAACAGCTCAAATGTGAAACCGCACTGAGCCTTTGTCACAGGCAAATGTCACAAGTGATAAACTACTGTAACAGAAGTACACATTACTCTGGTAAAAGGAGAAATTCAATTTGTCAACTGGACAAAAACGTTTCGCAGCTCATCCGAGTTGCTTCGTCAGTTCTGGTTAGAGTGCTGATGGACACTGCTTATATCTCGCTGCAGGGAGGAGGACATTGTCACAGCTGATAGATGCCATATCTGGAATGATCTTACAAGTGTTTTTGTTTTGATGATTATGTTTTATCGCTGTCCTGCCACGTGTTTCCCCCACCCCTTTTAGGGCGGGACAGCGGGTTGTAACTAGGGTGTGGAAAAACTGAATAAATAGCACGGAGGGCGACAGAGAAACCAGGGCGCTCTGAGCAGATTGTGCCAGAGCATTTGTTACCTGGGCTTTTCTCTCTGATCGTTCTCCGCTTGCAAGTGAAAAACCTAATCTGTCTTGTCTTCCTTTCCTTGTTTACAGTATATGTTGGGTTTACCAGCACCCATCACTAACTACACTGAAATTATTCTGAAACTATCCCACCTCTTTGTTTTCAGCTTTCTGTCTTTTGTTTTTTTAGTTTCTCTCTGGCGTCTAGTTTAGCATACCCATTCATACCCAAATGCGTTTCATACACATTACTCTGTACTGAAGTACTGTCACAATACTACAGTGTCAAACTCCATTTCAGTACTGAGAAATAGGGATGCAACAGTAAAGATCGCTGACCCAGGACATTTTGCTGGATCAAGTATCGGCTCCATAATAGTGGATATAAACCTTAATTGGACGTAATAACACATTTACAGGCAGATTTTGGCCTTGAACGTCTCATGTTTCAACTTGAATTTATATACAGCATAACAGGTTCATAAGTTACAACACAATTAGATACATTTTGTAGTAAGTTGATTGTGTTTTTTGGGGGGAAAATGTCATTGTCAGTCCCTACACTGATATGGGCTGATATCTGTACTCGGCAGATACTTAAAACCAAAGTATTGATACCATGATGATAATAAAAACCCTCTGTCTTTAAAGGTCCCATGACATGGTACTTCTTGATGCTTTTATATGGCACCTTAATGGTTACCTAATACTGTAAATGAATCCTTCTTCAAAATCAAGACTCAGTGCATGAGAAAGACACATGTACACAGTCAGAGTCAGAAAATCTCTCTCTGAAAAACTCATTCTGGGCCTTGTTGCTTGAATGCAAATGAGAAGGACAGAGATAGGTTAGAGGAGCGGGTGGGGGGGGCAAATGTGCCGCTGGTTCCTTGTTTTAGCGGTGCGCTGTGTGCTGGCCCCACTTCCGCGTTTTAAGCGCGGAGGAAGAAAGGAGAGGCGTTTCAATGAAAAAAACACATTTTCACAGAAAATAAAATTAAACCACTGCTGTTCAAAGGTCCAGAGGCTCAGATAAAGGACTTCCGAGCCTAGAAACACTCGCGCGTGCCTCCAGGCAAATAAAAAATGCATTTCGCATTGCGTAGCTCATTCGCGGTCCAAACTCTCTGGGCGTGATTTACAGAGACGGTGGGTAGACATCCAGACGGGGGGTGGAGCTGCATTTTTCGATGTGATGTCACATAGTTTCCTTGTTCAGAATCACCCGTTTGAGCTGTGTTTTTTTCAAACGCAGAAAAGGACCGCAAATGCTCAGTTTAGACATTTCGCAACTTTTAACCATGGGGGGGGGGGGCTAAACAGGGTAGGGAAGCTCACATTAATGTTCAAAAACCTCAGAAAGTGAAAATTTCATGCCATGGGACCTTTAAACAATAGAATGTGATTTTCCACATTAAATGGTAGTACTTTCTTTTCTAGTCTTCTTTTCTATTTCCATGTGTCCTTATATCTGTGTAATCCCTCAGTGGTCCTGCAGGTTCCATAGTGGTCCACGTGCGTGTACTAGTCTATGTGCTCTTATACAGCTCAAGATCATTCAAGACATTCACGAAAGGTTCATTTCTGTCCTGTGGAACATAAAGACCACTCTTCCCCACTTCAAAGGCTTGAAACAATCAATTGTCTTGATCAAAACATGTTCTGATCGGATTCCCAACGACATGCCGTGACCGCACCCCTCAGCGGTGCTCGGCCCCGCCCCCTCAGCAGCCTGTAGTCCGCAGTATTTCAGTGTATAAAGTGCAGCACATGTGTTTCTGTTCTTTCCTCCCACACAAACCTGGCCCCACCACAAAGAGCCAAACAGCCGCCCAGGAGCCACCGCGGCACCACACACGCAGAGGGGCAATTGTGGGTGAGGGGGTGGGGGCACAGAATGGTACATACGGGTGGGCCGTGGTGACTAAAGACATTTTTTGGGGGGGTGGGAGGGGGAAATCATGACAAAAACACACCTTTGTTCAGTAAGGCTGCAAGATGAATCACGTGGAAATCGAAAATGCAACTTGAATGTACAGGATATTGAAAATCAGACACTAATCAATCCTAAAAATGGTATCAAAACTAGATACTCATTTGAGCAGGTACAATATATACTAAAAAAGTCCCATTCACAGGATCATTTCGATATTTTTCCCAAATCATCCAGCCCTATTTCATCCAATAGAGTTCTGTAATACTGTCCCTGGGCTGTGGTCTGCCTTCCACCTCGGCTCTTTCATTATCCACGTGTCATTGTGCCAGACACTTTTACAACCCTCTACTGCAGCAGTGCAACAGAGACCGCAGTACTCTGATGAGGCTGTCTCCATCAGGCCTCCCTCCTCTTCCTCCACCACCTGCTGTCTGGATGTTCTAACCTGTGGATCACTGGAAATCGCACCAACAACTCATTTTCACGGTGACGTACTCCACCCAGGCCACCCAAGAACACTGGACTTTCCTATATAAAGCCTGAATTCAAACAAACCTGACTGAACTTTCCATACACCTCCATGTATTTGAGTAAAATAAGTCTTGCTCCATTACAGATATATTGTATAAACAGCTCTTGAGGTCAAAGTAAGTCTGCTGGGTACTGTCTGCGTCTAATTATAAAGCGATTTGTTGTCAGAGTGTTACGACTCCGCTCGCTAGGGTAAGAGAAGTAACAAAAAAAAGATAGAAAATTGTATAAATAAAGTAATAATTGAATGAACAAGAAGGGAAAAAGGAAAATAACAAAAGTGGTCTAAAATATGCACACAAAAGGGTTTTGTGTCAAGACAGGTCACGTAAGGGACACATAAAACAAAACTAAATCACGAGTGTCCCAAAATAAAACCACATAAACTCACAAACAGAATCGAGGGACCACTAAAAAGACACAAAACAGTATTAAACTAAACTCTCACACATACGAGTACAAATCAAAGTGACTGAGGAGGCAGCTAAGTGACTGTAAACGCCTTAAAACACTGGAATTAACATTTTCTCACATTTCTCTCTCGTTTAAACACTCAAACTTTTGTAGAGTTTCAACAAAATGTATTAATAGTAAAACGTGGGGGCTCCGCCGGGAGCCCCATTGGACGCATGAGGGGAGCGGAGACATGAGTTACTGGATCCGCAGGAAGCACCGCGCTCACTGCCACGTCACGGGACGCGACGCGCACCAACCCCTTGGAGAATCCGTGACAGAGCAGCACAACCGGCGCGAGGCCGGGGCTGCGAGCACGAGATCGAACCGCGGCGCCCGGACCATGCCTCCCCTTCAGGACCGCATCCTCGCAGCCCGAGCCACAAACCGAACACGCATAAACGAACGCAAGAGCCGAACGAAACCAGCAAAGAGCCGCACGGCCCCGGTTTAGTCTAGGTCTAGACCTGGTCCAGTCCTGGTTTAGTCCAGGACCAGTCCAGGTTTAGACCTGGTTTAGACCTGGTCTAGACCTGGTTTAGTTCTGGTCTAGACCTGGTTTAGTCCACGTTTAGTCCTGCTCTAGTCCTGGTCTAGTCCCAGTCCCCCCGGGTCCCCCATCTATCAATCAGCAAAGGTCTACAGTCTCCAATCAGGACGCAGAACACAATGTTACACTATAAAAAAAAAAAAGTTACACTATAAAAATTAAAAAATTAAAAAAATCTGCAAAACAGCGAGGCCGCGAACAGTGAACCGCGATAGAGCGAGGGACCACTGTACAGCAGTCTTGTCTTGGTTACAGTGGAGGTAAAGTGCACGGAGAGAAAGAGAGCGAGCGAAAGACTGAAAGACTTAAAGGGGAAGTCTGCAGTCTTTTCACTATAAATTGCACGTTTGACACCTTTTTTGCACTGTAGGAGAGCACAATAAACCACCTAAAAAATTCATTAAAATGTGATTAATTAGATTAATTAATTACAAATACAAAATTAATTAGATTATTTTTTTAATCGCCTGACAGCACTAGACATAATACAAATATAATACAATAACGATCTAAGGCCTGGGGCTGCAGAGAATCAGGAAGTGCGTGGTTAATATGTCGGTTGTTGTTGTTGAGGCAAAAATACATTCTGAATGCATGAAAGTAAGGGAGGAATAACTTTGGGCCACTGCACATAAAATGACTGTTTTTAATGTTTTTAAGGCAGTAAAATCAGGTACAGCTCCTTTAATAATAGCATTTTTGGACATTTTTGCTGCAGAATAAGAATAAAATTATTGCGTAGTTTGGGGGGAAAATGATGGCGCTTCAAAAACATCCATTCAAATTGCAGCTGTAATTTTGTTTTTTCTGTAGTCTTTTCTTTAGTAATGTGTCACAGTTTTTCTCTGGTCACAGGCGCACTCAGACGCAGCCTTAGAGTCCAGTCATATGCTCGTCTGTTCAGGAGCCTGGTCGGTCCCATGTTCAACAGCTGACCACTCTCACTTACATAACGTCAGTCTAAACACAGCTCTGAGGAGGGGGAACTATTATGAGTTTCCAGTCTTCCTGATTTGGTAAAGACGTCCTACTATTTGACTCATTTTGATGTGTTTAGTAGATTGAGACGCACATCCTGTAAAAGGTGCGACTGCGCGCTGGGTCCAAAGACAAAAACTGTGCAAAAGAAAACAAAGATTCGCACGGCAGTATTGAGAAGACCAGTTTTTTTATTTCAATGACACCACAATGTGATGTTTTGGGTCAAGTCCTTCCTCAGTCTGATGAAGGGCTTGAGAACTGCAGTGCGGATCTCCTTTTTTGAGGATATTGTTGATAGAATATTTGTCTAATTTGCCGATATGGGACTGATACAAATCTCACAACACGTTCTACACTTGGGTGCAAACTCCGCAAAATAAACATTGTTATTTTGATCAGGCATTCGTAGGACAGCTATGTGTGCCTGTGCGCGGGTCCTGCTCTGTGCATGTGATCTTTCGGGAACTTTACCTGATGTGGAACTGTTTTTCATGCCCAGATACTTTAGTGCAAGCGTGGAAGTTGCTATAGTAACATGATAAACATTAAACTGGTTTATTTCAAAAGGTGCCAGATCAGACCAGGTGCCAAATCGGGCATTGACATCAACAGAGCGCTGATGGACAGAGGCAGGTCTAAAGTCAGGATGCAGCTTCTCTGTGACTAATGAAGAGGGACAGGGACGGCTTTGATTTCAAATGGAGCGGTTTTGGCTACTGCGGGACTGTACCGGCCTCACACCAGAATGATGTGTGTGTTACTCTACACAGGATCACTCTGGGATGGCCCTGACTGGTCAAAGAGTCACAATAGCAGAACAAACGAAAAAATATAACTTTAGTTGCATTCAGTTGAGAGAAAAGCACAGACATCTTCCCTGTCCACAAATGCACACAGCCCTTCCTCTGCGTGTTTTTCACTAACACAGTAGTGCCGTAGTATTTGTCTGGTCGCCATATTTGTTTTGGTTCGTTCTGAACTTCACCTTCACCTTGCACCTTCGACTTGTGCACAAACCTCAATTGCTGCAAAGTGATTGGTCAGAACCATACAGAGGGCACACTCCAAGATGTATCCTCGTGAGTTTGTGTGAAAAATACCAGAGAATTCTTACTGTTGTGCATGGTCCGACTGTACCAGGGGCCAAACTGTTATGACAGAAGCCGGAGGGGGACCTACTGATGGCTCAATAATATTGTTAAATATTAAAAGTCAAAGAGTGTACTTCCTCTTGCTCTGTTTCGCTCTCTGTGTCCTCTGTCCCTCTGCCAGGGAGAGGAGGAGGGGCATGAGGAGGGGATGGGGGTCTGGGCACACTATTGCCCAAAGCAGAGAGCGAGGAGCGGGCACAGTGATAGCCATTAAGATTAAGATTAAGATTAAGCCTTTATTTGGTCTCACACACAATGACACACAGTGACACGCGGGAGAAATGTGACTTCTGCATTTGACCCACACTGGTTTTGCTCATTGCCGGGGGGGGGTGGGGGGTTAGCCGTTAGCCATGGAAGCAGTCCAGGTCAGGAACTGTGACGCAACTCACGCTTGGTTCCCCCTCAATGCACCAGGATGTACTATTTTGTAAAGACAAGTATATAAATGTACACAAGTTAGAGTACTGTTACTTCAGAATAAGACGAAATACCATGAAGAGGCACAAGAAATGACTCAAGCAAGAGTAAAAGCGTATTTTACTCAAGTAAGAGTGACTATAAGAATAACGGTCTAAACTTAAAGGGGCTATGCCATCTGCCTGTCTCCATTGAGATATTCATTAAAGGTCCCATGGCATGAAATGTTCACTTTCTGAGATTTTTGAACATTAATGTGAGCTCCCCTACCCTGTTTAGGGCCCCCCCATGGCTAAAAGTTGCGAAATGTCTAAACTGAGCATTTGCGGTCCTTTTCTGCGTTAGAAAAAAACAGAGCTGAAACGGGCGATTCTGAACAAGGCACCTTATTGACGTCAGATCGAAAAATGCAGTTCCACCCCCGTCTGTCTGTACTCAGCATCTCTGTAAATCACGCCCAGAGAGTTTGGACCGCGAATGCGCTAGGCAATGCGAAATGCGTTTTTTTATTTGCCTGGAGGCACGTCCGAGTGTTTCTAGGCTCGGAAGTCCTTTATCTGAGCCTCTGGACCTTTGAACAGCAGTGGTTTAATTTTATTTTCTGTGGAAATGTGTTTATTTTTCAATGGAACGCTTCTCATCTCTTCTTCCGCGCAAAAACGCGGAAATGGGTCAGAGCGCACAGGCACAGCTGAGAGCGGAGAGTTTGGCCACGCCCCCACCCTCTACTATAGGCCATCTCTTTTCTCCTCATTTGCATTCAAGCAACAACGCCCATAATGGACTGTTCAGAGAGAGAAAAATTACTCTTTCTCATCTTATCTCTGTTTCTCATGCACTGAGTGTTGATTTTGAAGAAGGATTCATTTACAGTATTAGGGAACCATTAAGGAGCCATATAAAAGCATCAAGAAGTACCATGTCATGGGACCTTTAATGATATTACAATATGTGACTCAAGTAAAAGTACTGTCACACTGTACACAATATATGACTCAAGTAAAAGTACTGTCACACTGTACACAATATATGACTCAAGTAAAAGTACTGTCACACTGTACACAATATATGACTCAAGTGCGAGCAAAAGCATAAGGTCTGAAAACTAATCTGCAAACATAATATGAAGTACAATTCTGCTCTGAATATGCAAAATCTAGTTCTAAATTTGTCCCAGAAAAGGAGAAGACTTTTTCCACTAACTCACCCCAAAAACAGAGTATAAACTTCTGCTCTGTTGCAACATTTGACAAGAGAATGCAGAGGAGTGTGTGTGAGATATTGTCCTCTGTCCCGGTCAAAGGCGTCCTTGTGTCTTCCTGATGTCTCCACTCTGTCTCCTTTCCCCTGTCCTCTCTGTCGTCTCTCTTTCCCCTCTCTGTCCTCTCTCTGTCCTCTCTCTGCTCTCTCTGTCTCCTCTCTGTCCTCTCTCTGCTCTCTCTCTGTCCCCTCCAATGTCCAATATCTTCTGTCTCTGATCTGCTCCGTGAAACTGTCTGATCCAGAAGGGCCCCGCGCAGACGAGGAGACGACCCAGGGAGCGGACACAAAGAGGGGGCTTGTTCCGGAGCCAGCCCTGCCTACCGCCACCAACATAACAACCAGACAACCAGGAGTGTGTGGAAGGGCATCTGAGACACTACTGCAGTTCAAATGGATTGATGTTGACTCATCATTGTTTTTGGAAAAATATGACATAAAAATGTAAGGCTCTCTGTGACATTTTTCTGGTGTTTTTTGCTTTGCTTAGAATGT
Organism: Paratrypauchen microcephalus; assembly: GCA_036785185.1. Classification (NCBI taxonomy): domain Eukaryota; kingdom Metazoa; phylum Chordata; class Actinopteri; order Gobiiformes; family Gobiidae; genus Paratrypauchen; species Paratrypauchen microcephalus. Next base: position 530,012 of record JAVJIX010000045.1, on the reverse strand, counting down.
TCTACGTTGTGGCATTAACTTATCTATCATGCATTTATTCAGTTACTGTAAGTGGGCTCGCCTCTCCACAGATATGACCTGTAAATTGGATGGCGATTCAGTTGGTGATGTGAAGCATACTGCACCAAAGAACAGTCAATCAGCGCTCATCCCAAAGCCTCATACGTGATCCAACTGTGCACCTGATTGGACAATGATACTGTCCCTGGACGTTATTTCTACGCAGTTCCCATCTGCACATTGGACCATCCCAGTGTCCAGGACAGCTGTTTCTATAGTGTGTTTTCACAGACTCGAAAAATCCGACCTTGACCCGGATGTGCGGACATGTTGGAGATATTGCTCACTCAAAGCAAAAACACTTATACCATACCTGCTTGTCAAAGCCTGATCTCGCCAGATCTCAGAAGCTAAGCAAGGCAGGGCCTGGTTAGTACTCAGATGGGAGACCAGTGGGAATTCCAGGTGCCACAAGGGGGCGCCAGTCGCAAAAAAACCAAAAAAACTGTCGTTGTGTCCTTAGGTAAGACACTTCACCCACATTGCCTAGTATGAAAGTGGTGTGTGCGTGAGTGTTGGAGGTGGTTGGAGGGGCCGAGGGCGCAGATTGGCAGCCTCGCTTCCATCGGTCTGCCCCAGGGCAGCTGTGGCTACAGAAAGTAGCTTACCACCACCAAGTGTGGAGTAAATGAACAATGAACTGCAAAGCGCTTTGGGTGTCATGAAAGGTGCTATATAAATGCTAAGAATCATTATTATTATAAAGCAACCATGCAGAAAACCTCAAAATTTTGCTATAAACCTTCCACATCGGAATCCAAACTTCTGATACAGTTGACCAGTTGTATAGTTTGTTCAGTGACAGTGGAGATTTGTCGATTCTGCTGCTGCAAGTGATCCCGATACTGTCAACGACCTGGTCTTCTCCTAGCCTGGGAATTCCCAGGCCGCTTCCGTTCGTTTCGAACTGGAAGGCGGCCTGGAAACTCGTCCAAGCGAGAGTCCCAGATTTAGGGCCCCAATCAGAGAGCGGGGGAGGTGTGGCAAGACGGTGACGCGTACTACATGACAAACGGAAGCTTGTAGCTTGAACTGACAACTGACATGATTGGCTATGGACTTACGTATACGCTCAATGATAGACATTCATAACGCCCAATAAACGGCCGTTGGCAATCGCTAACCACACCTCCGCTACGGGATTTTTCGAAGCGAGTTTCCAGACCCATATCTCACTTGTGATATGCTCAGGTGTTAACCAGACTAGTCTTCTCCCCAAGCCCTTCAGAGCTCTAAAGGTCTGGAGGCAATAACCAGTTTGTTCGTGGCTGGTACGAGAGCGTAAAGTGCGGAAAACTGGAGACAAGCATATTGTGATGGCAAAGGTCAGAATACTTGTATTGCATGTGTAACGCGTTTAAGTACGAGTATATTGCTTTTTATTATTCACGTTTTGCAAAGATTAAAATATGAACATCGTCTTTCCACCTCTGTCGCCTTGTCTCTCGCCTCCTTTCCTTTGATAATCGCTCTGTCTGTTCACCCTGGTTGGTCACTACTTCAGGTAAAGATAGAACCACAGGTGTTTTTCTCTGTCCGATCTATAGTGACAGCCTAAGCAGCCCGTGACAGCTTTTTTAAATTTGGCAGCATAAGTGCAATGTTTGCTTTGTTTCGAATATCTCCAACACGGCCGACTTCCGGATTATGACGTCACGTGAAAACACACTATACCTTTGCACCCGATTGGACGATTGCAGTTGTCATCCTACTACGCACCTGATTGGACAATTACTGTTTGCCTCAGAGTTGTTTGTACATGGTTCTCTTCCTATTATTCTTCCTACTGGAAAATGGGAAATGATAGTGTTCATGGAAGCTGTTTTTACATGGTTCCCAACCAACTATGCTCTTGCCTGGACAATGATAGCTTTTTCATCTCCTGATTGGATTGGAATGATAGTGTCCAGCACAGTTATTTCTAGAAGGTTCTCATCTTTTGATTGGACAATGATTGTGTACAGAACAGCTGTCTCTGTAAGATTCTCATCCAACTATGCACCTGATTGGATAATTACAGTGTCCCTGGCAGATGTTTCTACATGGTCCACATCCTACTTTTCTTCCTGATTAGAAAATGATCATGACTATGGCAGTTGTTTCTCCAAGATTCTCATCCAGCTATGCTCTTAAATCAGGGGTGTCAAACTCATTTCGGTCCGGGGGCCGTATCCAACCTACTTTAATCCCAAAGGGGCCGGATCAGAAAATTCATGGCAAATATACCCCAAAAATAGCAATAAGTCCAAATATGTGTGCACAGAAATGCAACTCTATTACAGAAGTTTTTTTTTTATTTGATGAACTCTTACAAAATACTATAATATTATGAACAACCTGAAACTTTAAGAAAAATGCAATTTTAACACGTTTTAACATTAACTTGTGTGCATTTCACAGAATTTAGTCATGCTTTCTTTTTTTGCTCCTGAAACTTGCACAAGTGCATCAATATCAGTGTCTCGTAGTCAGTGGTGAAAGTAGTTTTCATTTCTTACAGGTGCTATAATGTCCAGTGCATCACTACCGTTTAAAAAAACAAAAAACAAAAAAAAGACTAGGTCACCCGGGGATCGAACCCAGAACCTTCTTGCTATAAAACTAGTGCACTAACCACTCAGCCACTGCACCATCTAGGCTGTTTCTCAGGCTACAGTCAAATAAGTTTGACAATCCTTGTGTAACAGACTGCGGATATCTCTGCACGAGAGTTTTGGCCCGAAACTCGGGTAGCTTTCAGTTCTCAATTCTTTTCAGTTTCAATTCTTTTAGCGGTGCTGCGCACCGGCTGAGAATGTTATACCGGTGCGCCGTTCCGGTGCGCACTGGCTTACTTTCACCACTGCTCGTAGTGGCATTTAAGATTATATTCTTTGAGCGCCATCACTTGTTGCAAACACACCAAGCACACAGGTTTCCTATTCACCTCCCTGAACAAATAGGAATTAGTCCATTTTTCTTAGAAAATCCTGCACTCTGCGTCCAGTTTTCTCATTTTTGACATTTAGCTGATGAGGGCGTCACGATCAACAGTCAAAACGATGGTCCTTTAAGAGCGTTTGAAAGAGGCAAGTCTTCATTTGTGCTGCTCTGGTGGGAGGGGCCACACACAGAGACACTGGAGACGCTGCTGTGCTAAACTGCGCAAAAAAGAGGCGCAGAAAATTACCAATATTTTAATAGAAAATTAAAATATAATGAAAATATTTTAAATAGAAAATCAGCCGAGGGCCAGATTAACAGTCTTGAAGGGCCAGATCTGGCCCCCGGGCCGCATGTTTGACACCCCTGTCTTAGATGGACAAATGCACTTGTTTCTACATGGTTTTCACCCAATACACTCCTGACTGGACAATTACACTACAGCATCCCTGGCAGGTGTTTCTACGTGGTTCAGGTAAAGGCCGAAGTGCCTTGCTGGGTGACACAAAGGCAGTGTGTGTGTGTGTGTGTGTGTGTGTGTGTGTGTGTGTGTGTAGGTGTGTGTGTGTGTGTGTGTGTGTGTGTGTGTGTGTGTGTGCGCGTCTTTAAACAGAAGAGCTGCTGTAGAGTATAATGACTGGGTTTGTGCCCAGACAGAGACACAACACGTCTGGCACCTGAGAGAGGAGAAGAAGGAGGGAGGAGAGAGAGAGAGTGAGTGATGAGAGTGAAAGAGGTGAGGGAGGAGAGAGGAGATAGGAGGACAGAGAGGAGAGAGAGAGAGAGCGAGTGACTGAGGAGAGTGAAAGAGGTCAGGGAGGAGAGAGGAGAGAGAAGGACAGAGAGGGAGAGAGAGAGAGAGAGAGTGACTGAGGAGAGTGAAAGAGGTCAGGGAGGAGAGAGGAGAGAGAAGAACAGAGAAGAGAGAGAGAGCGAGTGAGTGAGGAGAGTGAAAGAGGTGAGGGAGGAGAGAGGAGAGAGAAGAACAGAGAACAGAGAGAGCGAGTGAGTGAGGAGAGTGAAAGAGGTGAAGGAGGAGAGCGAGGAGACAGAGAGAGGGCAAGTGAAGAGAGAGCGAGTGCGTGCGGAGTGTGGAAGAGGTGAGAGAGGTAGGGAGGGATGGGAGAGGAGGGAGAGAAGGGGAGGAGAGAGAGGGAGAGAGGGATAGAGGAGACAGAGAGAGCAAGTGAGTGAGGAGAGCGAAAGAGGTAAGGGAGGAGAGAGAGGAGAGAGAGAAAGAGAGAGCAAGTGCCTGAGGAGTGTGGGAGAGGTCAGAGAGGTAGGGAGAGAGAGCAAGGAGAGGAGGGAGAGATGGAGAGAGAACGAGAAACAAACAGAGCACAGAGACAAAACACGTCTGGCAAGGGAGGGAGTCAGAGAGAGAGGGATGAGAGTGGAAGAGATGACAGAGGGAAGAAGAGAGATGGGAAAAGAAAAGAAGAGAGGAGAGAACTCTGACATATTTATAACATTATTATTTGGCCTGGAGAAATTTAGGCTAAAATATTATTTGTGAGCGCCTGAAAGCCCTACAGTCCTCCTGCTCCTGAACGCACCGCTGTTTGTTTAGATCTGAGTGTGACGATAATGACGGTGATAACACACTGCTCTACTGCACACCTTTGACCTGTGTGTGTGTGTGTGTGTGTGTGTGTGTGTGTGTGTGTGTGTGTGTGTGTGTGTGTGTGTGAGAGAGAGATATGCAACCAAACACTACTGACAAAACACTACCACATAAAGAAAGAAAGTATGGAAAGTATGTTTAGATCTGGGGTATGCAATTAGTAATAATCTTGATTTAGACCTGGTTTAGTCCTAGTTTAGACCTGGTTTAGACCTGGTTTAATACTGGTTTAATTCTGGTTTAGACCTAGTTTATACCTGGTTTAGTCTAGGTATTCATTCTGAGTTTGAGAATGGTTCAGTCCTGGTTCAGTCCTGGTTCAGTCCTGATTTAGTCCAGGTTTAGTCTTAGTTCTGTCCTCGTTTAGGCCTCGTTTAGTGATTCTGCATATCCTCCTGGGACCCGAAGAAAAAAAATGTGTCTAAATTATTATTATTATTATTTTAATTTTCTATTTGGAGGTAAATGAACACCTTAGCCTTTACGTTTTGTTAATTTTATTTTTATTTATTCATAATGTTGTAACATGTCCTTTGTAATGGACATCTGGGACATATTGGGTGTTAAATCCAACGACCTAATAATTTTATTTATTTATTTTTTTTTTTTTTAATGACCAACATCTTTGACAAGCTTCTACAGTCGCCTCAGAAAGTTTTTAGACTCCCTTTTAATTTCTTATTTATTTAATTAGGTATTTATTTATGTATTTAATTATTTTTTATTTTTTTATTTATGTATTTATGTATGTATTTATGTATTTAATTATTTTTTTATTATTTATTTATTTTAATTAATTAATTAATTATTATTATTATTATTATTATTATTATTTATTTTTTAATTTATTTATTTATTTAATTTAATTTAATTTAATTTATTTTTTTATCATAGCGCAGCCAGAAACTAGAGTCTATCTCAAAACACACGCAGATAGACTGGTTAACGCACTGTCCACTATAAAGGACACAAATGAACGGGCCGCGTCTCAGGAGGATATAGTTATAACAGTTAAGTGATACTGATGGAGAAGTGCATCCATAAAACATGAAATAATATAAACAATATGACAGACATTAAGCATCAGGAGCAGTGCACAGTAGAGCTGCATGATCACAACCAAATCAATCAAACAAACAATCAAATCAATATCACAATCTGAGTTCAGCACGATTCTCAAAACACAAATGTGTACTGATTTAGACCAGAGTAGAATGTTCTGTGCAATCAAATAAAACCCCTAATGTACAGAATTCTCATTTTTATCTAAAATTGAATCAGAAAGCACAAATATTCTGCAGTCTAGTCTAAGTCTGGTGGAGTTTAGTGCAATGGAGAGTGTGACCCACATAATGACCTGCTCTCCATCTAAACATTAAACCAACTCAGAATCTCCAGTCAACACAGCCTCCCGCAGTAAACAAAGTGCTCCCATCTCTTACAACCAGGAGTGCACCTTTACTGCAGGACTTGGATGGGTCTCGGTCTAGTCCCTGGTTGAGTTTTGGGGTTTTAGTCCCTGTTGTGATGTGGTCTTTGCAAGTGTGAACACAGTTTTGTGACAGTCCTGGTTTAGTAGTCCTGTTTTAGCCATGGTTAAGTCCTGGTCTAGTTTAGTCCTTGGTTTAGTTTAGGTTTAGTCCTTTTTTAAACTTGCTTTAGTCCTGGGCTAGACCTGGTTTAGTCCTGGTTTACAATTACACTTAATCTAAAACTGGTTTAGAACTGGTTTTGTTTATTGACATGTGGTGATGAGGTTGAGTTCCGTGAACAGGAGCCTCAGCTCCTTTGGTTCTGTTGTGGTTTAAACCAACTTTAGTCCAGGTTTATTCCTCTGGTTTAGTCCTGGTTTGGACACAGCTTTGACTGACTGATGGTCCTGGTTTGAGACTGGTCTGGTTTTCTAGTTTAGACCTGGGTTAGGCCTGATTCAGACCATTTTTTTCCTAGTTAAATTTTGAATTAGAATTTGTTGTCATTCAGTCGCTAGATTTAGACCTGATTTAGACCAGGTTTTGTCTAGTTCAGGTTTAAATCTTGATTAATCCTATAACCACTGTTTTGTTTGTTAGTCCTGGTTTAGTTCTTGCAATCCCCCTTACCCAAACCTCCCAAACATGTGCTTATTTCTAAACAATCACCGTAATATCCAACACAACCAACCAGACCGGGCCGTCACTCACCTCCGTACCCGCTCCCCACGCTGGCCGCTCGGGTTATTCCACCGCCACCACCGCCTCCACACACAACCAGGAGCAGGAGCGACGCCACCGCGGCCACCGGTCCCGTCATCCTCGTCTCTTCTCCGAGGGGGGGAGAGTTCAGCAACCACCGCGCATCCCGGCTGACCCGAGAATGCCTCAGATCCAAAACAAAACCCCTTTGTAATTTATTTTATAGCAGTCCCTGTACGCAACACCTGATTAGTTCTCGCTCCTCTCTCCGGTTGCCTCTTATTGCCTTACCCGTTAGTGTGTGCACAAAGCGGGCACAAGTCAGCACTTACATCCGCTCGTGTTATCCACAAAAGGGGAATAGTCCGACTCCTAGCGGGAAAAAGCGTAAATAAAACCCGGGTTTGGTGGTAGCTTTCCGGGTATTCCTGTTCCAAGCCTGCGCGCTATAATAAAGTGCTCCAAAGTGCCCGTGGGAGCGCAGCCGTGCCGCGATACGCTGTACTCTCCTCCGGTTAGAATAAACGCGAGAGTCGGTGGTATCCTGGCTCCGTGCCCCGTGCGTCGATGCCCCCGTGTCCCGCAACAGAAGACGAATGATCCGCTCCAACGCGCAAACCGATGCGTAAAAGCGAAGAATTGCGCGTAAATGGTGTGGTATTCTTGAGTCGCGACCCGCTGCGTCCCTCTCCCTCTCCCGTGTGAGTGTTGTGACCGGCGCGAGGCTCCGTGGAGACTGACACGCGCGCGCACACACGCGCACTCACAGCCCCGCCCTCCCGTGAACAGAGAGTACAACAGGTAGGACACGTCACGGACACGCAGGTGCACGGCGCAGGTGCACGGCTCATTCACCCGCTCCATTGTGCGTGGTCCTGACTCCTGTGCGCGGAACAATACGGACAGAAAGACACTATTATGGGATTGTATTAGCGAGCCGAGATCAGAAGGAGTACAGTCTATTGTCCTGGTGTAGACTTGGTTTAGACCTGGTTTAGACCTGGTTTAGACCTGGTTTAGACCTGGTTTAGACCTGGTTTAGACCTGGTTTAGTACCTGGTATACACTTGGGTTATACCTGGTTAAGTCTTGGTTTAGACCTGGTTTAGTCCTGGTTTAGTCTTGGTTTAGTCTTGGTTCAGTCCTAGTTTAGTCCTGGATCAGACCTGGTTTGGTTCTAGTTTAGTCCTGGTTTAGTCCTGGTTAAGAACTGGTTTAGACCGAGTTTAGTCATAGGTTAGTCCTGGGTTAGACCTGGTTTCATTCTACTTTAGACCTGGTTTAGTCCTGGTTTAGTTTTGATTCAGTCCTAGATTAGTCCTGGATCAGACCTGGTTTGGTTCTAGTTTAGTCCTGGTTTAGTCCTGGTTTAGTCTTGGTTCAGTCCTAGTTTAGTCTGGGATCAGACCTGATTTAGTGATAGTTTAGTCCTGGTTTAGACCTGGCTAAGATCTGGTTTAGACCTAGTTTAGTCATTGGTTAGTCCTGGGTTAGACCTGGTTTCATTCTACTTTAGACCTGGTTTAGTCCTGGTTTAGTCTTGGTTCAGTCCTAGTTTAGTCTGGGATCAGACCTGGTTTGGTTCTAGTTTAGTCCTGGTTTAGATCTGATTAAGATCTGGTTTAGACCTAGTTTAGTCATAGGTTAGTCCTGGGTTAGACCTGGTTTTGTTCTACTTTAGACCTGGTTTAGTCCTGGTTTAGTCTTGGTTCAGTCCTAGTTTAGTCCTGGATCAGACCTGGTTTAGTTCTAGTTTAGTCCTGGTTTAGACCTGGTTAAGATTTGGTTTAGACCTAGTTTATTCATAGGTTAGTCCTGGGTTAGACCTGGTTTCATTCTACTTTAGACCTGGTTTACTCCTGGTTTAGTCTTGGTTCAGTCCTAGTTTAGCCTGGGATCAGACCTGGTTTAGTTCTAGTTTAGTCGTGGTTTAGACCTGGTTAAAGATCTGGTTTACACCTAGTTTAGTCATAGGTTAGTCCTGGGTTAGACCTGGTTTGGTTCTAGTTTAGTCCTGGTTTAGAGCTGGTTAAGATCTGGTTTACACCTAGTTTAGTCATAGGTTAGTCCTGGGTTAGACCTGGTTTCATTCTACTTTAGACCTGGTTTAGTCTTGGTTCAGTTCTAGTTTAGTCCTGGATAAGACCTGGTTTGGTTCTAGTTTAGTCCTGGTTTAGAGCTGGTTAAGATCTGGTTTAGACCTAGTTTAGTCATAGGTTAGTCCTGGGTTAGACCTGGTTATGTTCTACTTTAGACCTGGTTTAGTCCTGGATTAGTCTTGGTTCAGTCCTAGTTTAGTCTGGGATCAGACCTGATTTAGTGATAGTTTAGTCCTGGTTTAGACTTGGTTAAGATCTGGTTTAGACCTAGTTTAGTCATAGGTTAGTCCTGGGTTAGACCTGGTTTCATTCTACTTTAGACCTGGTTTAGTCCTGGTTTAGTCTTGGTTCAGTCCTAGTTTAGTTTGGGATCAGACCTGGTTTAGTTCTAGTTTAGTCATGGTTTAGACATGGTTAAAGATCTGGTTTACACCTAGTTTAGTCATCGGTTAGTCCTGGGTTAGACCTGGTTTCATTCTACTTTAGACCTTGTTTAGTCTTGGTTCAGTTCTAGTTTAGTTTGGGATCAGACCTGGTTTGGTTCTAGTTTTGTCCTGGTTTAGATCTGGTTAAGATCTGGTTTAGACCTAGTTTAGTCATAGGTTAGTCCTGGGTTATACCTGGTTTAGTCTTGGTTCAGTCCTAGTTTAGCCTGGTTTAGTTCTAGTTTAGTCCTGGTTTAGACCTGCTTTAAACCTGATTTAAACCTGGTTTAGTCTTCTTTAGACTTGAGTTAGTCTGTGTGGAACAATATGGGCAGAAAGAGACTATTATGGGATTGTATTCTAGCCATTATTCCCCATGATCAGAGGGAGAGTACAGCCTATTGTCCTATTGTCGTGTTGTGCAAGAGAGAGGAAACATCATGTGTGATATCTGAATATGTTTATTATTTGAACTACATTTTGCACCCCAGTGGTGTGTGCTATGGGAGCTACAGACACTCTAGTTTTCACAGTTAAAGTTGCACCATGGAGCTTTTCTGATGGAGGGTCTGCCCACCACCTGCTTGTTTCCATAGAGATGGTTTGCCTGGAATATTCCACAGTATGATAGAACTGCTTTGGAATATTCCACAGTATGGCATTAAATTATCATGCACATAATTCCATTCCACGTCTTTACAATGCATACATTAACGCCTTGTAAAACAGTCTGACTGTGAGCGGGTTCACTTCTCCACAGATCTGACGTTACCTGTCTGTCTCTATGGAGTATCAGTATGTCTCTCTCTCTCTAGGAGCAGATAAATGGGGTCAGCTCTATGTCGCCTGACCGCCTTCCCATAATCCACCTGTGTGTGTGTGAGCAGTGACATCACAGCAAGGGGCAGGGCTAGTGCAATAAAGATGATTAAAGCGAGCAATAATCCTCGTGTTTGTGCTGGAGGAGAGAGCTAAGTGCACACACTCATAAACTTTTACAGGAGCACAGTCAGGAGCACAGTCAGGAGCACAGTCAGGAGCACAGACAGGAGCACAGACAGGAGCACAGTCAGGAGCACAGACAGGAGCAAAGACAGATTTTTACATATACAGTAATCATATAATTTCTGTTCATTAATATGGTCTATGTTCACACAATTTGAAACAGGGATTCGAACCAACAACCTTCAGATCAGTGAAGAAATGCCAACTGAACTACTGTCAACAGAAAGAGGCTATTACGGGATCGTATTATAGCCCGTTATGTTCATCATGATCAGAAGGAGAGTACAGCCTGTTGTCCTTGTTTAGTCCTAGTTTAGACCTGGTTTAGTCCTGGTTTAGACCTGGTTTAGTCCTGATTTAGACCTGCTTCAGTCCTGGTTTAGACTTGGTTTAAAACTGTTTTAGTCCTGGTTTAGACCTTTTTTAGACCCGGTTTAGACCAGTTTTATTTGTTTTTTTATTATATACTGTATATACTGTATATATTTTTTTATGTTATTATTATTATTTTATTTTATTATTTGTTTTATTTATTTATTTGATTGGGACAGAGCATGTTAATGGGCAAACATGACACAACATGAATGTAAGCACACCGGTTTGTAGCCTGCAGCTAATTCCCATGCAGTTTAGATCGGGGTTAGTCCTGGTTTAGACCTGGTCTAGGTCTTGGTTTGGTCCTAGTTAAGGCCTGGTTTAGAAATGGTTTAGTCTTGGCTCAGTCCTGGACCATTTTTCTTTATTAAATGAATAGTTATGGCAGTGCAGCGTGAGCGATGTATGACTGTGAGCAGGCCAGCCTCTCCACAGATCTGACCTGTACCTCAGCCTGGAGGTGCCTCCTGCCACCTCCATGGAGACAGATATGTTTAAAAAGCCCATATTACGCTATTTTCTGATCTATGTTTTAATGTAGTTTCCTCATCACAAACAGACCTGGAGCTGTGATTTGTTTTACTCATGGATGTTTAACACACAAACCCTGCAGATTTAGACTTCTTAGTTCTTCTCTCAAACAGAAACACTCCATTCCACCTTGTGATGACATATGGTAATACAGGAAGTGCTCCACTGTAGAATCATTTGGATTTCAGATCGCCAGTCTCTATTGAAAACAAGTTTGACTCTTGATTTTGTACATAATAAAACTTCATTGCCAATATGTCAACAATCTTAACTGACAATTGCTCAACATTTTTTATAAACGCTGCCAAATGAGTGGGCATGTTTTGTTTACACTGACCCCGCCCATAACATTATCTTCATTGTCCCGACTCCTCCTTCTAGACGCGCCCCTTTTGTCCCCCGGTCCCTCAGCCTGAGGTGGGGAGGGGGTCCAGACATGCGCCTTTGCTCGCACAAAGGAGGGGTTCACCCAGCGGGCCGGAGGACAAGGCCGAGCGGAGGTCCAGGCGAGGGGGACGAGGAGGTCAGGGATCAGCACTGTGAGAGCCTTGTGAAGCCCACTCACATGTGTTTAAAGAGGACAGGCACAAGTGATGTCTTCATATGGGACAGAGGAGGAGGAGGAGGAGAGAGGGGGTGGGGCAGACTATAACATAACCTTAAAGAGGGGGTATGATGCAAAAAAAAACAAAAAAAAACAGAAGGAGTTTTAGATGTTATCTAAAACTCTCCTGGGCCCTATTCAAATTCTCCATATCCTCCTGGGACCTGAAGAAAAAAGTGTATCTAAATTATTATTGTTATTATTTTAATTTTCTATTTGGAGATGAATGAACACCTTAGCATTTACATTTTGTTAATTTTATTTTTATTCGTAATGTTGTAACATGTCCTCTGTAATGGACGTCGGGGACATTTTGGTGTTAAGTTAACAACCTAACAAAAACTTTTTTTTTTTTTTTGATGACCAACATCTCTGACAAGCTTCTACAGTTGCCTCAAAAAGTTCTTACACTCCCTTTTATTTTCTTATTTATTTTTTCATATATTATGTTTATTTATTTATTTGAGTATTTATTTACATATTTATTTATTTTAAATTTTTTATGTGTAATTTATTCATGTATATATTTTCTTTACATGTTTAGATTTTTATTTTTAGATTTTTATTTTATTTTATTTTTTTATTTCAAAGTTCAAAGTTCAAAGTCAAAGTTCAAAGTCAGCTTTATTGTCAATTCTGCCATATGTGTTCAACATACAGTGAATCGAAATTTTGTTTCTCTCTGGCCAGGTAGTGCAAAAAGACAGTGTACAAGATACAATATGAAGACAAAACACAACAAAAAACTATCTAAGACAGAGATCTAAAGTTAAAACTAAAGTCTACGATCTAAAATCTTAAAACAGTGCAACATAATAAATAACAAATAACCTATACTATATACAGATTTCCAAAGTGTGCAGTGTGCATCCAAAATGTGCAATGGAAGATACAGCAGTGACTTGGTCATGTGCAGTAGAATGTGCATAGGAGTTAAGATAAAATAAAAATAAATGTGCAACAGTAGTAATTCTAGTGCAGTAACAGGAGTGAACAACAGTACTAAAATTCCAGTAGTCAATGTGCAATAACAGTAGTAAACAACAGTGCAACAGGAGTAAAATCTCCTGTTATTTATCATAGTGCAGCCACAAACTAGAACAAGAACAAGAATCTCAAAACAATTAAAAGATCGACTGGTTAACTCAATGTCCACTGTAAAGGACACAAATGAATGGGCGGGGTCTCAGGAGGATATACTGTTGTTAGCTGTAAAAATCTGTACAATGCTCCGCCCACAAGCCTACATCACCCAGGCTCCCACATGACAATCCTCCATAAATATACAAAAACATGATACAAATCTGTACACAGCCACTTGACAAACCTGATGCGATGTGCAGCAGTTTCATCAGCGGAATAATAAGATAAGATTATAATGTGATCGTGCTCTGAAGGGGGAGTGAATAAGCGTGGAGAGCAAAGGGAGTCTCAATTTGACTCAGTGTCAAAAAGGAAAGTGAAACTTATAAAAACACACGAAAAGATTGTTTTCAGAGAATATCACTTTCAAAACAATTAAAGGTAACACAGTGATTTAAATATACCCCCTCTTTAAGTGTATAAACTTAGGAGATAGAAACATAACATAAAACTATCATGATTTTACATATTTTCCATTTTACACCACAATATTGGTCTAAAACTGATTAAAGGCCCTGTGTCTTATTTTTTCCTTGTATTTAAGTGAATTGTGTCTTGTTCCAGTACAGATATATTGTATAAGCAGCTCTTGAGATGAAAATAAGTCCACTGTGTCCTGTCTGTATCTAAATCTGAAGTGTTTATTGTCAGAGAATTAGAAAGTTGGTTGGATGCTAGTTGTTGTTAGCTTAAAGTTGTGAAAAGTGCTTATGAACTCATGCATAAGGTAAGTGAGGTATAACTCCTCGACCATTGCAAACTGTTTAAATGGACTAGTTCTGTTTTCAAAAACCAGGTATAGTGCAGTCTTGGTTAGCAGTGACATCAATCTATAAAAGCGCTCCCTTTCTGTCCCCTCACGCTTTTACTTCCGATTCCCCCGTCGTTGACACCGCTCTTTCACCACTCTCAGGTAGTATTCCAGATTCAATGTTAAGTTCAAGATTCAATAAGGTCTGTAGCATTGATTACTCGCTTTTATTTAGTGCTTGCTGCCATGGCCCCATGTTGTTCGCTGCGACGTTCTTGGGCGTCTGTGCTTCGCCGCACTCATCCAGTGACTGATGTAGGTGTGTTTGGTGTAATATTGGACCTCCAAACAATCGCTTAGTTGTAAAATTAGAGGTAATGTGCACTTTATTTTCTAGATCTTGAGCCATGGAGTTGAGAGCACTGTTTCCACCTTGCTTTGCTTTTCCCATTTACTGGTTTGTTTTCTGGAGATTCAAACTCAGACTGGATTTACAAACAAACCATGTTTTAACTGTCATCCAGTGAACTGTGAAGCGAATTGTCCTAACTAACTACAGAGGCTGCAGAGAAAGTTCATGTTTTTAAGAGTGGGCTCAAGACTCACCTGTTTAGCTTGGCCTTTGATTGACTTTGGTCGTCTGTTTGCTTTTCTATTGTTTCTTCTTTTGTTTGTTTGTTCGTCTGTTTGTTCGTCTGTTTGCTTGTTTGTCCAACTGTTTGTTTGTTTGTTTGTTCGTCTGTTTTTTTGTTTTTTGTTAGTTTGTTTTTTCCCTCTGGCAGCACGGTGGCTGAGTGGCTAGCACTCATGCTTCACAGCAAGAAGGTTCGGGTCACCCGGGCCTTTCTGTGTGGAGTTTGCATGTTCTCCCCGTGTCTGGGTGGGTTTCCTCCGGGCACTCCGGTTTCCCCCACCAACCCAAACATGCGGTATAGGTAAAATCCTCCAGCTTAGGGCCTGACCAAGACTAAATAATAAAATCATGGGGATGGTCCCCGGGTCAAATTTAGAAACAACTTCTCCTGTGCGAGATCAATAAAGGTCAATCTTCTAATCCTTAACACTGTAAGGCGCTTTGTGTTACAATTTTGTATGAAAAGTGCTTTATAAATATTGTTTGATTGATTGATTGATACTGTCAAACTGAATTAATCCATTGGAAATGTATAAATAAACTGTACACTTTTGCTGTATGTGAACCATGCCTCTGCTCATCAACAACAAACCTGAATGTGCCTTTTATATTAGCTGGTCCTGGGCCAACTCCCAGATGGCGTTTTTGGTTCTTCTCCTCTTTTAGGTGTTACTGTACAGTATGTTAATGTTAATTTAATTAGTGGTTCAGCCAGGAGCCACTACAAGACATCAAGGTAGAAAGAAGCCCTCGGAATACCACATAGTTTTACAATACAAACAGGTCCACTGACTAAATCTCAATTGTTTGAATAATTTTGTGGGCAAGAATAGAGGCAGGTGAAAACAGCAATTTTCTGAGCACTCACGGCTCAAGTGCAGTACAATACATGATCATTGATGCATGCAGGAATCAGTCCAAATACAACTGTGAGTAAGATAATGAGGGGACACTTAGCCCCAGTGTGTGTTCTTGTTGTAAGAGGCCTCAGCCTGTCAGCGTGTCAGCTTCACTCTGAGTGGGTGTAACCAGACCAGACCAATTCGACAAAGTGAACTTTTTAGAGCTTTTAATCAGTATAGAGTTGTTTCATTTCATTTCATTGACTCACCTGAAGTTGTCTTTGCGCACGTTTGAGTAATCTTTAATAACTTATTATTAAGATGCATTTTATTCTGATTCTCCGGTTTTATTTTCTTTATCAGTAATACCCGTAGGATTTGGCAGCATTGTGTAGTCATTTTGGTCAAAAAAAAAAAAAAATCCTCTGCTTGCTTGCTGGCGTGATGTGCAGCTAGCCATAGGAGGGGCCGACTCTTTGTGATGTTTGTTAAATCAGAACACTTGTTTCTTTTATTAAGTCATTTTAGATCAATATTGTGCTTTAAAATGTCCAAATTATAACAGAATGATCCACAGGTCTCATAGATTATAACTAAAGAGCACCCACAAGCGCTATAGATGTTCTTTAAAGATCCCATGACATGGTACTTCTTGATGCTTTTATATGGCGCCTTAATGGTTCCCTAATACGGTAAATGAATCCGTCTTCAAAATCAAGACTCAGTGCATGAGAAAGCCCCATGAAGACAGTCAGAGTCAAAAATATCTCTCTCAAACACTTTATTCTGGGCGTTGTTGCTTGAATGCTCTTTCCTCGTTTAGCGGTGCGCTGGCCCCACTTCCGCGTTTAAGCGCAGAGGAAGGTAAGATTACGATGATGATACGATTTCCATTGAAAAATAAACACATTTCCACAGAAAATAAAATTAAACCACTGCTGTTTCAGAGGTTCGGAGGCTCGGATAAAGGACATCCGAGCCTGGAAACACTCTCACGTGCCTCCAGGCAAATAAAAAAAACGCATCTCGCATTGCGTAGCTCGTTCGCGGTCCAAAACTCTCTGGGCATGATTTCCAGAGACGGTGGGTAGACATCCAGACGTGGGGTGGAACTACATTTGCATTTTTCCCCAAGTGTAACCTCAGAAAGTCCCCTTGTTCAGAATCTCCCATTTGGGCTGCCTTTTTTTTCAAACGCGGAAAAGGACCGCAAATGCTCAGTTTACACATATCGCAACTTTTAGCCATGGGAATGGGCCTAAACAGGGTAGGGGAGCTCACATTAACGTTCAAAAACCCCAGAAAATGAAAATTTCATGCCATGGGACCTTTAAAAAAGACATACTACAACACGCAAAGAACTTAACTCTGACATAGCCAGACTCAAAGGGTCTTGCCCAAGGACCAAAAATAGAACCACTAACCACGGGGTACAAGAACCCTTACCAACTGAGCCACAGTATGTTTGCGTGTGCTACCACATGTGTTTGGATCAAACTAAACACTACTCCAGGGCTATATTTGATCTCCTTTTTGACCCTGCCGTGCTGCCCCCTGTTGGTCAGATAAACACATTCTCCTCAGTTCCTCAGGGAAGGAGCCTTCAGACCTCCATTAGCATCTCCATTAGCATAAGACAGAAACTCACTGTGGCATACATTACTCAGAAGCACCAGGGCCAGACGCACCATGCTTAAAGGGATTGTCACGGATGGTTATGTGTCCCCCCACATTAATATTCAGGGCTGATGTAAGGAGAGTGTGATGTGGGACCCGCGTGTTTAGCCAGTGCCTCTGCTAGTATCATAGACCAGCCTGTCAGAGCCTGAAGATAGTACTATGTCCACATGTCCACATCATCCAACATCATCCAACATAATCTGACCAAAGCCAGAAATGAGATCTTGGTCAGTTTCAGCAAATCGTGAGAAGGTTCAACATTTATGGATCAGAAGTTTGGAGATTTCATCAATTCTAGCACATAATTTTTGATTTATAATAATGAAACTGTTTTTTTTACAGTGTTATTCAGTACAGTGGTACCTCACCTTACGAATGACCCAACAAACGAAAATTTCAAGTTACGAAACGCCTTCACGTTAAATTTTGGTCTCTAGATACGAAAGAAAATTCAAGTTACGAAACGCGAAATCTCAAAAATTCAAATAATGCGCGCTCAGCCACACACATACGCTTTTCTCAGCCTGGATTTAAACTTTTCTCACATTTGTCTCTCGTTTAAACACTCAAACATTCATAGATTTTCAACAAAATGTATGAATAGTGAAGTGTGGGGGGAAGGAGGAGGGGGGAGAAAACTGCGCTCTGACACGTGTGTGATAGCGGCATGTGTGACAGCTGACCCGGCGCGAGGGCTGCCAGCAGGTCTAGACCTGGACTAAACCTGGACTAAACCTGGACTAGACCAGGACTAGATCAAGTGGATTAAAGCGCTGCGCGTGGGTCTATTTCCTGGTTTCGTTTCGAGTCACAGCTGAGGCGAGCCGCTGCTCGCATGCAAGAGCCGCGGTCTAGACCTGCTCTCCAGGGCCCCTCCAGGCACGGAGCCCCAGACATCCAGGGACCCAGGGGGACACTGCCAGCCCGCCTTAAGAGCTCCCTAAGCGGGCATGGGTCCGGGGATTGTCCCGGTCACCGGCCTGGAGGTCTTGAAGAGGCCGACCTCACGGTTCTATCCAGGCCGCTCTGTGAGCATCTTACGCGGGCAGGTCTAGAGCAGGTCTAGACCGCGGCTCTTGCATGCGCCTCAGCTGTGACTCGAAACGAAACCAGGAAATAGACCCACGCGCGGCGCTTTAATCCACCTGGTCTAGTCCTGGTCTAGTCCTGGTCTAGTCCTGGTCTAGTCCAGGTTTAGTCCAGGTTTAGTCCAGGTTTAGTCCAGGTCTAAACCTGCTGGCAGTCCCCGTCACACATGCCGCTATCACACACGTGTCAGAGCGCAGTTTTCTCCCCCTTCCCCCCACACTTCATTATTATTAATACATTTTGTTGAAAATCTATGAAAGTTTGAGTGTTTAAACGAGAGACAAATGTGAGAAAAGTTTAAATCCAGTCTGAGAAACCAATCAGAATGCAGAACACAATGTTACACTATAAAAAAAGTTACACTATAAAAAAAAAAAAAAAAACTTGGATCGGGGCCTTGGAACGAATCAGGCTTTTTCCATTGAAATAGCTACTCAACTTACGAATTTTTCATGTTACGAAACCACTTCTGGAACGAATTAATTTCGTAAGGTGAGGTACCACTGTATTTGTATTTATGTTTTAAGGACAGAAGTGAAAACACTGGATCAGTGCATATGCAGTCAGTCTACCTCAGGGTAAATGTGGTTACAGAAGTATGGAAGTATTCTGCCTTCTTCCACCTTCGTAACATCGCCCGCCTTCGCCTCTCCCTCTCCCCCTCTGCTGCCAAGACTCTCATCCGCCTTCATCACCTCCAGACTTGATTAGTGCAATAGCCTCCTTTATGGACTTCCCTCCACTGACCTTCAAAAACTTCAACATGTTCAGAACTCTGCCGCTCGCCTCCTCACCCATACCCGCTCACGAGACCATATCACCCCCTCCTTACCTCTCAGACCTCGTCCAGCCCCACCGTCCCTCCTGTCGCCTCTGATCAGCCGACTCTAACCTTCTCACTCCCACAGTCAAATCAAAGCACCGGACCTTGGGGGGCCGAGCCTTTGCCATGGCCGCTCCCACCCTCTGGAACTCTCTCCCCCTTCATATCAGGAACTCAGACTCACTAAACAACTTCAGAAAACTGCTCAAAACACAAATTCCTCACAGCCTACAGCCCCCAAACATGACTGCTCCTCTTTAGTGTTTTGTCTGTCCTGTCCTTGTTTTAGTGTTACTTTATTGTGAGGCGCTATATAAAACCCATGTATTATTATTATTATTATTATTGATTGCAGCTGATGTCATCAACATTCCCTGGTGGTGTGATGCTAACTGTAGACACTGCTCCATCTGTAATTCTGTCCCTCAAATCTGACCAGAAAGCGCTGGTCAGGTGAGCTGATTTGTGCGCTTAAAGGAGAATTAACGTTTTTTTTTTACAATCTGAGCCTTATTTCGGTAATAAAACAAGTTGTTTTACTCACCCGTAGCACTTTGGTGTCATATGGAGCACTTCCGGAGATGTTTTAGATTTGCGATCTCCGTAATGTGAGTTCTCGGGGCACATGTTTGCGGTCTCCAAATAACACAAACTTTAGCACTTTTCAAATCATAGAAGCTCAATGTCTTAGTCTACGCTTTTGTTTGAGTCAAAAGTGGCCTGTAATCTGAGATTTAGCCATAGTTTCGAGTAGATGATGACGCCAGTGCGCATGTGCGGAGTCACAGCTTATTTCGCTCTCAGCTCCCGGGACCCAAACATGAAACGCAAAGCTGTAAATTATGGATAAATCTCGGATTACAGGCCACTTTTGACTCAAACAAAAGTGTAGACTAAGACATTGAGCTTCTATGATTTGAAAAGTGCTAAAGTTTGTGTTATTTGGAGACCGCTCGGGGCATATATTACATGCCCCGAGAACTCGCATTACGGATATCGCTAATCTAAAACATCTCCGGAAGTGCTCCATATGACACCAAAGTGCTATGGGTGAGTAAAACAACTTGATTCATTACCGAAATAAGGCTCAGATTGTAAAAAAAACGGTAATTCTCCTTTGAATAAGCCTCGCACACATCATATTACAGTCACAGGCTATCTAGCATTAGCCACCAGTTTTTCAGTTACTCTCACCTTTTGTTGAAAATCAATCCTAAACAGGACCATGAATGCTCATATTGATCACAGGCTCCTGAAAATGCGCTGTTTAAATCCATAGTGTGTTTTTTCTTGAGTTTTTAGAATTCTCATCATCTCTACTTTTTGGATTGTGTTTGCTAATGTGTGCCCTGGTCGAACACCTCCAGCATGATAACTCTCTTTAGTATCAATAGTTTAGCACTAAGTGTAATACTGACTAGGCACAAGTTTGTGTACATACTCGTACTGTCCGATCATTCCCTTTGTGTCTGAGCTCAATCAAGAACGCATAGAACTCATAGAACCAGAGTTACGTTCCATGTGCAGATTTTAGTATGTGATGATGCCATATTGCCAGATGGGGGCAAGAGACAGATTCTCCTATTAATTACTTTGTACTTACTATGAAATATACAAATCGCTAAATCACAAATATTGAACTTGATTAATTTATTAGAGACTCTAGCTCACTGTATTGCAACAAAAATCTCCATGTTGACCATACTGTTTTTACCTGCCCCCATCTGTACTAAATATTATTTTTCTATATAATGTTGATGATGTTATCTGGAACCAGCACTAAGCTCACTGCTCGGGCTCCATGTGTTTAGAGTTCTATTTGTGCTCTCTGGTACCAGAAGCATTCAACCCCAGGCACTGGCCCACATTCTCTGATCTCTCCCTCGATTCTTTCTTTTACGTTTTTAGAGAATCCATCTGCATTTCATTCTTTTTCTCCTCCACTCCTCTCCTCACTCCGCCACGCACTTTCGTTCTCATGCCTTCTTTCTTTATGTTGTATATTTAACCACTTCATTGACTTGTGAGTTTAGCGTCTGGTCTTGAGCTGTTGAGATGAGCATAGTAAACTGCAGAGGCTGCTCAGTGCCGGGGCAGCGTGGGAGCAGTGCTATGGCACTGCTGGGACAGCTGTTTGTCACCTGTGGAGAGTGAGTGTGAGTGTGATTGTGACCCCACCACAGCGGGGAAACAAGGCCAAGGATGTTCAAAACATAATGATTCAAAACAATAAAAGGTAACATGGTGATCTAAATATGTTATGTGTTACAGTTAATCATAAACTCTTGAAAGTGTTCACTTGTCCTGCACCAAGACTGGCCAATCACAGGACAGCACTGTGGTTCATGTGGAAGCCAGCAGCCAACCCAAACAAACAGCGATGACGACAAATGTACTTCTGCCTATTTAAGTATTTTGTTTATGAGTGCAGAGACAAGCTCTTTGTGCATTTGTGGGCAGGAAAAATCCCTGTGCTTTTCTCTCCACTTTGATTTTTGGTCTTGTTCCGCTTTTGTAAGGCTTCGACCAATCAGAGTGATGTCTTTGTGTGAACGCTCTGATCAGTGGTTCTGAACACTTTCAGTGAGGACGTCCGAGACTGATGTGGAGAACTCTATTCAGAGGGACACACATATCAGTCTGGTGTGAACCAGGCTAAGTTAATACCCCAGAGAAGTAAAATACACCCTCTTTAAGAACAAAAAAGACTATCCAAACAGAATTTTAGCCCTCACCCTTTTGAAACCTTTATCCTTAACACTATCAGGAGGAAGCAGAGCAGAGCACACAGTCTGTGAACAGCTCCATTTGCCTAATTGAATCCAGGGTCATGGCTTTGCTCCACTCTCATCCATCACCTCGTCGCCTCATCAGCCAAACACAGCCCTTTAACTCCACCTTACCATCTGACCTCCATGTCCCATCTCCCCATGTGCATGCTCTCCTACTCCTCCAGACGCTCCCCTACACCCAGAAGAGAGCTAATCCACCCCCTACCCCCCACACCGTTAATCCCTCGACAAAAGAGCCCGCTTTGGCATAGGGCAGGGCAGGGAGGTCCATGGAGGGCAGGTATACACTCACTCCTTAGAAAAGGGATTAATGCACTGCCGTTAACTCAAAGACTTGGGCTAAAGGGGAAATGAGAGAGTTAATGGCGAGATGGCGCGGTTTGGATAGCAACTCTGTGTTCTGTGACATCAGGGTGCAGGCCACGGGCTCTGAGCTGCAGGCTCGGGCCTTTATGAGACTAACAAGCAGATGAGATCCTCTCATTAATACAGTGACTGTGCATGTGAACAAACAGGACTGCAAATGAGGAAATTGGGTTAAAATATTTTGAGAAAATGAATCTTGTTTAGTGGTTTAGACAAGCTTACATGGATTTACGCTTGTAAATCTTGTTTGTCTTGTCTTTGTGCTTGCACAAAGACGCTTGTCTTTGTGCTTGTTTCAGTTTTTTTTAAACTAGTTTGAATCTTCTTATGACTCCTCCACCCGCACACAGGGGACTGTAGATGTAGTTCTGCCCCTGGACCCAATGTGTGGAGCATGGAGACACAGCTAGAGGTGACCCCACCAAACGGACCCATGCCAGGGGCTCTAAGAGCTCTGAGAGCCAAATGTCATTACAACATTTAGAGCACTTAGATTTAGTGTGACAAAAAATCACACTAAGGGTGTATTCACACCGCCCTTGTTTGGTTCGTTTAAAACGAACCAGAGTTCCTTTGTTCCTTTGATTCGGACCTTTTGGGCTGGTGTGAATAAAAAACAAAAATCTTGATCCGGAGCAAAAAAGCGAACAGAGACCACGTAAAAAGCTCAGTCTCGGCACGGTTCCATTAGAATCCTGGTGCGGTTGGTTTGAGGTGAGAATGCAGACCGGACTCAATCCGACACAAGTTGGCTTTTTGTACTTAACGAGCTCCCGTCGTATGTCGAGCATTATGGGAAATCGAGGCTTACGAAATGAAACTTAACGAGGCTTACTTACGTTATGCGTGAAGAACAAGAGTCACAACTTCATGTGCGCACATGAGCGCTGTCCTCCGTAGCCGTCTCTCCCTGTGTCTTCGTTGTTTGTAAATTGATTGTACAATAGTGTAAACCTCACGATGCTGCTCAAACATTTGTGAAAACTGTAAAAACTGAGCAAACCATATCGCTAAGGCTAGACTGAAAACAGCACATAACGCCATGATTCTCCTCCTTCACTTGTTTGAACACGACACTTTGCTTTGACACGGCTTCTGTCCAATGGCTGAGCGACCTCAGCACACGTGGTTTTGTTTACAGATGTTGGTCCACTTAGAAAAAAAGTACAGTGTGAAACGAACCGCATCAAAATAAAAAAAATAATAAAAAAATTTGGTCCGGACCAAAGCGAGTGAACTATTGGACTTTCCTGATGTGAATACGACCTAAGTCATTAAAAAGGCATTTTATGGCCCAATCATTTTGTCGAAAATGCTTATCTTAAAACTCATATTATTATAAGTCCATAATACTTTGAAACAAATAAATCCAAAAAGGCAAACTTAGTCGCTCTAGATACAATTTCTGAATTGAACAATGGCCCTCTATTGTAAAAATGCAGTCTACCAGAGTGGCCTAGTTAATTCCATTACAATTCTGTACTGAGAGATCTTGGCCTGTGTCATCAGAGGTATAATACTCCCTACAAAAGAAGCAGAGCCAGACTGTACCAGCTTGGACTAGAGTGGACAGGACACTCTGAATGTGTGAGTGTGCTGCAGGTCCATGTCTCTGTGCTGGGTAATAAACGTGTCCTGTGTCAGAGAGTCTCATGTCTCTTCTCCTCTCCTCTCAAGACACTACAGTTTATTCTGCCACACCAGTGTCCTGGAGACATGTTCTCACCGACAGGACCAAATCATGTTTAAGTCCACAGTGTTCCCTCTAACCTCTTCATCAGCCTTTACATTTTTGTCCAGTAAAAACAATCACTGAATCTTGTATTGTTCAGACTCCTTAAAGTGCCACAGTGAAACATTATACAATAACTGTCCTCACATTACATCTGTAGCTTTTCTACAATCACTCCTTTACTCATTATAAGCATTCACTGGCCAGGTGGGTGAAGTGACCTGCTCAAGGATATAACTACAGAATCCAGTGATTGGACCTTACTATGACAGGACGATCACCACACAAGCCACTGTCTCCACTCTCTTCAGAACCTAAAAGAAATAGTCTTAGTTTAGTCCAAGTTTAGAGCTGGTCTAGTTCCGGTTTAGACCTTGCCCTGTCCCCATTGTCTTGGTCCTGGTTTGATTTAGTCCTTTTTTAAAGGTCCCATGGCATGAAATTTTCACTTTCTGAGGTTTTTGAACGTTAATGTGAGCTCCCCTACCCTGTTTAGGCCCCCCCCATGGTTAAAAGTTGCGAAATGTCTAAACTGAGCATTTGCGATCCTTTTCTGCGTTACAAAAAATCGGAGCTCAAACGGGCGATTTTGAACAAGGCACCTTATTGACGTCAGATCGAAAAAAGAAATGCAAATGCAGTTCCACCCCCGTCTGTCTGTACTCAGCGTCTCTGTAAATCACGCCCAGAGAGTTTGGACTGCGAATGCGCTAGGCAATGCGAAATACGTTTTTTTATTCGCCTGGAGGCACGTCCGAGTGTTTCTAGGCTCGGAAGTCCTTTATCTGAGCCTCTGGACCTTTGAACAGCAGTGGTTTAATTTTATTTTATGTGGAAATGTGTTTATTTTTCAATGGAACGCTTCAAATCTCTCCCCCCGTGCAAAAACAAGGAAATGGATCAGAGAGCGCTCAGAGCAGAGAGCGGAGCGTTTGGCCACGCCCCCACCCTCTACTATTGGCCAGCTTTTTTCTCCTCATTTGCATTCAAGCAACAACGCCCATTATAGAGTGTTCTGAGTGAGAAAAATTACTCTTTCTCATCTTATCTCTGTTTCTCATGCACTGAGTGTTGATTTTGAAGAAGGATTCATTTACAGTATTAGGGAACTTAAAATATTAAGCTTTGACAACTTGATCAGGTACTCTAATATTCGCCTGGTACATAAAATCTTGCATGACGCTGCCCCACCCCCACTAAAGACCTATGTACAGCCTCGCTCTCAAATAACAAGCAGAGTGTTAAGGTCCGTGTCTAGGGGTGACTGCAATGTTCTTAAAAGAAAGTCCGCTTTCTCTCAATCTGCCTTCTCCTATAAAGCCATCAAGGAATGGAACGGGCTTCCAGAAAATTTGAAGAACATGGCAGATTATCTCAGCTTTTCACGGGCTGTTAAAAACTGGCTTCTTGACCATCAGTCCTGCTCACACTAAAAATACCAGACGGGTATTTGGCCATCAGATGTTACCCTCGTGGGTACCATCTGATGGCCACTAGAATACCAAGATCATTAGTGCCATATTACTGTTTTGTTTACATTTATAATACCAATAAGGTACGGAGCTATCGGATGCTACCCTTGTGGGTAGCATCTGATAGCGACAACACTGTATTTATTCTGATATTTATTGCATTTTATATGTCTTGCACTTTAATATCTTGTAGTTTGCACTAGGTATCGAAATCTACTCTGAAATTTATTGCACTTTAAATGTCTCGCATTTTAATAACTTGTAGTTTGTACTAGGTATCGAAAATTGCACTATGTATTGAAAATTTTGCACGCCTGTATATTGTTTTTTGTATTGCACCTTTTATATGTAATTGTTTTTAATGTTTTTAATGTTTTTAAGGACTACAGATGGAAATTAGCATTCTGCTAAATCTGGTGCAGCCATCTTTTTAATGTACCTGCACATTGTCCTTCAAATAAACAAGTAAATAAATAAAACCATTAAGGAGCCATATAAAAGCATCAAGAAGTACCATGTCATGGGATCTTTAAGTGGAACTAAACCCTAAATCAACTTATTTTGGTGTTGTTTGTTGCCTCCAGTGGCCGCTGCAATTTCAAGAACTATCTGACATCACCCAGGACTGCCCTGACTACAGACAGGTGTTTCAGATTACACACCTGGCGGCAGGGGCGGAGTTTGAAGTGCGGATACTCACACGCACCTTTAGTCCTCCAGGTACCGCTCAGTTGAAATGTGGTTTTGGGCAGAGTTTAGGTGTTTAGATCCCGCTTTAAATATTTATCCCAGCTTTAGTTCATCATTAGCCTCGTTCTTTAGCGGCAGCATATGTGCGTCATGGGGGATGTCTGTGTCAAGACACGTATGAATTATTGAATGTCATCACTTTTTCATGTGAGCAGTATCCATCTCCCTCTATGTAAACACACACACACGCACACGCACACATGCAGAGGTGGTTTGGCAGCTGCTTTTGCTCTATCACTGTCTGTGGCCTCAGTCTCCTGTAGAGCTGTAAACCATATCCAGGTGTTACCGTGAGAGGACACAGTATTAGTGTGACTGTTTAAAAGACACGGTGGACCACTGTTTTTATCTTTTGGGCATTTTAAATCACAATATAGATTTTCTAAGTCTATGTAAAATAGACTTTCTGGAGCGTTCTACCATGTTAAAACATTGTTCCCTCATCAGAAATATGCCTGTGGTGGTTTTAGATTTGCCCCAGCAGACAGTCCCTTTTGTATTCTGTTTGAATCCAAAAGGTTTGGAATTGGACCATACTGTAGAGCTGAGAAACCTCCGTCCAAACTTGAGCCGCTCGTTTGTATCATGTCTCAAATGTGCAAATTCTCTCATCTTTCAGAACAAAATAGATACTTCTTGTACCTGAGATATACTCAACAAAAATATAAACGCAACACTTTTGTTTTTGCTCCCATTTTTCCTGAGATGGACCCAAAGATCCAAAATTCACTCCAGATACACAACACTACCATTTCTCTCAAACATTGTTCACAAATCTGTCCAAATGTGTGACAGCGAGCACCTCTGCCCCGCCGAGACAATCCACCCCACCTCACAGGTGCGCCACATCAAGATGCCGATCCGACATCATGACCAGTGCACAGGTGCGCCCCAGACTGCCCACAATAAAAGGCCACCCCGAAATGTGCTTTTTTTTTTTTTTGCTTTATTGGGGGTCTGGGGACTCAGAACCAGTCAGTATCTGGTGTGACCACCATTTGCCTCATGCAGTGCAACACATCTTCTTCACATAGAGTTTATCAGATTGTCAGTTGTGGCCTGTGGAATGTTGGTCCACTCCTCTTCAAAGGCTGTGCGAAGTTGCTGGATATTAGTGGGAGCTGGTACACGCTGTCGTATACGCCGGTCAAGCACATCTCAAACATGCTCAATGGGTGACATGTCCGGTGAGTATGCTGGCCATGCAAGAACTGGGACATTTTCAGCTTCCAAGAATTGTGTACAGATCCTTGCAACATGGGGCCGTGCATTATCTTGCTGAAACATGAGGTGATGTTCATGGATGTATGGCACAACAGTGGGCCTCAGGATCTCATCACTGTATCTCTGTGCATTCAAAATGCCATCAATAAAATGCGCCTGTGTTCTTCGTCCATAACAGCCTTTGAAGAGGAGTGGACCAACATTCCACAGGCCACAACTGACAATCTGATAAACTCTATGTGAAGAAGATGTGTTGCACTGCATGAGGCAAATGGTGGTCACACCAGATACTGACTGGTTCTGAGTCCCCAGACCCCCAATAAAGCAAAAAAAAAAAATGCACATTTCGGGGTGGCCTTTTATTGTGGGCAGTCTGGGGCGCACCGGTGCACTGGTCATGATGTCGGATCGGCATCTTGATGTGGCGCACCTGTGAGGTGGGGTGGATTGTCTCGGCGGGGCAGAGGTGCTCGCTGTCACACATTTGGACAGATTTGTGAACAATGTTTGAGAGAAATGGTAGTGTTGTGTATCTGGAGTGAATTTTGGATCTTTGGGTCCATCTCAGGAAAAATGGGAGCAAAAACAAAAGTGTTGCGTTTATATTTTTGTTGAGTGTAAGTCAAAGTTTATGTAGATTTTTCTCCTTTTTTATATGTAAGCAGCCAGGTTGGTTTTTTGACACAAACTGAGCATGTGTCTCTCCGATTAGTTATTCCGCCTGTCAATCATGGCCTCTGAAATCAGGGAGACAGGACACAGCTCCAGATCCACTCGTCTTTGCAAAGTTTTGTCAAAGTTTGTGGTTCTGACTACGCAGGGAAGCTTTAGACATCACTCATACATTTTTGGGCATTTTCGTGATTTCTCCCGGGCTCTATTCAAACCCTCCTTACGGTTAGCTGTAAGACTCTATACAAAGCTCCGCCCACAAGCCTTTGTCACTCTTGCGCCATTTTTCATACATTCCATATGTAAAAGCAGGACAAATCAATAAACTACAACTTGACAAACCTGATGTGATGTGGAATAGTTTCAGTAGCGGGATGCATGTTAATTGAAATGTGATAGGGCTCTGAAGGGGGAGCAAAAGGAGGAGGCACTCAGAGCATCAAAAACATGTTAATATGTTGTTTTCAGCAAATATCACATTTTCAAAACAAAAAACGTTTACATGGTGATCTAAATATGTTATGTGTTAACAGATAATACACCATAGAAGTCAAATACCCCCTCTTTAAAGTGTTGCTTCGTTGATCTTGTGACGAGCAGAGGACACACTTGCTCACAGGTTTAGTGTGTCATGCTCCTCACAGATGGTCCATCCATAATTGAGCCTGAGAACAGCCCGTCTCCTGCCAAACCAAACCCGCCGATCGCACAGGGACACAAGGCTCAGATCAGCGTTCAACAGCTCCCCCTCCTTCTCCTCAACGTTCTCCATCTCCCCCTCCTTCTCTTCAACGTCATAATTTCTGCCTTCTTCTCGTTTCATGATCAAAAAATCACACAGAGCTTTGTTGTGTCTTAGGTCGTATTCACACCTGCCTTGTTTGGTTCGTTTAAAATGAACCAGAGTTCGTTTGCTCCTTTGATTCGGACCTTTTGGGCTGGTGTGAATAAAAACCAAAAATTTCGATCCGGAGCAAATAAGCGAACCGAGACCACCTAAAAAGTTCGGTCTCGGGACGGTTCCATTGGAATCCTGGTGCGATTCATTTGAGGTGAGAATGCAGACCGGACTCGATCCGACACAAGTTGGCTTTTTGTACTTAACGAGCTCTCGTCGTATGTCAAGCATTATGGGAAATCGAGGCTGACGAAACAAAACAAAACAAAACTAAACCAAACAAAACAAGGCTTACTTACGTTTTGCGTGAAGAACAAGTCAGAACTTGATGCACACATGAGCGCTGTTCTCCGTAGCCGTCTTGCCCTGTGTCTTCGTCGTTTGCAAATTGATTGTACAATAGTGTAAACCTCACGATGCTGCTCAAACATTTGTGCGAACTGTACAAACTGTGCAAACCATATCGCTATGACGACATCGAAAACAGCACGCAACGCCGTGACTCTCCTTCCGTGTTTGGACGCGGCGTTTTGACACGGCTCATTTCTGTCCAATGGCTGAGCGACCTCAGCACACGTGGTTTTGTTTATAGATGTTGGTCCACTTGGAAAAAAAGTACAGTGTGAAAGCGAACCGCAACAAAATGAAAAACAAAAATAAATAAAAAATTTGGTCCGGACCAAAGCAAGTGAACTATTGGACTTTTCTGGTGTGAAAACAACCTTATTTATCCAGATTCATGTAACTTTATTGTAGAGCAGTCCTTCCCTCTAAATGGAAATGCTATTGCTTTGGAATGTTCCACAGTATGGCATTCAGCTTAGCTATCTCCATGAAATCAAGCGGGTGACGCAACCAAAACACGTTACAGATCAGATCTTTAGAGAAGCAATAAAACAGCAATAAAACCCCTGTAATTGTATAAATGCAAGACTGAAGTTGTAGCAAATGTAATAATATCTCCAAAGGGACAAGCAGGTGGCAGTCCTTGAACCATTTCCCCCACAATAAATAGTCTTTATTGACAAAATGGACTTATTAATTGAGCTTAAAGCCATATTAGGATGTTCTTACCTCCTCAAACACATACCTGGAGTTGTGTTTTGTTTCATTCACACATGTTTGAGGAACTCTTTATGATCTTTCTTCTCAGCATTCACCATCTCCCCCTCCTTCTCCTCAACGTTCTCTGAGGGCCCCCGAGAACCAGCGTCGTACGTATGCCTCTCCGAATCTGACCTAAATACGCAAATACATCATCTCCTCTGAACGCTGCCAGTGCCAAGCGTGTGCTAATCCTGTTACAGCGAGAAGAGCCCTGGGTAGGAACTGAACCCGCAACCACGCACCGTACGTGACCCCCGCATGGAGAAGTGATTTTGTACTTATCGATGTGAGGAAGTAGGAGATTAGACTCGCCTCATAATGAGAATGTTGTAGGTTGAATTCCTGGACTATATAAGGTTTTTATGTGTTTAGTTTGCATGTTCTGCTTGTGCTTGTGTCAACAATTTATAGGATCTGGCAGAACGTGTCTTGCCCAAGAACAGATAGATTGTGTAAGCAGCTCCTGAGGTCATTTATCTTAGTTGTGTACCGTCTGCTTCTAAGGGCCTGTTAACACGAGAATGCTTACGGGTAAAAACGACAAAATATTTTAGCGGAAGTGCCTTTCGTTTACACGGTGACGGCGTTTTTGGGGCCTAAAAACGCAAAAATCTGAAACCACCCTCCAGAGTGGAAAAGTTAAATACAGGGGGTCCTCGGGTTACGACGCTGATCCGTTCTTAAGGCGCGTTGTAACCCGAATTTCGTCGTAAGTCGGAATTTGATTTTGATCTTCCAACCAAAGCACCAAGAACCTTTTTATCTCAATAATTAGACCACTACACTGCTTGGTTATCACTGTCGCTTTCATAGGAGCAGATCAGAGCCCACATCAGGTACTTCCGCCCACATTGGGCACGCACACGAGGCGTCTTCTTCGCCCTACAACCACAACAAAGCGTATTCTTCCATTCGCGTTTGTTTACGTCGCTTACCACGCTAAACCGCGTAAGACGGAATGACGCGTAATTTTTTAAATTTTTTTTTTATGGGGGCGCGTTCGTAACCACGAAACGGCGTAAGTCGGGACCGTCGTAACCCGAGGACCCCCTGTACGCTCCGCTGTAGCGTTTCCGTGTAAACTACCCAAGACGCAAAACTGGTCAGATCTGCTCACGTCGCGTACACGTTTACGTCACATGCGGCATACCTTGATACCATGCGCTAGCAGCTCTAATCAACATACAAGAGTAATTTCAAGAATTGTATAAATTGCACCCACACACGTCTACGGCCTTTTCTCTTCTTTCCGTACAAGTCTTTCTCACACTCTCACAGCCACACAGACAACCAAGACAAGCGACTTCCGCATGAGGCAATTCAAACCCGATGTGATTTTATATTTTCTAATTCACTGTAATCCTCCTGTAATATCACTATTTTCAGTACAATATTCAAAAACATGTCAACAAAAATACAAGTCACTGAAATGTTTGGAGCGGAACTTAACAACTCATTTAAAACGCAACTAGAACATTTTATTTTGTTTTACTTTTTTCCGGTACAGTCGTGGTCAGAAATGTAACTTGACGCTGTTGTGATGCTTTTTTTTTTGTTTTTTTCTTCAGTCCAGTTATTTACAGCACCTCCCTTCGCTGGCTTTTGCGTCCACTTTTGCGTCTTCGTATAAACAAACATTTCCTGTTGCGAACACTCTAAAAAATCACTAAAAAATTGAAGACGAGACGCCACTTTTGCATCTTCTGTTTTGATCGTCGCCGTATAAACGTAGCCTAATTGTGAAGCCAAAATTAAAGCCAAAATAAAGCAAACTGTCCAATGATCAGGAATTGGCATGCTAAATGTTGTCACCTTTCCTCATCACAAACACACCTCGAGTTGTGTTTTCTTTCATTCACACGTTTAACACACAAACCCTGCAGATTAAGACTGAGTTCTTCTCTCAAACAGAAAACACTCTGTTCCACCTTGCGATGTCATGTGGTAATACAGGAAGTGCTCTACTGTGTTTTTAAACTCCATACACCTTCACTAGAATCATTAGGATCATTTCAGCCCTGGAATTGCCAATCTCTACGGAAAACAAAAGTTAAAAGAAGCTGTAAACTTGAAAAACACCACTTCGTGACATCACAAGGTGAATCAGCGTTTCGAGTTTTACAGATGTAGACAGATAAAGTGTTACTCAAACGTATGTGAATGAAACAAAACTAGATCTGAGGCTGAGGTGATTGAGGTCATAGTGCGACGAGCGTCTGGTCACGTCTAATCTTCTCTCATCTCCACCTAATCCTTCTGATGAGGACACTGCAGACAATTAGATCTACATCATTTTAAAGCCGCACTGCGTAACTTTCCGGAGATGGCCATTCACATGCTGATTCCATGCAAATACAAAGTGAAAACCAAAAACATGTCTGAAGTGGTTTTAGATGTCATCCACACATGTTTGAGTAATCTAGTGATCTCTCCTGGGCCCTATTTGAAGCATTTGTCATTTAACGTCTATGTGCAATAAACTCTGATATCTCCAATATTTCCAGACTTGTTGGTAAAGAAGTGTTGCAAAAAGTGCAGGGGAAAAGGTAAACAATATAATTCAAAAATATGTAATAAAATATAATACAATACAAAGGTACAGGTAGGATTAAGTAAGATGTAAGTAGACTATTTCACAGATTGCACATAATATAGTATAGTATGAGTATTGCACATGGGTTATGAAGCAGGTTATTGCACAGGTAACAGTAGCATTTACAGTGAGGTAGTGACAAACATGATACATTCATACAGAACAGCAGCAGTAAACATATTATGCATAATGAAAAGTAGTTTAGTGCAGTATTATTGAGAGTTCAGTATTATTTAGAGTATTATCCAGAGTTCAGTAGTCTGACAGCTTGGGGTTAATAGCTGTCTTTGAGTCTTTTTGTGCGTGCTGGCAGGCTCCTGTATCGTCTACCAGAGGATAGCAGACGGAAGAGTCCTTGTGCCGGATGAGTATGGTCCTTAGTGATGCTGCGTGCCTTACGCAGACCCCTGCTGTGGTAAATGTCCTGGATGGAGGGGAGACTGCTGCCAGTGATGTCCTCTGCCGCTCGCACCACCCTCTGTAGTGCTTTGCGGCTCTGAGCGGTGCAGTTCCCATACCACACTGTGATGCAGCCCGTCAGCAGGCTCTCGATGGTGCACCTGTAGAAGTTTGTGAGGATGCTGGTGTTCATACCAAACCTCCTCAACTTCCTCAGGAAGTAGAGTCTTTGTTGGGCTTTCTTAACCACAGTGTCTGTATGTAGTGTCCAGGACAGATCATCAGTGATGTGTACCCCAAGGAACTTAAAACTGCTGACCTGCTCCACCTCAGCGTTGTTGATGGAGATGGGGGGATGCTGGTCTACACGCTGTCTCCTGAAGTCCATGATCATTTTCTTAGTTTTGCTGATGTTCAGAGAGAGGTTATTTTCCTGACACCAGCTGGTCATTGATTTCACCTCATCTCTGTAGGCGCTCTCGTCGTTGTTAGTGATGAGGCCTAAGATGGTGGAGTCGGCAAACTTGAGGATGATATTGGAGCTGTGCCGGGCGGTACAGTCATAGATGAACAGGGAGTACATGAGAGGGCTGAGAACACAGCCCTGGGGTGCCCCAGTGCTGAGGACACGTGTGGAGGAGACGTGGCTGCCGATCCTCACCGCCTGTGGCCTGTTAGTGAGGAAGTCCCATATCCAGCAGCAGATGGACGTCCCCAGGCCCAGGGCGGTGAGCTTAGACACCAGTTTGGAGGGGATTATGGTGTTGAATGCTGAGCTGTAGTCTATGAAGAGAATTCTGACATATGTGTTTCCTCTCTCCAGATGACTGAGAGAGGTGTGGACTGCTAGAGCAATAGCGTCGTCTGTAGACCTCTTTGCTCTATATGCAAACTGCAGGGTGCCCAGGGTGTCGGGGAGGGAGTCACAGATGTGTCTCTTAATGATTCGTTCAAAGCACTTCATGATGACAGATGTGAGTGCTATGGGCCGATAGTCATTAGGACAGGATGCTGTGGGGGTCTTTGGGATGGGGACTACAGTGGAGGTCTTGAAGATGGTGGGCACGATAGACAGGTTGAAGATGTTAGTGAACACCCCGGCAAGTTGGTCAGCACAAGCTCTTAGCACCCGTCCGGGGATGCTTTGCGGGGGTTCACTTTCTTGAACGCCCGTCTCACTGTAGCAGTGTGTACACAGAGTACAGCGTCCTCACTGTCCACATGGGGTCTGGTGACAGGCGTGGTGTTATCTGCATCAAACTAGGCATAGAAGGTGTTGAGCTTGTCCGGAAATGATGCACTGGACAGTTCCACTGGCCCGCTCCTCCCCTTGTAGTCAGTGATGCAGCGTAGCCCATGCCACACGTGTCTCAGGTCGCTGCTCTGCTGGGCAGACTCCACTCTCTCCCTGTAGTCCCTCTGGGCAGTCCTGATGGTCTTTCTGAGGTCATACTTGGCTGCTTTGTAGGCTTTGGGATCTCCTGAGTTGAAGGCGGCGGTGCGAGTTCTCAGTTAAGCACGCAACTCCGGTCCAGCCCAGGGTTTCTGATTAGGGTAAGTGCAGATAGAGATTTTGGGCACCCTGTCCTCAATGCACTTCCCTATGTAGCCTACGACAGAGTCTGTGTACGCATTAATGTCCCCATCCACTGCGTCCGTAAACATCTGCCAGTCTGTTGTTTCAAAGCAGTCCTGTAGCACCACATCAGACATACTGCTCCATTTGTGTATTTGTCTGGGAACCATTTTCTTCCTCCAGTTTAAGCCTCCCTCTCTTTCCTTCCATTCTCTCCCTTGTTCTCTATTACCCTCCATCTCTCTCTGTCGCCATTCTCTCTGTCTCTCTCTTTCACTCTCTCCTTCCATCAGTGTCAGTCTTTCTCTCACTCTTTCTATCCCCCTCTATCTCCTTGCTCCCTCCCTCTCTGTTCTTATCTCCCTCTCTCCTTTTTTCTTTCTTTCTTTCTTTCTCCCTCTCTCTCTATCTATTCCTCTCTCACTCTCTTTCTCACCTCCCTCCACCCTCTCTATCCCTTCTCTCTCTCTCTTCCCCTCCACCACCCTCTCTATACCCCTCTTTCCCCCCTCTCTCCTCTCTATGTATACCCCCTCCTCCCCCTTCTCTCTCTCTTCGCCCCCTTTCTTTCTCTTTACCTGTTGTGTTTGCTCATGGAGCTCCGAGCTTTATGGACCGGCTCTCTCTATATTTGTCTTGGGCTTTTTAATATCAGGCCATTTCATATCTGCGTGCCTGTGTGCCCTTGAGCAAACACCACACCAAGGGAGGGATGGGGGTGGCGGTTAAAGCTCCCTGTTATGAAAAGCAAACTGTGCAGTAATCATGTTACTCAACTCATTTCATGATCAAAACCACACAGAGCTTTGTTGTGTTGTGTGTAACTGTATTGTCCTTCTGTGTAAATGGTAATGTTCCACAGTATAGCATTAAACTCTATCTCTGTGGGGACAAGCAGTTACAGGTCACCTCACAAGCAGAATGAATGTATGTGTGTAATGTATTCGGGCAATAAAACACTTGTTATTGAATAAATGTAAGATTCAGTTTAAAGTTTAAAGCCATACTGTGGGAAAGCCTGAGCAAACGCAATAATATCTCCATGGAGACAAGCAGGTGACATTTCCTTGAACCATTTCCCCTATAATAAATAGTATTTATTACATTTGTTAAGTCAAAAACATACCTGGAGTTGTGTTTTGTTTCATTCACACATGTTTTAATGACCCTTTATTATTAGTCTGTCTACATCTCCAAAGCTCAAAATGGTCTGTTCTACCTTGTGATGTCATTTAATGGTAGTTTTCAAGTTTACAGCTCCTTACTTTATGTCCTTGTCTACTGTGGTCCACTCTACTTTGGTCTACTTTGGAATACTTTGGTTTTATATGGTCTCCTGGGTCTGTGTTGGTCTGTTTTAGTCTGTTTTGGTCTGCTTTGGCTTCCTTTGGTCTGTTTTAGTCTGCTTTGAAATTTCTTGGCCTGTTTTGGTCTTCTTTGGTCCGTTTTGGTCTGCTTTGGTCTGTTTTGGTCTGTTTTAGTCTGTGTTCCCAGACGTTTTAGTCTGCTTTGAAATTTCTTGGCCTGTTTTGGTCTACTTTGGTCTGTTTCTGTCTTGTTTTGGTCTTCTTTGGTCCGTTTTGGTCTGCTTTGGTCTGTTTCTGTCTGCTTTGGTCTGTGTTCCCAGTCTGCTTTGAAATTTCTTGGCCTGTTTTAGTCTGCTTTGGTCTGTTTCTGTCTTGTTTTGGTCTTCTTTGGTCCGTTTTGGTCTGCTTTGGTCTGTTTTGGTCTGTTTTCCCAGTCTGTGTTCCCAGTCTGCTTTGAAATTTCTTGGCCTGTTTTGGTCTGCTTTGGTTTGTTTCTGTCTTGTTTTGATCTTCTTTGGTCCGTTTTGGTCTGCTTTGGTCTGTTTCTGTCTTGTTTTGGTCTTCTTTGGTCCGTTTTGGTCTGCTTTGGTCTGTTTTGGTCTGTTTTAGTCTGTGTTCCCAGTCTGCTTTGAAATTTCTTGGCCTGTTTTGGTCTGCTTTGGTCTGTTTCTGTCTTGTTTTAGTCTTCTTTGGTCCGTTTTGGTCTGCTTTGGGCTGTTTCTGTCTTGTTTTGGTCTTCTTCGGTCCGTTTTGGTCTGCTTTGGTTTGTTTTGGTTTGTTTTGGTCTGCTTCAGTCTGCTTTGGGCTGTTTTAGTCTGTTTTGGTCTGCTTTGGCTTCCATTGGTCTGTTTTAGTCTGCTTTGGTCTGCTTTGGTTTGTTTTAATCTGTTTTGGTCTGTTGGTCTTTGGTCTGTTTTGGTCTGTTTTGAAATTTCTTGGTCTGTTTTAGTCTGTTTTGGTCTGTTTCTGTCTTGTTTTGGTCTTCTTTGGTCTGTTTTGGTCTGCTTTGGTCTGTTTCTGTCTTGTTTTGGTCTTCTTTGGTCCATTTTGGTCTACTTTGGTCTGTTTTGGTCTGTTTTAGTCTGTGTTCCCAGACGTTTTAGTCTGCTTTGAAA
Source organism: Paratrypauchen microcephalus (assembly GCA_036785185.1). NCBI lineage: Eukaryota > Metazoa > Chordata > Actinopteri > Gobiiformes > Gobiidae > Paratrypauchen > Paratrypauchen microcephalus. Next base: position 493,228 of record JAVJIX010000045.1, on the reverse strand, counting down.
TTTCTTGGTCTGTTTTGGTCTGTTTTGGTCTGTTTCTGTCTTGTTTTGGTCTTCTTTGGTCCATTTTGGTCTGCTTTGGTCTGTTTTAGTCTGTGTTCCCAGCCCTGACGTCACTGCAGCGCTAAAAGCAGACACAGGAGATGCTCTGGTGTGTGGAATATTTCATCTGTGCTGAATACTGGATGAGATGACTGAAGCGCTTACGTAAGTGAGGAACCCACTCTAAGCTCGGAGAACAGGGACAGAACTTCAGAGAACCAGGGTTATGCACAGTCACGTAAGGAAGTGCCTCTGGGTACAAGGTCCTGAAGGAGACAGTAGTGAGCAATGACAAGATAGAGAGGACTTTATGTAACGGAAGGCCTATGTGAGGAGTGGAAATTTTTTTTACACAAAGGCCCCCAAGAACTCCAAAAGAAAATTCTAGATGTCCAGTGGAGCGTCTGGAGGTTCAGATTCGTCCTCCAATAATGTCCCTGAAGAGAACTTCCTATTTGCTATAGTGTTACATATATTTACCTCAGATTTACCTGGAGATAAATGACCTTGAAGACACAGGGAGAACATGCAAACTTCACACAGATATCAAGTTCTTTGTGACTTGTGGCTTTTTCACAGCAAGAAGATTCCAGATTCAATGCTCCGGGTCTGGCCTTTCTATGTGGAGTTTGCATATTCTCACTGTGTCTCGGTTGGTTTTCCCCATCAACCCAAAACATGCACAGATCACATCCTCCAGTTAAAGGAGAATTAACATTTTTTTACAATCTGAGCCTTATTTTGGTAATAAAACAAGTTGTTTTACTCACCCATAGCACTTTGGTGTCATATGGAGCACTTCCGGAGATGTTTTAGATTAGCGATATCCGTAACGCGAGCATATAATATATGCCCTGAGCGGTCTCCAAATAACACAAACTTTAGCACTTTTCAAATCATAGAAGCTCAATGTCTTAGTCTACACTTTTGTTTGAGTCAAAAGAGGCCTGTAATTCAAGATTTATCCATAATTTACAGCTTTGCGTTTCATGTTTGGGTCCCGGGAGCTGAGAGCGAAATAAGCTGTGACTCCGCACATGCGCACTGGCGTCCTCGTCTACTCGAAACTCGAAAACTCGGATTACAGGCCACTTTTGACTCAAACAAAAGCGTAGACTAAGACATTGAGCTTCTATGATTTGAAAAGTGCTAAAGTTTGTGTTATTTGGAGATCTCACATTACGGAGATCGCAAATCTAAAACATCTCTGGAAGTGCTCCATATGACACCAAAGTGCTATGGGTGAGTAAAACAACTTGTTTTATTACCGAAATAAGGCTCAGATTGTAAAAAAAACACGTTAATTCTCCTTTAAAGCCTACTTCAGGAAGGCGTGACCCAACTTTGAATCTTTGTGAGTGATTTTCTGTTTATGTTTTAACAAATTTTCTTAAAATGTAGACCAGAAAATCACTTTTGACTTGCGTATAATCTAGAAGTGCAATGCTCTGACAGTTTCAACAGACTCAAAGTGAGTCTCTGTACTCCAGGCAGGAAACAGCTAACATAAGCGCTCTAGCTTTTACAATTTTTAGCTTGTGGTGTGTGATTTCTTCACTGCAATCGTTGCTCTGGAGGAATCATAATATTAAAAATCTCATACAATCCTCCTCATATCTGTAGCATGCGTTTTTTTTGTCTCATGTTTATTGCTTATGGTATTCTAGATCAGTGTTTCCCAACCAGGGGTACAAGTACCCCTAGGGGTACGTGAGCACACTGCAGGGGGTACTCGGCAGTGTCGCTGGTAGGCGCAGGGGGAGGTTTTTTTAATTTTTTAATTCTAATTTGAGTAAATTTGAGTTAAAGAAAAGAGAGAAAATGCCTGAGAATTAAATTTTCAGATTAAAAATGATTTTCATTTAATAATCTGTTGTGTCACGTTTTACTTTTGGAGAATTATCAGCACGTATGAGTGAGGGGGTACTCGAGGTGTGACAAAAAGGCTCAGGGGGTACACAAGACAAAAAAGGTTGGGAAACACTGTTCTAGATCAAGGACTTCCAGGGTGCTGTGGTGAGGAAATGCCCCAGTGGTCAAATACAGAGGACAAATTTCCCTACAGGGACAATAAATTTTGTTCTCAATTAAACAAAATAAGGACTTTGCACAGACCTTTCCAAAATAAATTAGTCAAGCAGTTATTTATCCATATAACAAACAAACTTACAGATACATAAATAAATATGTGAAAAATATAATCCAGGCATCAAAAAAGTCACTTCACTCATTTAACTTTTTTCCCTAAATGTATCCTACGTGTTTTGTATCATTAATATATAGTCTGTTTTGTTAATATATCAATACACCTTATGTCTGTGTATGCAGTAAAGCCAGATTGAACTAAAATGTCTTTGCTTTTGATTTGAATAATATTTAAAGCCAGTGGTATTATTTAAATACACAGGTGCCAAATGTACTTTAAAAGTGAAATGAACTCAGTGACCTCATGCACCAAACCTGCCCTTTTGTTCCTCCTATCCTGAGTTCCTCCTGGATTGTTTCGACAGCCACAGAAGACGGGTGGCCATGGGGCGATCCGAAGCCCAGACAGGTAGCTGATGATGGGGCACGTGAGCAGACACGGCCCGAGCGTGCTGCCCTGTGGTGTGGAGCTCTTGGGCTCAGACTGCACCAGAGTAGGCAAACTCAAGGCGATGGAAGGCATTCAGAAATCACCCACACGTCAGCTCCAATCCATCAAAATGTCCGCTCTGAGACGCCATAGTCCTCTACAGACTCCCATACACAGGCAAATCTGGGTCAGGCTCAAATCTAAAGGTTACAGTCTTTTATCGACTGCTTGCAGTATCTTCAAAGAATTGTGAAGAATGGACAAAGTTGGGAGCAAAATTTAAAATAGAAATTCAGAATTCTATGGTGGAATTTACATTTTAAATCCTCGTGATTTGCCATAGAGTGAGTCCACCTAAACATTATTCTAAATCTTTTGCTGTAGTTTCTTTTTGGGATTGTTAAAGGGATAGTGCGTTTTTTTTTATGTTAACCTGCATGGGTTTCCTTCCTTGTTAACTCTATCAGCCTGTTCACCTTCAGCGGATGTCTACAAGTGAACAGGCTGATAGAGTTAACATGGGCGTAGTGATACGAGTGGAGAAAGACAATACGCAAATGCGAAATACGCTGCTGGATGTTTCGTGGACAACTGTTTCGGACGCAAATATATCACCTTTCTAACAAATGTTTTGTTTTGAGAAGAAAAACAAGCTTTATTTCATGTTCCAGAGAAGTTACCGGATCTACTTACGTGGGATCCAGAAAGCGAGCCGAACCGGGATCAGCCGAGACTGTCAGAGGTAAGCCGGTGTCAACACACGTAACTTTTAGAAGGAAACCCATACAGGTTAACATAAAAAAAAAAACCACACTATTCCTTTAAAGCCCCAGTGTGTAGGATTCGTGGCGCATAAGTGGATGGTGCTATTGCACTTTCTGTTTTAGCTACGGCAGACCTCGAGGGTCACCCGGGCGCGCGCACGAGCCGCGCGCCGCTACTGTATAAATAAAATGTGGTCCCGTTCTTGTTTTGTTTTTTCTCATGAAAACACACATTCCCGATCATGTACCATGACACTCTACACATCAAATGAAACCTTACAGTCTCCTCTTTTTGACTATGCAATTCATTTCCCTGCACAAAAATCACTCCCTGAGCACATGGGGCTTTTATACGGAAAAGCACAAAACGAGGTTAGCTTACCTTAGAATGCTTTGCACAGGTCAAACTCTGTATTTTACCATAAACTTGCTCTCAATCTGTCCGTAAGGATCCAGCGAATAAAATCCAGTAAAACAATTTAGTCCAAAACACGTGTTAGATCCATTACGATGTCTAATCCGGCAGTATGCTTGTGTTGTTTACCCAAAACCACGAGCCTTGCCGAAGCCGAAGGCGGAGCCCAAATGTCCTTTTGCGGCTCTCGTATTCAAAATGGCTGCCTCTGCATGGGGAAGATCCCCCTTTTATGTGACTATATCTAAGTCCAAAAGAATACTTTTTCATGATTTCATGATGGAAGTGAAAAGGCTTGGAAAACAATGTATTTTTGAATGGGTATCTTAAATTTCAGTAGTTAACGCGTAAAAATCTTACACACTGTCCCTTTAAAGAGATGTGATTGTTTACATGGAATCATTCACAGCATAGCATTATACGTACCTATCCCCATGAAGAGAAGCAGATGAAATCATAGGTGAAGTAACAGGTCAGATCTATGGAGAGGTGACCCCACTCACAATACATTTTTGAAGGCAAGCTAGATCTGTTTAATGTCATATCACCTTTATTGCTGTGACTGAGCTGGGGTGGACTCTGCTGTGTAAGTGTCAGATTGCAGATGTGGGCCTACCCACATGAAAGAAAAACTGGCACAAAATTCAAAGTCTTCTCAGTCAGTAGACGTAAACAAAACTGAAATGACTTCTTCACAATGTCTTCAGAAAGTGTTGCCATTATTCAACCCCAAAGACATGAGTGTGGCCAGTTGTAAGGATCTTAAAGGTGCACTGTGTAGGATGGTGGCACATTTGTGGATGGTGGGTATTGCAATTCCGGTTCTAGTTACGGTAGACCTCGAGGGTCATAAACAGCAGTAATAAGTAGCAGAATCTCCCAGGAACCAGTATGTGGCGGTATGCGCAAGCAACGCGTAACCCGCCATTAACTCGAAAGTGAAAGTGTGTGAAATCCACGGGCCACTGCCGACAGCTATAAAGAAAACGGTGAAGGCAGAGCCCAAAATACAGTATGTCCTTCTGCGGCTCTCGTAGTTAAAATGGATGCCGCTACATGGGGAAGGTCCCCCTTTTATGCAGGTGAAATCGACCATATCTAAGTCCAGCAGAATACTTTGATTTCATGATGGAAGTGAAAAGGCTTGGAAAACTGTATTTTTGAATGGGTATCTTCAATTTAGGTAATTAACGGGTAAAAATCTTACACAGTGTACCTTTAAACCATACGATTACAAGTTTGTGGAGCTGAGAGCCAGAGCCCCAGCTCCCATCATGTGCACCTTCTACAGAAGCACCATAGAGAGGATCCTCACCAGCTGCATCACTGTGTAGTATGGCATCTCTAACATGTCCTGCCGGAAAAAAGCTACATCGAGTAGTGAGAGCAGCTGAGAGAATCGTGGGTGACTCTCTCCCCTCCCTGCAGGACATCTACCACACCCGCCTCACCCGCAAAGCCCTCTGGGTGATCCCATCCACCCATCCAACTGCCTCTTCAGTCTGCTGCCATCAGGAAGGAGACTGAGGAGCCTCAGGGCCAAGACCAGCAGACTGAAAGACAGCTTCATCCACCAAGCTGTCAGGATGCTGAACTCTCTCCCTGCCCTCCCTCGCTACGCTACACATTGTGTGATTTACCTCTTTGTATTATATAAAAGTTTACTGTACTTTTGCTACGGGTATGTGTGATGTTTTAGTCATGGTGTTTATTGTCTTGTTTATCAGATGTTTTATGTTCACTGTGGGCCTAGGGGGCGCTGTAATTTCAAATCCTGTGTGTGCAAACTGTACATATGTTTTTTGACAATAAAGCTGACTTCGAACTTTGAACTTTGATCCCAGACAAATAATGAGAAGGAGAAACATTTTCTCTCTCTCTCTATCTATCTATCTGTTTGAAATTATGACATTATGAAATTCTAGAATGTGAACGCAGCCTATTAATGCCCCATAGAATTATAACGGCCCCTGCTCTGTATGTAAAATAATAACATTGAATTCCACCATATCTTTTTTTCCCCTTACACTTGCTCTTGTCGCATGATCCCTGCTCCACCCTCCACCCTCCTCTGGCTTATCGTCTCCCCCCACAGCCTCTCCTCTGCTGGGGGTGGGGTAAGACACCACGCGCCCCTACCCCCACAGACCTGCTGCGCCAGAGCTGGAGAATACGTGTAGAACCACCTCCGCACATCTGCCCCATAACTGCTCTAATTATATTTGCATAGCACCACCAGGCTGTCGTCAGGTTTTAATGGGACGGTAATTGAATATCCGGCCCATCTTTCCTGCCCAGGAGCATCTGTCTGGGTTTGTATCCAAACGCCGGGAGATCTAGTGTCTACACACGATGAGGACCAATCAGGGAGGCGATAGTCAAGACAATTATGGCAATATAAATTCAAATTAAATAAGTCTGAAGTGATGGTTGAAATTGAAGCTGACGTTGTTATGAAGTATGCATATTTGCGAAGGAGAAATTGTACAATGAAGAGAAGAGTGACAGCCTTATGGAGTCAGCTATGAATACTATAGGGGAAAAAACTGTAACTGGGGCAAACCTTGACATTGTTTTAAATAATTCATTTATATTTTAAGGCAAAAAATTATCATATGAAGTGACTAGCATGCTACTAATGGACTATAGAGAAGGTGTAGTATGTAACCTTTCTGTTCTGGCACCTGCTTGTCTCCATGAGGATGTTATTGCTCGGATTAAACGGCATTGAACTTATCCATCCTTGCATTTATTCAATTACAGGTGTCTTAATAAGCTAATAAGCTATCATCCTATCGTGTAAAGAGAAATGAGAGCCATATAGAGTCACGTACGTATACTGTGTGGGGGAAGATCTGTAACTGGGGCAAACCTTGACATTTTAATGTGGTTATAATTACGATAATTACCATGAATTAGTTTACATTTTAAAGCGTTCATTATCATATGAAATGGCTTGTGTGTTTATAATGGACAGGGGCAAGGTTAAAGGTGCACTATGTATGTAACATTTATAATTTTGTCATCTGCTTGCCCTGGGGCAGCTGTCTGCGCTTGTATCCATACGCTGGGAGGGAGAAGCAATCAGGAACATGCTGGTGAAGATGATTATGGCAATATAAATTCAAATTAAATAAGTGTGAATTGTGTTTTTATAATGTGGTTATTATTAAGGGTAATTGCTGAGGAATGTATTGTATACAAAGCACCTGCTTGTGGAGATTTTATTGCTTTCCTGAAATGTTTGACAGTATAATATTACATTTATTCATCTTGCATGTATTCAATTACAGGTGTTTTAATGCTAATAAAACAGGTGTTAATACTGTGAGCGTCTCCACAGATCTGACCTGTAACTTTTACTAAATACAGATCCCATAGCAATTCTAATGCCGATTTCTTTCTTGATTGCAGTAACGTTTAACACGTTCTTTGTTTTAATTCTCATGAGTCTGCCATTTGGGTTGCTAGTTTCAATGTTGAAATCCAGCTGATTTAAAGGGCCCATATTAGACAATTTTCTGATTCTTTATGATATAGTTTCTTCATCACAAACAGACCTGAAGTTGTGTTTTGTTTCATTCGCACACGAGTTCTTCTCTCAAACAGAAAATACTCTGTTCCACCTTGTGATGTCATGTGGTAATACAGGAAGACCTGTACTGTGTTTTCAAACTCCATACCATTCATTCATTAGAATCATTTGGATGATTTCAGCACTGGAATAGCCCAATCTCTACTGAACTAAAGGTAAAAGGAAAAATACAGCTTCATGACATCACAAGGTGGAACAGAGCATTTTGAGGTTTAGAAATGTAGACAGACTAATAATAAAGGGTTGCTTAAAATGTGTGAAACAAAACACAACTCCAGGTATGTTTTTGATTAGGTAGCAACATTATAACATGACTTAAACCTCACATGAGCCATTTTTGTGATATACAGGCTCTTGAAGGACTAAATCTAAATCTTCGATAAACATAACAACAGCACCTGTTGATCACAGACACAGAGTGTGAGACCAACAGACGGTTCTAGGTTTGATCTTTGTCCCTTTTTCACTGTGAGACCTAGAGCTCAAAATTTAGAGCTACCACTCCAACTGCTCCTCGCCATGTGGAGGAGCAGCAGCTCTAATCTGAGCTCCTCCTGTGTGACTGAGCTCCTCACCCTATCTCACCCCATAGGGAGGGTCTGTCTGTCCTTTAGGTTATAACCCAAAGCTCATGACCATAGGTGAGAGTAGAAAAGCAGAACTAAACAGGACTAAACCAGGACTAACCCAGGTCTAAACTAGAATTAACCTAACCTGGGAAATCCCAGGCTGCTTTCGTTTGTTCCGATCTGAAAGACAGCCTGGCAACTATGGCAAGCGAGCTCTCCCGATTCTGGGAGCCAATCAGAGAGCGGGGAGGGGTGGCAAGACGGTGACGCGTACTACGTGACAAACGGAAGCTTGTAGTTTGAACTGACAACTGACATGATTGGCTATGGGCTACGTATACGCCAAATGATAGACATTCGTAACGCCCAATAAACGGCCGTTGGCAATCGTAAAGCACACGTCCGCTACGAGATATTTCGAAGGTGGGTCCCAGACCAGATATCACTTGTGATATGGTCAGGTGTAAACCAGGCAAGAATTAACCCAGGACTAAACCAGGGACTAGAGAGTAGGACAGAGTCTGACGTAGATTGATAAATTGAGAGCTTTGCCTTTGTACTCAGCCCTTTCTTCAGTCTGATATATTCTGAAATAATCATTTCCGCCTAAAAACATGTCTTATTTATTCCAAATGATTCAAATTCAGATTATTACAGTGATTGAAGTCTCTCTCTCTTCGTTTCTGTCCCGCAGCTGTCACTATACTGTAGAACATCTTACACAGCCCTCTCGGCACAAATGGACTCAAATTGCATCTTATTTCTTGATGAAACAGCTTTGAAAGATCAAAATTGCAGCCAATCATGTGCAATCTGCTACCAGCGCAAACCCGGCGTCTATACACGGATATGAGTATGTGTTTTAGATCTGCAGCCTCCCCTCCCCCTCCTCTCCTCTCTCCATCCCTCTCTGGCTCTCACCTTCTCCACCTCCTCTCCCTCACTCCTACCAGACCCTTCGCCAAAATACAGAAAATCAAATGGGATTTTTCCACGCGTGTGTGTATGAGGGCTTTTGTTCGCGTAGCCTCTCCGCGTTGCCATGGAAACCAGCTGTACACATTCTGCTCCGGGAAGAGGAGGCCAGACAGGAAAAATGAAAAGATGGAATAAGAGGAATTTTCAGCACAGTGATGCACAATGGGATTCAGAAGGTGTGAAGATGTGCGCTGTGTGGAGCCAGTCTTCACGTTCAGTCAACCAAGAATCATTTTTATTGAACTCATTAAACTGAATCACTTCATGGATCTTCTCCAACCAGACCTGTTGCATAGTGGGTTCTGTGGTCTGCTATGGGGAGCTTGGATCTCATGTTTATTTCTTAAAATCATTTGCATGCCTTTCTAATAGAATAATGCCCGTTTATTTTTCCTGACAGAGAAAACGTTGAACTTTGTGCCAGTGTTTGTTTCACGTGGATAGGCCCAGTAATTACAAAAATATAAACCATAGAATTCTGAGCTGTCCTCCAGCTCAATGTTTTAAGTGGTGAAATGTTGTTGCAAATGTGTCAATGTTGTGCTTTCCCCCAGACAGTATATCCTCCTGGGACCCGGAGAAAAAAAGTGTATCTGAATTATTATTATTATTATTATTTTAATTTTGTATTTGGAGGTAAATGAACACCTTAGCATTTACATTAATTTATAATATTAATAATATTAATAATACGTTAATTTTATTTTTATTCATAACGTTGTAACATGTCCTCTGTAATGGACGTCGGGGATATTTTGGTGTTAAATCCATGTGAAGTTAACAACCGAACAAAAACATTTTTTTTCTCTGACAAGCTTCTACAGTCACCTCAAATAGTTTTAAGTCTCCCTTTTAATTAATTTATTTATTTTAGTATTTATTTTATTTATTTATTTTAGTATTTTTAAATTTCTTTTTATTTGTATGTATAGTTTATTTTGTATTTATTTATTTATTTATTTTTATTTTAGTTTTTTTATTTTTATGTATTTTATTTATTTACTTATTTATATTTATTTATTTATTTATTTTAGTATTTTTTATTTTTATGTATTATTTTTATTTATTTATTTATTTATTTATTTTAGTATTTTTTATTTTTATGTATTATTTATTCTCTATTTATTTATTTTTATTTATTTATTTTAGTATTTTTTTATTTATTATTTTTATGTATTATTTATTTTGTATTTATTTATTTATTTTTATTTTAGTTTTTTTATTTTTATGTATTATTTATGTTTACTTATTTATTTATTTATTTATTTATATTCATTTATTTATTCATTTTAGTATTATTTTTAATTTATTTTTACTTTTATGTACTATTTATTCTCTATATATTTATTTTTATTTACTTATTTTAGTATTTTTTATTTATTTTTATTTTGATATATTATTTATTTTGTATTTATTTATTTTTATTTTATTTTTTTATTTTTATGTATTATTTATATTTATTTATTTATTTATTTATTTATTTATATTCATGTATTTATTTATTTTAGTATTTTTTTATGTATTATTTTTATTTATTTATTTATTGTGGTTATTTTTATTTTGATGTATATTTATTCTGTATTTATTTATTTTTTTTTTATTTTAGTTTTTTTTATTTATTTATTTTTATTTTGATGTATTATTTATTTTGACCGACTGATTAACTCGATGTCCACTATAAAGGACCCAAATGAATGGGCGGGTCTCAGGAGGATATTGTGACAAAAATGATACCGCTGCAAGTGCCGACAGCAGCTGATACAGTAGATGCGATAGACGTGATGTGATCGAGCTCTGAAGGGGGAGTGACTTATAAAACATGTTAATACGTTGTTTGCAGTGAATGTAGCATTTTCAAAACAATAAAAGGTAACATTGTGATCTAAATGTGTTATGTTTTAGCATGTTACCATAGAAATAGAAATAGAATAGAAAACAGAACTAGTTCATTTTAAACAGTTTGCAGTGGTCCAAAGTTATTCCTCACTTACCTTATGCATTCAGAGCATCCTAATTATTCACCAAGACTAATTCATATGGGTATTCACATTCATATGGCTAATCCATTATGGTACTGAATGGGTATGCTAAACTAGACGCCAGAGAGAAACTGAAAACAAAAGACAGAAACTGAAAACAAAGAGGTGGGATAGTTTCAGAGTATGGATGCGCTGCGAAACTTTGTCCAGTTGACAAATTGAATTGATCCTTTTACCAACTCAGTCTTAAGTAACAGATAACCTTATACTCTGTCAATCAGTACATTATTGCACTTGTCTCCTGTATATAGCTGTCATTTGATATTTTATTACTTATTTTTCTATTTTATTTTGGTTTGTACATATACACTTATTATTTTTATTTTTATAATTATGTCTCATTTGTCACTTGTCTATTGCTATATTTTTTTTGCTATTCCATCTATTTTTTGTTACCCTCTGTTATATATTATATTTGATGAGTGAGCTACTGTAGCCAAATAATTTCCCTTGTGGATCAATAAAGTTTGTCTAAGTCTAATATTTAGGCTGAGTTCTGTCAGTTTTTTTTTAAAAAGCACATTAAATTAATCATTGCATTTATATTTATAAATGCAATGATTAATGAATTAATATAGCGCCTTTCAAGTCACCCAATGTGCTTTCCAATGTGCTCATTCTTCATTCACTCCACACTTGGTAAGCTACTATTGTAGCCACAGCCGCCCTGGGGCAGACTGACAGGAGCGAGGCTGCCAATCTGCACCATCGGCCCTTCCGACCACCACCATCGCTCACACACACTCCACTTTCATACTAGGCAATGTGGATGAAGCGTTTTGCTCAAGGACACAACAACAGTTTTTTGCTCCTGGCGCCCCCCTGTGGCACCTGGAATTCCCAGTGGTCTCTCATCCCAGTACCAACCAGGTCCAGCCCTGCGGAGCTTCTGAGATCTGACAGGCTGAGGCTTTGACAAGCAGGTATGGCCACATGTAGGTGAATTACGGCAAGGTACATAAGGTTAATGCTACACTGTGGTTCCTTAACCTCCTGAGACCCGCCCGTTCATTTGTGTCCTTTATAGTGGACAGTGAGTTAACCAGTCTGTCTTTTAAGTGTTTTGAGATAGACTCTAATTTGTGCCTGCACTATGATTAAAAAATAAATACATAAATAAATATAATAATAAATAAGTAAATCAAAAGTAAATCAAATAAAAAGGAAAAAAAGGGAAAAAAATTAAAGTAAAAAAAAATTAAATAAAAAATAAAGTAAAAAATAAAAAAGTAAATAAAATAATAAATAAATAAATAAATACATAAATAAATAAAAAATTTAAATTAAAAGGAAGTCTAAATTTTTTTTGAGGTGACTGTAGAAGCTTGTCAGAAACGTTAGTCATCAAAAAAAATAAAAATGTTTTTGTTAGGTTGTTAATTTCATGTGGATTTAACACTATTACAGTCCATTACAGAGGACATGTTGCAACATAAATAAAATAAAAATAAAATTAACAAAATGTAAATGTTAAAGGTCCCATGACATGGTACTTCTTGATGCTTTTATATGGCTCCTTAATGGTTCCCTAATACTGTAAATGAATCCTTCTTCAAAATCAACACTCAGTGCATGAGAAACAGAGATAAGATGAGAAAGAGTCATAAATATCTCTCTCAAACTCTTTATTCTGGGCGTTGTTGCTTGAATGCAAATGAGGAGAAAAGAGCTGGCCAATAGTAGAGGGTGGGGGCGTGGCCAAACAGCCCCCACAGCTGCCCACAGCTGATCCATTTCCTTGTTTTTGCACGGGGGGAGAGATTTGAAGCGTTCCATTGAAAAATAAACACATTTCCACAGAAAATAAAATTAAACCACTGCTGTTCAAAGGTCCAGAGGCTCAGATAAAGGACTTCCGAGCCTATAAACACTCAGACGTGCCTCCAGGCAAATAAAAAACACGCATTTCGCATTGCCTAGTGCATTCACAGTCCAAACTCTCTGGGCGTGATTTACAGAGACGCTGAGTACAGACAGACGGGGGTGGAACTGCATTTGCATTTCTTTTTTCGATCTGACGTCAATAAGGTGCCTTGTTCAAAATCGCCCGTTTGAGCTCCGATTTTTTGTAACGCAGAAAAGGATCGCAAATGCTCAGTTTAGACATTTCGCAACTTTTAACCATGGGGGGGGGCCTAAACAGGGTAGGGGAGCTCACATTAACGTTCAAAAACCTCAGAAAGTTAAAAATTTCATGCCATGGGACCTTTAAGGTGTTCATTTACCTCCAAATAGAAAATCACAAAAAAACAAACAAAAAAAAAAACACTTTTTTTCTTCGGGTCCCAGGAAGTTAAAGCCTTGTAGGTGGAAAAGTGCTATATAAAAAAGTGACCATTTACTATTTTTTAAACCTTTACTGGATTCAGAATGGTGAAATGCAGACTGTTTTATGGACCGTTTAGAATGGTGTGGTGTGATAGTGTTGATTACTGTAAATTCAGAGGTTAAGTCTTATTGATCCATAATCTGCTGTTGTGACTGTTGTTATGTTAATCCTGTTATTTAGGACAGACTCACACACAGGACTAAACCAGGACAAGAACATGCAGAAAGAAAAAGTAGACATACTCTACAAAATCAGCTTCAAAATCAGTTGAAGTGATTTGTGCAAGTTTGTGTCATCATTATTCTCCTGTATTCAAAACACCACTATGTCAATCAACTCTTTTTACCACCGATACACAGCCACTACTGTGTAATTACTTCATTCTCCAATTTTATTTTGTTAAACGGTGATACAAGTAGGATTTGGTAGTGTCTCGTAGTCAGTTACTTTTTTCTTGTTTACCAGAAATGTTACAGTGAAAAAAACATAAGGAATTGGCGAATAATGTTTAATTTCCAATGAATAAAAAGCGCCTAAATACACAAATAAAGTGAATGAACATGAGTGCTGAGCTAAACGCAGACAGCTCTGTGAGTGTGAGTGCTACAGTGTCACATGGAGCAGCCTGTGCTCCAGAACCCTGCTACAGCCCACAGACCAGCCACCACCTGCCATTCTGGCTCCTGTCCAGCACCCGCCAGAGCCAAGATGGCCGCCACACACACAGACACACACACACACACACACACGCACACACACACACACACACACAAGCTGTACTGCGCAAAGGCCTGGTCCACTTGATTTACAGAGGACAATAGGAGCAGATGAAACTGGACTGAGTTACAGTGTTGTGTCATGAGGAAAGAAAAACAGTTTTAATTTCACCCACACTATAAATATTCACTCAGATGTGCTTTTAGTACGTTAGTTCTATTTGTTTTAACTAGTTTTGTGTAGTTTCTTACAGCACACATTTCAGATAGACACAGAGAAGGCCATGTAATTACAGAGACACTGTATTAAAGGAGAATTAACGTTTTTTACAATCTTATTTTGGTAATAAAACAAGTTGTTTTACTCACCCATAGCACTTTGGTGTCATGTGGAGCACTTCCGGGATGTTTTAGATTTGCAATCTCCGTAATGTGAGTTCTCGGGGCACATGTTTGCACGTTTCCAAATAACACAAACTTTAGCACTTTTTAAATCATAGAAGCTCGATGTCTTAGTCTACGCTTTCGTTTGAGTCAAAAGTGGCCTGTAATCCGAGATTTAGCCATAGTTTCGAGTAGATGAGGAGGCCAGTGCGCATGTGCGGAGTCACAGTTTATTTCACTCTCAGCTTTCGGGACCCAAACATGAAACGCAAAGCTGTAAATTATGGATAAATCTCGGTTTACAGGCCACCTTTGACTCAAACGAAAGTGTAGACTAACATTGAGCTTCTATGACTTGAAAAGTGCTAAAGTTTATGTTATTTGGAGACCGCTCGCATTACGGATATCGCTAATCTAAGGGCCTGTCCCCACGACAACGTTTTTTGGAGGAAACGGGGAAGTTTGTGTGCATTTGGGCCTGTCGTCCAGACGGCGCCGGTGTTTTTGGGGGTGAGAACGGTGTTTTTCAAAAACGGGTTCCAGAGTGGAGAAGTCGGAGAACGCCGGGGGTCGTGTTGCCGTGTGGGCGGCGAAAAACGCGACTGTTGGGAAAATGATGACGTCGCGCTGCCGTAATCATCACGTGACCGGTGACCAGAAGGTAACCCTGCGCCTTCCGCAGGTAACGACCAGATAACAACCATGGCGGACAATGGACTTCAGTATATTTTACAGACATTTGGAAGTGTATTTGCACTGCTGCATCAAACTCTGTTTATCTGCAATGCATTGCGACAACAACAACGTGTTTGCTTGTTTATGAAAGAGAAAGAACTTTCTGCGCATGTGCTCTTTGTAGTCTTGCGCTTCCGGCGGCTCTGGCTCTTTCCGGTTTACAGCGCCACTTATCGGTGTGACATATGTACTACATCGTTTTCACTCAGCGCTCCGTGCTCATCTTGACACGAATGTTTTCTGATCCAACACGTGTGTGGACGACACTTTTTTTCACCCCGGGTAAAAAAAAAAACAGGAACGTTGTCGTGGGGACTAGGCCTAAAACATCTCCGGAAGTGCCCCATATGACACCAAAGTGCTATGGGTGAGTAAAACAATTTGTTTTATTACCAAAATAAGGCTCAGATTGTAAAAAACGTTAATTCTCCTTTAAAGCAGGCCTATAGCGTTTATGTGTGCTCTAATCTATGACCCCCGTGGAGCATTATGTTATAATTTTGACATTTTAAATCACAATATTGGCCTAAAATGACATAATCAAAGAAAGAAGTGCGCTGACTTCCACGTTAGAAAACTGTGGTGCCCAATGAGAGCTGACGTCGCCGTAAACGTCACCACAACAAAGCGCCGCACGCTGGTGGGCCCCTCCTATGGATAGCTGCACGTCACACTAAAAGAGGCAGTTTAAAAAATGTACTAAAATGATTACAAGACGATGCCCAATCCTACGTGTATCACCGAGGAGAACTGTGTGCATACATCACAGTAGGTGTGTACCGGTGGAGGTGAAAACCGGGGGTTGGTCGGCAAAATGGCGTCTTAAAAATAAGTGAATGCAGAGGACTCAAACATGAACGAATCACTCCAAATACAATTCAGAAGGTCGATGAGAAGAAACTACTGCAACATGGTTAAAAACGTAAATTATTATTTAACCTACAATATTCTAGGAAAAGTTAAAGGCGCACTATGTCTATGTTTTTTCAATAGTTTTGGGGGTTGATGGGAATGATCCACAAATCTGCCTCGCACCAATTCAATTAGATATGTTTTTATTGCTTTGAAACATACTTACTGTGAGTGGGGCCGGCCTCTCTATAGCTCTGACCTAATTAACTAAATCCTATTAAAAGTAGTTTGCTGCTACATTTTTATCACCCTGGTCTTGAGTCTAAACCCTCACTGCCCATAAAACTTCTCCAAGGACAGAGCCGCCAGAGCACCTTTTCAGACACTCGCCCATAAAATACAAGTTGCTTTCACACCATTTGGTCACTTTAAATCTCTTATATTACACAAAATGGACTCTTGTGAACTTTAAAGGCATATGCCACCCCCAGGCCAAACTTGGGCATCTCCCCACAGTCCAGAGACTAAAATAAGTGGTGGAAAGCGTTTTTCTGATGACGCAGCCATTGTCCGAGTCTGTCAGCACTGACCGCCGCGGTATCTGCAGCTACTCCGCGTTAGACTGGAGTCTAACGGCGCCAGAGAAAGATTTCGGCCAAAAGGAATTAATTTGCTCGATGTGTTTCCCAATTACTTTCTGTGTAGTGCGCATTCATATCGAGTGCAAATAAATGTGCAAATCAACACGGAGAGCTTGACTTGGTCATTTTGGGTGGGAACTATTTTTCAGTGCGGAAGAATACAGCCAAAGCACGCAGCACGCTGCCAGGGGAATCCCTGTTAGGCACCAGGAAGGGAGTTCCCCTGTTACGCAGCGTGCTGTGTGCTTCGTCTGTCTTTTTCCGCACTGAAAAATAGTTCCCACCCAAAATGACCAAGGCAAGCTCTCCGTGTTGATTTGCACATTTATTTGCACTCGATATGAATGCGCACTACACAGAAAGTAATTGGGAAACACATCGAGCAAATTAATTCCTTTTGGCCGAAATCTTTCTCTGGCGACGTTAGACTCCAGTCTAACGCGGAGTAGCTGCAGATACCGCGACGGTCAGTGCTGACAGACCTGGACAATGGCTGCGTCACCAGAAAAACGCTTTCCACCACTTATTTTAGTCTCTGGACTGTGGGGAGATGCCCAAGTTTGACCTGGGGGTGGCATATCCCTTTAAGTCATGCCGTTACCTCCTCAAAAACATCTCTGCAGTTGTGCTGTGTTGTGTTTCATTCACACACTTTTGAGTAACCCTTTATGATTAGTCTGTCGACATCTCTAAAGCTCAAAATGCTCTGCTCCACCTTGTGATGTCATGAAGGGGTATCTTTTGCCTTTAGTTCAGTAGAGACTGGCAATTCCAAGGCTGGAATGATCCAAATGATTCTAGTGAAGGTGTGTGGAGTTTAAAAACACAGTGGAGCAAATAATGAAATAATGCCTCATCTAAGCAAAAATGTTGCATGACAATAATAATAATAGTTTAAATCTAATGGTGGAGACTCTGTCAAACGCTTTTCTCCATGGAGATGTTATTGCTTTGTCTGGAATGTTTCACAGTATGGCATTAATCCTTTCTATCTTCATTCGAGACTAAATCAGACCAAGTTACAGGTCTCTTTGGAGAGCCTGTTTTTGATTTATTAAACTACCTATAATTGAATAAATGTAAGGTAGAGCTGTTTAATGCTATATTGTGGAAAATTCCAGGTACAGCAATGACATATACACAGAAACAAGCAGGTGACGGACCCCCAACTGAAAAGTGTAGCACAATACCGGTATTGGTATTGTGATGCCAAATATGGTTGTCTCTTGTGTTGGTTCAGCATTAAAGGAAAAGTAACGTTTTTTACAATTTGAGCCTTATTTCGGTAATAAAACAAGTTGTTTTACTCACCCATAGCACTTTGGTGTCATATGGAGCACTTCCAGAGATGTTTTAGATTTGCGGTTAGCCTAGCGCGACTTCTAGCCATAGCTCGGGGCATATAATATATTCCCCGAGCATGTAATATGCCCCGTGCGGTCTCCAAATAACACAAACTTTAGCACTTTTCAAATCATAGAAGCTCGATGTCTTAATCTCCAATTTCGTTTGAATCAAAAGTGGCCTTTTATCCGAGATTTAGCCATAGTTTACAGCTTTGCGTTTCATGTTTGGGTCCCGGGAGCTGAGAGCGAAATAAGATGTGACTCCGCACATGTGCACTGGCGTCCTCATCTACTCGAAACTATGGATAAATCTCGGATTACAGGCCACTTTTGACCAAGCGAAATCGTAGACTTAGACATCGAGCTTCTATGATTTGAAAAGTGCTAAAGTTTGTGTTATTTGGAGACCACAAACATGTGCCCCGAGAACTCACATGATGGAGATCGCTAATCTAAAACATCTCCGGAAGTGCTCCATATGACACCAAAGTGCTATGGGTGAGTAAAACAACTTGTTTTATTACCGAAATAAGGCTCAGATTGTAAAAAACATTACTTTTCCTTTAATCAGTTTAAAAATGCATACAGATAAGGAAAAAAAGGTTATTTTTAAAGAGATTTGGTTCCAAATGTTTAGGTTAAGGAACCATTCAGAAGAGCTGATTCTGACACAGGGTGAGACAGTGAGAGGTGCAGTACAGTCCTATGGGGTGGTAGGGTGAGCTTTGGGTGAGGTGGGGTCTGGTCTCGGGTGTGACGGGTGTTGTCGGGCTTTGGAGGCAGAAGTGCTGGAGGGTGCTATAGGGTGAGGCAGGGTGCTGTTACAGGAGCAGATGGAGCAGATCAGGTGGAGAACAGAACGCTGTGGGGGTGCATGCAGAAGGTGCTGTCAGGGTGAGGCCTGGGGGACCGCCATCTGCACACGTCACACTCACAGTCTGCTACTGCTCTGGTACAAGGTTAAATTACTCTAATCTAACGGAGTGTGATTTTTTTTTTTCCAATAATATATGTCTAAGAGATGAGTTGATATGCTTTTCACATATAATGGTCACCTCCAGGACAAGGCAAATGTGACTTTAATACATAAAAAAAATGTATACAGACCTTTTAATATCCATGCAATAAATTAAGAACTTTTAAAGGTCCCATAGCATGAAATTTTCACTTTCTGAGGTTTTTGAACGTTAATGTGAGCTCCCCTACCCTGGTAAACACCCCCCCCCCCATGGTTAAAAGTTGCGAAATGTCTAAACTGAGCATTTGCGATCCTTTTCTGCATTACAAAAAATCGGAGCTCAAACAGGCGATTTTGAACAAGGAAACTTATTGACGTCAGGTCGAAAAAAGAAATGCAAATGCAGTTCCACCCCCGTCTGTCTGTACTTAGCGTCTCTGTAAATCACGCCCAGAGAGTTTGGACTGCGAATGCGCTAGGCAATGCGAAATGCGTTTTTTTATTTGCCTGGAGGCACGTCCGAGTGTTTCTAGGCTCGGAAGTCCTTTATCTGAGCCTCTGGACCTTTGAACAGCAGTGGTTTAATTTTATTTTCTGTGGAAATGTGTTTATTTTTCAATGGAACGCTTCAAATCTCTCCCCCCGTGCAAAAACACGGAAATGGATCAGCTGAGAGCTCAGAGCTGAGAGCGGAGAGTTTGGCCACGCCCCCACCCTCTACTATAGGCCAGCTCTTTTCTCCTCATTTGCATTCAAGAAACAACGCCCAGAATAAAGTGTTTGAGAGAGATATTTATGACTCTTTCTCATCTTATCTCTGTTTCTCAGGCACTGAGTCTTGATTTTGAAGAAGGATTCATTTACAGTATTAGGGAACCATTAAGGAGCCATATAAAAGCATCAAGAAGTACCATGTCATGGGATCTTTAAGAACTTTTAAAGGGGAGCTATTTGACTTCTATGGGGTATTTACTGCTAAAACATAACATATTTAGATCGCCACGTTACCTTTTATTATTTTGTAATAAACAAGCAAACAAAACAAAAGATTAAAATGTTAAAATTTCAGTTTTGTTTGTAACACTCCAAGTCTCCCCTCCCTTTGTGCTCCCCCTTCAGAGCAGTGATGTGTGCGAAGGTACCAGCTCTTAGAGTCGGCTCTTTGACGTGAACAAAGGGAGATGATTTCGTTTTTTTAGAGTGCCATTCTACTTTTTTTCCTCGCCTTTTTTTTGTGAATGCCGCATGTAATTGGTCAAGATGTGTTGTGGTGTCTGCATTTTGTTCTGTCATTCTGTGAGTTTGCGCAGGTTGCTTTAATGTAAATAGTTAAAAGTTTGTCTAATTGAGATGGGCCTTTTTATACTTTTTTATACTTTATTATTTATTTTGTAGCACTCTGTTCAAGGTTGAGTGTGTTTGGAAAATAAAGCCATATAAAGGATAAACATCTGATGTCGTTTATGTTTTTTACATTAGTAATTCCTTTTACACACAGTTTTGAATTATTCTTGTGACAAATTAATTTAAACCATTTGGGAGCCGAAAGAGCCGGCTCTTTATATTAAGCAGAGCCAAAAGATCTGGCTCTCCAAAAAGAGCTGACATTCCCATCACTACTTCAGAGCACTATCACAACACAGTCAGCGTGTATCCTGCATCGCACCAGGGTTGTGAAGTTATAGTATATTATTTTGTGTCCTGTTTTTGTATATTTATGGAGAATTGTCATGTGGGAGCATGAGTGACGTAGGCTTGTGGGCGGAGCATTGTGCAGAATCAAACAGCCTGGGAGAGATCGCTAAAATCCTCAAACATGCATGGATGACATCTAAAACCTTTTCAGGCATGTTTTTGATGAGGGGACAATGTTGTAGATGATATAAAGCTCCAAAATTTTTTATTTTTTTTAATAATATCCCCTCTTTAAGGATCAAATATTTAACACATATAGACCTGTTACATGTAGGGATGCAAATTATCGATTAATTCATTAATTGATAGTTGATTGACCTTATCGATCGATTAACGATTAACTGATAAGCGGCGTTTTTCACCTGAATTTTAGTGTTTCAATAGGGTCTTTAAGAATATAAGCTATAGTAACATAACACTGAGTCATAAATATATCATAGTACAGTGAACCCTCGTTTATCGCGGGGGTTAGGTTCCAGAAATAGCCCGCAATAAGTGAAATCCGCGAAGTAGGACAATTTTATATTTTACAATTATTCTACATGTTTTAAGGCTGAAAACGCTTCACCAGACACATTATACACCTTTCTGAGACTGGTATTAACATTTTCTCACATTTTTCTCTTGTTTAAACACTCAAACTTTTGTAGATTTTCATTAAAATATATTAATAGTGGGGCGCGGGCACGTGACACGCGGGCTAACCTGCGCTCACAAGAGTTGGTTGCATTTCACCCCGGCTCCAAAATCAGTCCGCTATCAATGCGTCGCCAATACTCCACAGCTCTCTAGGACGGGTTCGTCCTCTCGTCCTCTCACGGGGAAGAGCCACTGTCTCCACAGTGCGCGCGAGTGTCCTCTCCCCGCTGCGGCTCCCCCGGACGCCGCAGCGGGCCCGTCCATGTTGATTCTTGGAAGAGTCCATGTTGATTCTTGGCTCTTCCATGGTCCGGCTCGCACTCTCTTCCATGGCTCGTGCAAGTAAACAAAGGCCACACCCCCTGTCACCCAGGCGCTCTCGTGAAGGAAATCTGAGACTCTGTCCCTACCATCCCTGGTCTAGACCTGGTTTAGTCCTGGTTTAGACCTGCTTTAGACCTGGTTTAGTCCTGGTCTAGTCTCTTAGCTAATCAGGGCGCAGGACAGAATGTTACACTGTAAAAAAAAAGTTACACTATAAAAAAAATTGAAAAAAAAAAAAAAAAAATTGGAAAAAAAAATCCGCGAAACAGCGAGGCCGCGAAGAGTGAACCGCGATACAGCGAGGGTTCACTGTATTACTATATTGTATATTCCTCAATTAATTATTCCTTAGTAAAAAGCAGACAAATGTATTGATGCTGAATAACAAAATACAGTAATCCCTCGCTCTATCGCGGTTCGCAGATTTTTATTTTATTTTTTTATTTTTTTTATTTTTTATAGTGTAACATTTTTTTTTTATAGTGTAACATTGTGTTTTGTCCTGATTGGCTAAGAGACTAGACCAGGACTAAATGTGGAATAACCAGGTCTAGACCAGAACTAAATCAGGTCTAGACCAGGTCTAAACCTGGACTGGACCTGGACTAAACCAGGACTCGACCAGGTCTAGACCTGGACTAAACCAGGATTAAACCACCACGTGCCGCTGCTGGTTTCGTGCGGCTGGTTTGTGGCTTGGGCTGAGACTACGCATTCCGGGCGCCACGGTTTGATCTCGTGCGAGGCCTGCACGTACACCGGGGCTGCTGAGCAGTGTCGTTGGCGCCTGCGGCCGGCTGTGAGTCGAGCTTGGCGCAGCGCGGTTGCCTTGTTTCGTGACCACTCGGGTGCATGTGTCCGCGATTAGCGATTAATTACAATTAATGCATTTTGTTCGACCAACGTCTTGATCAACAATTAATCGTTAATCGATTAATTGTTGACATCCCTAGTTCCATGTACGAGCCCTCACATTGTCTCTAACCTGTTTTAGATACATTCTATAGGCACGTGCGAGTGTGTTTCCGTGTGTTTCTGTGTGTGTGTGTATATGTATGTGTGTAGTTATTATTAGACAGAGAGCAGCTTCAGTTCAATGCTCTCAGGTCTAACAGTCTGACTTCTCTGACAGCTCAAACATTTGACATTCCATAAGTCCAATTTTATAACCCCCAAATAGTGCTCATGAGAATCCACCAGGAGTGTCTCCAGGAATACCACATTTACATAGCATCAGTCACGGGGATGAGCTGTCGGATTACTGTGGGAATTCTGGAGAGCGATGACAGTAATTTATCCGTCTATATTTGCCTGTGATTTATGAATATTCACAGTTCTTCTAAAAGTAGCTCCAGGGTGATTGAATTTTAAAGAAATACCAGGAAGTATTGAACTATGACAATTTAATCATTCCGTGTTTTAGGCTAAAAGTAAAATCAAAATCTCCTCCTTGTCATTGCTGTTACACCATTGGCTGATAACTGTTACTGCAGTTACATCATTGGTCCATTTCTGTTATTGCCGTTTCAGCATTGGTCAATATCTGTCCATTCTGTTACATCACTGGGCGACAGAAGCTCAGTTGCTACAGCATTTGTCCATTAATCCAAAATGTTGGTGTTTTGAATCGCTCATTGTCTCGCTGAATGAATCTGGCTCAGTGTGTGCGTACAGTGGAGTACAGTGTGAGTGTATGTGGATACAGGTGAGTGGTTCCTTAAAGATCCCATGACATGGTACTTCTTGATGCTTTTATACGGTGCCTTAATGGTTCCCTAATACTGTATATGAATCCTTCTTTAAAATCAAGACTCAAAATCAAGACAATAAGATAGCCCTATGAACACAGTCAGAGTCTCTCTGAAACACTTTATTATGGGTGTTGTTGCTTGAATGCAAATGAGGAGGACAGAGACAGGCCAGTGCAGCGGGTAGGGGTGTGGCCAAACTCTCCGTTCTTTCCTCGATTAGCGGTGCGCTGTGCGGTGGCCCCACTTCTGCATTTAAGCACGGAGGAAGATATGAGACGCTTTCCATTGAAAAATAAACACATTTCCACAGAAAATAAAATTAAACCACTGCTGTTTCAGAGGTTCGAAGGCTCGGATAAAGGACATCCGAGCCTGAAAACACTCTCCCGTGCCTCCAGGCAAATAAAAAAACGCATCTCGCATTGCGTAGCTCGTTTGCGGTCCAAACACTCTGGGCATGATTTCCAGAGATGGTGGGTAGACATCCAGACGGGGGGAAGGGAACTGCATTTGCATTTTCCCTCCAGTGTGACGTCAGAAAGTTCCCTTGTTCAGAATCGCCCATTTGGGCTGTCTTTTTTTCAAACGCGGAAAAGGATCGCAAATGCTCATTTCGCCACTTTTAGCCATGGGGGGGGGGAAGGGGGGGGGCCTAAACAGGGTAGGGGAGCTCACATTAACGTTCAAAAACCGCGGAAAGTGAAAATTTCATGCCATCGGACCTTCAAAGGTGGAAAAAGTACATATAAAAATGTGACAAAACATTTGATCATAACTGTCAACTCTGTTACACCATTGGTCCATTTCTGTCATCACTATAACATATTAGTCAGAAACTGTCAGTATACTCACCGTTACACGGCTGGTTCATAATAATGCAATCCTTTTGAAGACCTTCCATTTACAAGCTAAACAAATTTTTTTTAAATGATGAATTGTACTGTTTGTGTAATTCCTGAATTGCCCAGGTAGGAACCATAGCAAAGGAGAAATTAAATTCTGTCAACTGGATAAAAGTTTTTTGATTGAATATTTCAGTTCTGAAGAAGCAGCCTGGATGAGCTGCCAAATGCATTCGATCAAAAAACTTTTTTCCAGTTGACAAAGTGAATTTCTCCTTTGGTACATAACATTGTATTCATCGTACACTCACTACTAAGCGCAACCCACTACCAATAATACTTGTGCACACACCTCATTCCCATTAGGCAAGGTGGGGGAAGTGTGTTGCTTAAAGACACAACAGCACAGAGCCACTGCTAGTCCCACTGTGACTCCTGGTATTCCCAGTGGTCTCCCATCTAAGCACTGATCAGGAGAGACGAACTGGGACCAAAAAAACAACCTATTTTGTATTTTGATAATTTACATAGTTAATAATTAAGTTCAATAAATCAATAATGAAATAATTGAAGAAAACACACAGAGATGAACAACTTCTGATTGTTTATTAACAAAAACACCTAAATCGTTTAATTTCGAAGTGACTCAGCTGTTTTGTCTTTAACCTTTTCCTCTTCCACTTTTCTCCTTACATTTTCTGTTCAGCATCTTTGAAACCAACAAGTAGCTCACTCTTCTTTGTCGCCTTTCAGGCCTCTGCGATTTGTGTTTGACAAATGGGCAAATTATCGTACTTGCGCCCTCTGCTGTTAGTTAGGACGGCCTATCTGGACTTTTCCAGAAGAAAAAGATCTTCTGAACAGAGTGCCAGTCTGCCCCGGAGATCAGGCTTTCACTGGGTGGTATAGCCACTGGCAGAAGTAGCATTAGGCCTATGTAGCCATATTGAAATGTCACAGTGCAATAACACCATAGTGCGCACCTCATTAGAGTGTATTTATGGCCACATTACACAAAGGTCAGTGGTGTTACAGAAATGCTACTTCTCTCGATGGGCCTTCATTACTTTCATTATGCTCCTATTCTAAAGCATTACAAGTAAAACATTATGAACAGTTATGTCACTGAAGTGGGGCGAAGGATCATGGAGTTCTCTGCTTTTAGAATGTCCTGTTGAAACTAAACATGTATTCACCGTATGCTATAACTGTAAACTTTGTGAACATCAGGACACCTCCTGATGGCATGAAATGGCATGAAATTTTCACTTTCTGAGGTTTTTGAATGTTAATGTGAGCTCCCCTACCCTGTTTAGCCCCCCCCATGGCTAAAAGTTGCGAAATGTGTAAACTGAGCATTTGCGATCCTTTTCTGCGTTTGAAAAAAAGACGGCTCAAACTGGCGATTCTGAACAAGGAAACTATGTGACGTCACATTGAAGAAAAAATGTAAATGCAGTTCCACCTCCCGTCTGGATATCTACCCACCGTCACGGCCAGAGTTTGGACCGCGAACGAGCTACGCAAATACGAAATGCGTTTTTTTATTTGCCTGGAGGCACGTGAGAATGTTTCCATGCTCGGATGTCCTTTATCCGACCCTCTGGACCTCTGAAACAGCAGTGGTTTAATTTTATTTTCTGTGAAAATGTATTTTTTTCATTGAAACGCCTCTCCTTTCTTCCTTTGAGCATAAAACGCGGAAGTGGAGCCAGCACACATTGCACCGCTAAAACGAAGAAAGAGCGGAGAGTTTGCCCCCCCCCCACCCCCACCCGCTGCTCTGGCCTATCTCTGTCCTTCTCATTTGCATTCAAGCAACAACGCCCATAATGAGGTGTTCAGAGACATATTTTTTGACCCTACCTGTGTTCATGGGTCTTTCTCATGCACTGAGTCTTGATTTTGAAGAAGGATTCATTTACAGTATTAGGGAACCATTAAGGCGCCATATAAAAGCATCAAGAAGTACCATGTCATGGGATCTTTAAAGGAAAAGTAACGTTTTTTATAATCTGAGCCTTATTTCGGTAATAAAACAAGTTGTTTTACTCACCCATAGCACTTTGGTGTCATAAGGAGCACTTCCGGAGATGTTTTAGATTTGCGATCTCCATAACGTGAGTTCTCGGGGCATATGTTTGCGGTCTCCAAATAACACAAACTTTAGCACTTTTCAAATCATAGAAGCTCGATGTCTTAGTCTACAATTTCGTTTGTGTCAAAAGTGGCCTGTAATCCGAGATTTATCCATAGTTTTGAGTAGATGAGGAGGCCAGTGCGCATGTGCGGAGTGTGCTCTCAACTCCCGGGACCCAAACATGAAACGCAAAGCTGTAAATTATGGCAAAATCTCGGATTACAGGCCACTTTTGATTCAAACGAAATTGTAGACTAAGACATCGAGCTTCTATGATTTGAAAAGTGCTAAAGTTTGTGTTATTTGGAGCCCGCACGGGGCATATTACATGCTCGGGGAATATATTATATGCCCCGAGCTATGGCTAGAAGTCGCGCTAGGCTAACGCAAATCTAAAGCATCTCTGGAAGTGCTCCATATGACACCAAAGTGCTATGGGTGAGTAAAACAACTTGTTTTATTACAGAAATAAGGCTCAAATTGTAAAAAACGTTACTTTTCCTTTAAAGGAACTGTTTGTAGCCTATTAGTATATGGACAGGCCATGGCTCATGTGAAAGCTCAGAACCTCTACTGAGCTGAGCTGCAGAGGCTGCACTAACCTGGATTTCAGCATTAAAACTGGCATCCCAAATGAAAAGCAACAAAACAAATTGAAAATCAACATTTTTTTATTTGATCATTTGAACATTTGTTTTGCATCAGACTCTAACAGTGAAACAGTGCCCCACAGCCACAACACTACCGATTCAGGCCACATTTGTACACCAGCGTGTTCATTCATTCATTCGCTCATTCGTTCAAAGGAAAGTGAGTTAAGTGTCTTGCCCGAGGACACAACAGCAGTATTGTCAGTAGTTGGATGGAACTGTTAGTGAATGACGTCTCTACCAATGAGCTACTCCCCACGTAAAGGTCAGAGGGCGCTGGTTAGATCCCGTTGCTTCTTAGTCACATTCAAAGAGCCCTTGGGCCAAACACTTGTAGAGCCTTTGTGGCGCTGAATGGGGGATTGTGCTCAGGCTCTTTTCTGTTTAACACTGGCCCCTCTTTTGAATGGGTTACACAGGTCTATTCACTCATCCTGTTGGACACATTGGAAACACATGGAGGCTGTTGAGTTGAGTATCCGTTACCAAGGGGATAATGAATCTTCCACAGTATGGCATTAAACTTAAAGGAGAATTAACGTTTTTTACAATCGGAGCCTTGTTTCGCTAATAAAACAAGTTGTTTTACTCACCCATAGCACTTTGGTGTCATATGGAGCACTTCCGGAGATGTTTTAGATTAGCGATCTCCGTAATGTGAGTTCTCGGGGCACATATTTGCGGTCTCCAAATAACACAAACTTTAGCACTTTTCAAATCATAGAAGCTCAATGTCTTAGTTTAAGCTTTCGTTTGAGTCAAAAGTGGCCTGTAAATAGCTGTAAATTATGGATAAATCTCGAATTACAGGCCACTTTTGACTGAACGAAAGTGTAGACAAAGACATTGAGCTTCTATGATTTGAAAAGTGCTAAAGTTTATGTTATTTGTATGCCCCGAGAACTTGCGTTACGGATATCGGTAACCTAAAACATCTCTGGAAGTGCTCCATATGACACCAAAGTGCTATGGGTGAGTAAAACAACTTGTTTTATTACCGAAATAAGGCTCAGATTGTAAAAAACGTTAATTCTCCTTTAAAGCCTTGTAGCTTTTTTTTTTTTGAATGTGTCTTGCCCTTGCACAGATATGAGCAGGTCAAAATAAGCCCACTGTGTACTGTCTGCATCTCATTTTATAACGCATTTTATTGTATGATAATCAAAAAGTGCGGGTTAGCATGATAGTTGGTGTTAGCTTTACTGTGACTGCAAAACTCTGCTCTGGTCTTTGAAAGTTGTGAAAAGCTCATATAAACTCATTGTGGTGAGTAATTAGGATGCTCTGAATGCGTACGGTAAGTGAGGAAGAACCTCAGAGGGAAGACCACTGCAAACTGTTTCAAATGGGCTCGTAAAGGAGAAATTCAATTTGTCAACTGGACAGTAAAATTCAGGGTGATCATGTTTAATACTCTAAAATGTAGATTTTATTAATCTTATTTGAAAATCTGGTCTGAAAATCATGATTCAGTTCACAGAGCACATTTTAAACACATCCAGGAGCAGGAGCCAAGCCAACAAAAAGACCCAAAAGAAATGGCCATTGATCGTTGCTTTACTTTCAACCCTTTGGCCCAACAGAGGGAGAGCTCCTGTCACTCTGGACACCTGACACTTACTCTTACCATTTTTTATTATTATTGACCTTTTTTTAACCAGGAAATGTCCCATTGAGATTAAGAATCTCTTTTTCAAGGGAGTCCTGGCCAAGAGGCAGCAGCAAACACAAAACACACTTACATATTTACACAGATAAGACATAAAAGTTTAAAAACATGATAAAAAACGAGTGCAGATTGTGGAATTGATATAAAAGTTTAAAAACATTATAAAAAACAAGTGCAGATTGTGGAATTGGTCTCAAAAGCTCTCTGGATTTAAAAGTGCTCAAGGAAATTAAATCAGTTAGTTTCCAGTCTTTCTGTAGTATATTCCATGCAAAAGGTTCAGAGTAAACAAATGCCTTTTTGCCCAGTTCTGTACGAGCAAAAGGAACAGAAAGCAACAAATAGTCTTGTGAACGAAGAGAATACGATTCTGCATTTCTCAGAGGAATTAGGGTGCAAATGTACGAAGGCAGTAGTCCCAATATTGCCTTATAAATGAAAGTGTAGCAGTGACTAGTCCTCCGAGTAGCCAGAGCAGGACATCCCACTCGAGAGTATAAGTCACAGTGGTGAGTGGACATCTTACAGTTTGTGTAATGAACCTCAAAGAAGCAGGATAAACAGTATCAATCATTCGAAGACATTGAGCAGCATCATTCATGTACAAAACATCTCCATAATCCAACACAGATAAAAATGTTGCATTGACAAGACACTTTTTTACATTTAAAGAAAAAACACAGTTTATTTCTAAAATAAAATCCCAATTTTAGCCTCAGCTTCCTCACAAGATTATCTCTATTTGTGGCTTGAAAGTGAGTTTGTCATCAGTTAAGACACCGAGGTATTTGTACATATGAACCACCTCAAGAGTGGACAGTGTGGGAATCATTTGAGGCAACTTGAACAATTACTGGCAGTTAAAGTTAAAGCCATACTTTGAACATTCTCATGGGCCTTACTGTGCAAAATTATAACCAAAGGAACATGTCCATGGAAACAGGCAGGCCAAATCAGAGTCAGGTTTGTGGAGATGCAAGCCCACTCACAGTTTACACTGAAAGACTAGCGCTATGTAGTCCCAAATATGTGGCATTCTTTTGGACGTGGTTGGACTGAGTTCCACACGAGACTCTGAGCAGTGATACAGAGACTTTCACACAGTTTTTAAAGTGTCAAATGCCACAGTTTGTGTTTGAAGTGGACACAGGTGGACACACAGGCTCAGTGAAGCTGCAGGTCTGGTGCTCTCGTGTGGAATCGGAGTGTCACTTCTACAAACACAAGGAAACTTTCACTACACATCAATGATTGTTTAAAAGAGACTAATCCTATAACTTTATTATGTTTGTGGAAATCAAATCTGTTGAGACGAGGTCGTGTTCATGGCACATGGCCAATGTTTTACATTTGTATTGTAAATACAGGTGTGTGATTTAGACGCAGCTCAATCAATGCTTTCTTTACTATGCTTTCTTATGGCGGCACGGTGGCTGAGTGGCTAGCGCTCATGCTTCACAGCAAGAAGGTTCCTGTGTGGAGTTTGCATGCATGGTCTGGGTCGCCCGAGCCTTTCTGTGTGGAGTTTGCATGTTCTTCCCGTGTCTGGGTGGGTTTCCTCCGGGCACTCCGGTTTCCCCCATCAACCCAAATGTAGAGTTTTAACTGGATAACTGAAAGCAGGCGAGGAGGTCCAAAAATATAGTGCTCAAAAAAGGTGATTTATTTAAAAAAAGATGAACGTAAATCAAAATAATGCCTAGGACTCAACAAAGGAAACACAGGAATCAACAGAAATTAACTGGCGCAGCCTCACAGCAAACTGCTCTCCTCCATCTACTTTAACAATGGTAGGATTTGTACCTCACCCCACCTGGAAGGAACCAATCACCTCCAGGGAGGAAAGAAAGTGACCTGGTCACAACATCAAGACAATTGGAACTCAATAAACAGTAACATATATGTATAAATAAAACTATACAATAATATGAAAAACAAACTAAGTTACTAGCAAAAATAACTTATACAACATGAAATGAGAAGGAAAGAAATCTTCAACTCCCCCAAACTCAATCCCAGTGCTGCAGCCCAATCAACCAGGTGTTGTCACTTGTTGATTGCTGCTGACAGCACTAAACACAAAAAAACAACAAACAAGACAAAATAGTCAAATAAACTAAACTTATATGAAACTAGACACAATACATATGAACATGGAATATAATGGACCAGTGAAAGGTGGTGCCCTTTCACACTTCCCTCCCCTGGGAGCTCGCCACCAGGATGGCGAGACAGAAAATCAGCCACTACATTAGATTTCCCCGGCCTGTACTGTACTTGGAAACGATAGGGCTGCATCTCCAGCACCCATCGAGCAATGCGATTGTTCGTGTCTTTCATCGTGTGGAGCCATTGAAGACCCCTGTGGTCAGTCTGAAGAATAAAGTCACGTCCAAGGAGGTAATATTTGAAAGTGTCCAATGCCCACTTTATGGCTAAACACTCCAACTCAATGGCCGAATAGCGAGTCTCTCGTGGCCATAACTTGCGGCTAACGTAAGCCACTGGTTTCCGAGGATCACCCTGAAGGAGAACAGCCCCCAGCCCCACCCCTGAGGCATCTGTCTGAACAACAAAGGGCTGACTGAAATCCGGGCTCTGCAAAACCGGGTCAGTACAGAGCGCCTCCTTCAGGTCCTGGAAGGCTCGCTCATGTTCTTCTTCCCAAACCAGCTGACTGGGCATGGACTTACGAGTCAAGTCTGTGAGAGAGGCAGCACGGGTAGCAAAATGGGGGACGAAACGTCTATACCACCCTGCTAACCCCAGGAAGGACTTTAGTTGAGATTTAGTCTGTGGACGGGGACAGTTCTTCACTGCCTCAACTTTATCCTGCTGAGGACGAATCACGCCGTGACCCAGAAGATAGCCCAAATATTTTGCTTCCCTTTGAGCCAGGGCACACTTCTTGGGCTGGGCAGTTAACCCCGCCTGCTTCAGACGCTGAAAAATGTCCTGCAGATGTTCCAGGTGGTCTTTCCATGAGTGGCTAAACACCACAATATCGTCCAGATAGGCCCCAGCAAAGGTCTCTGCCCCGGCCAGCACCTTGTCCATTAGACGCTGAAAAGTTGCAGGCGCCCCCTGAAGGCCAAACGGCATAACAGTAAACTGGAATAGCCCTTGAGGTGTTCTAAAGGCGGTATACTGCCGTGCCTCTGGAGCCAAGGGCACCTGCCAGTACCCCCGACATAGATCCAACGTTGTGATGTATTGGGCAGTGCCGATGCGTTCAATTAGATCATCCAGTCGAGGAGTGGGGTAAGCGTCAAAGTTGGACTGGGCATTCAGTTTTCTGAAGTCAATACAAAAGCGAATAGAGCCATCCTTTTTCAGCACCAGGACGACTGGACTGCTCCACTCACT
Organism: Paratrypauchen microcephalus; assembly: GCA_036785185.1. NCBI lineage: Eukaryota > Metazoa > Chordata > Actinopteri > Gobiiformes > Gobiidae > Paratrypauchen > Paratrypauchen microcephalus. Next base: position 461,217 of record JAVJIX010000045.1, on the reverse strand, counting down.
TTGAGATCTCTCAATTACTCCCAAGGACAACATCAGCTCCAGCTCCTCCTTGAGAGAAGGAAGCAACCGCTCTGGCACCCGATACATACGCTGACGTATGGGCGTGGTGTCCTTTAGGGTGATATTATGCTCCCCCATCGTTGTGAAACCAGGCTGATCCACAAACAGCCCAGCAGGAACAATGGCCAGCAGCTCGCTCTGCATCTCTGGAGATAAATGGGACAGGTCCAGATTAATGTGAGTATCCTCTCCATTTTGAGGAAGAAAAAGCTCTGTCTGGTCCTCCTCCTTTTTAACAGAACACACCCACATCTGCTGACTGGCCTGCTCTTCTCGACTATGCCACTCCTTTAATAAATTTATATGGAAAGTCTGTTTCTTCTTTCTAAACTGTGGAGTGGCAATCTCATATGTTGTTGGTCCCATCTTTCTCAGTACTTTGAAAGGACCCTGCCAACGTGTTAACAGTTTATTGTCCGAGGTTGGCAGAAGAAGCATTACCTCTTGACCTGGCTGGAAAACTCGGGCCTTGGCGTTGCGATCAAAGTACTGTTTTTGCCTCACCTGGGCTTCCTCCATATTGTTATGCACAAGCTGAGTGAGTGTCTCCATCTTCTCCCTCATTTGCATAACAAACTGAAGAACTGGAACGGGCTGGGGGTCACTGGCGGGGTCCCACGCATCTCTGAGCACCTCCAGAGGTCCACGAACTTGCCTCCCATAAAGCAGTTCAAAGGGAGAGTATCCTGTAGATGCTTGAGGGACCTCTCTATAAGAGAACATCAGATAAGGGAGCCAGCGATCCCAGTCTTTACCATCCTCTGCAACAAATTTTCTTAACATGGACTTAAGGGTCTGGTTATATCGCTCTACTAAGCCATCAGTCTGCGGGTGGTAAGGAGTGGTCTTTATCCCTTTAATGCCCAGTAGACGATACACCTGCCGCAAAGTTTGAGAGAGAAAGGCGGTGCCCTGGTCTGTAATGATCTCCCTGGGTAAACCCACTCGTGAAAAAAACTGTAATAAAGCCTGTGCGATAGCCTGTGCTGTAATGCGCCTTAAAGGAAAGGCTTCTGGATAACGAGTGGCATAATCACTCAAGACCAGTATGTATCTGTAGCCTGAGTGAGACCTTTCTAAAGGCCCGACAATATCCATAGCAATTCTAGAAAATGGCACATCAATGATTGGCATGGATTGGAGAGGATATTGTTTTGACTTTTTTGCTTGTTAATTGGCAAATAGGGCATGACAAACAATACTTTTGAACATCAGTGTATAGTCCTGGCCAGTAAAATTTATTAGCAATTCGCTCCAGTGTTTTGATTTTACCCAAATGGCCAGCCCAAGGTATATCATGTCCAAGAATCAACACCTTTTCTCTCAAAGTTTGAGGAACCACCAACTGCTCCACAGCTCCCCCTTCAGGTCTATGATATAACACACCTTCCCTCACAAAAAAACTTTCCGATTTTAAAGTTGTACTTGGCCTATTTTGCATTTCGTCTGCACCTCTAAATGCAGCTTCTAGCGTAAGATCTTCCCTCTGTAATTGTTTTAAATCTTTGGGTAACTCCCACCAGCTCTCATCTGCAGGCTGAAGGGGCTGGGGCAAACTGGGTGGAGTCTGTGTAGCAGTTCCAATCAATTTCTCTCGTCTACGTTGCATTTTACTTTTTTTTGTTTTTCCTTTTAATTCACTGGGAATATCACTCTGAGTGAATGGGAGCTGCTCTAACCATTGAGAATTAGACAAATCTTCAGCTAACTCATGGTCTAATGTTTTAGCTCTGGACCGAGTCACAACAGCATTTACAGGCTTGCATTTTTCTATTAACTGTGTCAAAACTGGTACATCTTGACCCATTAGAACGGGATGACTTAAGCTTGGGACCACACCCACTTCTAAAAAGTATTTTTGACCCTGAATCTCAAGATGTATATGGGCTGTTGGATATGGCTTTTTGTCCCCATGTACACACCAGACATCAACTACCCCTTCCCCAAACTGCTGATCTTGCACCAAATATGGCATAACTAAAGTTTGTGTACTAGCTGTATCTAAGAGGGCTGTAGCTGGTGTGCCATTAACTGAAACAATCGTAGTTTGCATTTTTCCTTTTACATCCTGCTTTTCAATCTGTACAGTTTTAATTTCTGGTCGAGGCATGCAGCACATGGTATTAGCTCCTTTAACTCTTAAAGCTGGACATTGAGGTTTTATATGGCCTTCTTTTCCACAATAATAACAGACTGGTGTCCCTTTCTCTTTCTTTATTTCGAAATTATCACATTTTTTTGAGTAAAATTTTCCTTCTTCTGCCCCTCTGCTACTCTCAGTTAGACCACTCCCACCAAACCCGACAGACTTACCCCTAGCTGAGGGTTGGCGCTGGATCTGGTCGTTCCTGAAGACTTTTGGGCCTCGGCGAGCAGCAAGAAAGGCCTCCACCAGTTCAGCAGCCTCCTGACCAGTTCTTGGGTTATGCTCCTTCACCCACACTCTCACGTCCGGCGACAAAGTGCGGAGATACTGCTCCAGGATGAGAACTTCTCCGATTTGATCCTTGGTCTTCTTAGTTGGCTTCATCCACTTTTGGTAAAGATCTTTTAGGCGGTTATACAACTCTCGTGGAGTCTCTCCAGGCAGACGATCGGGCTCTCGGAATCTTAATCGATACATCTCTTCGTTGATTTCATACTTTGCCAAAATGGCTTCTTTGACTTTGTCATAGTCCATAGATTCGATCAAGTCCATAGCTACAAAAGCACCTCGAGCTCTGCCGGTCAGGTGAGGAACCAAATGCACCGCCCAATCTGCTCTGGGCCACCTGTAGGCAGTAGCAAGTCTTTCATAGGTCGTCAAATATTGTTCAATATCATCCCCTTCTTCAAACTTGGGGATGGTTCCACCACCCCAAACTCGACCTGGTGGTGCTTCAGGGCCATAGGCATCCACAGAGTTCAATCGCTGAGAGGCCTCAAACACATCACTTTGTTCATGAGTACCTCCAAATTGTCCAAACTTTTCTCCTTCGATTTCAGCTCGAAAGTCATTGAGCTGCGCCTGGACACTTTTCCATCTCTGCTCCTGTTTGTCAGCTTCATTCTCCTGTGTTTCCATTTGTTTCCTTATTAAAGCATACAGTTTATCAAATGCGGCTGAATCTGCAGTTGAAGGTCCCAATGGAGGAGCTGCACCAGCGCCCCCCGTCCCAAACTGCGTGCCTGCATTTTGTTTGGGCCTGATTGCCGGGTCACTCTGCATGGCTTTGGTCACGCTCCTTGTCTGAGGTCTGACCTGCTTCTTGGGCTCCAGTGTCGAGGAGGAGACATCCCACCACTGCCACCAAATGTAGAGTTTTAACTGGATAACTGAAAGCAGGCGAGGAGGTCCAAAAATATAGTGCTCAAAAAAGGTGATTTATTTAAAAAAAGATGAACGTAAATCAAAATAATGCCTAGGACTCAACAAAGGAAACACAGGAATCAACAGAAATTAACTGGCGCAGCCTCACAGCAAACTGCTCTCCTCCATCTACTTTAACAATGGTAGGATTTGTACCTCACCCCACCTGGAAGGAACCAATCACCTCCAGGGAGGAAAGAAAGTGACCTGGTCACAACATCAAGACAATTGGAACTCAATAAACAGTAACATATATGTATAAATAAAACTATACAATAATATGAAAAACAAACTAAGTTACTAGCAAAAATAACTTATACAACATGAAATGAGAAGGAAAGAAATCTTCAACTCCCCCCAAACTCAATCCCAGTGCTGCAGCCCAATCAACCAGGTGTTGTCACTTGTTGATTGCTGCTGACAGCACTAAACACAAAAAAACAACAAACAAGACAAAATAGTCAAATAAACTAAACTTATATGAAACTAGACACAATACATATGAACATGGAATATAATGGACCAGTGAAAGGTGGTGCCCTTTCACACCAAAACATGCACCATAGGTAAAATCGTCCAGCTGTCGTGACCAAACTGAAGCAAGAAGATCATGGAGATCGTCCCCGGGCGCAGTAATGTGCTGCTCACTGCTCCTAATAACAGGATGGGTTAAATGCAGAGAATTTCTCCAGTGTGAGATCAATAAAGTCACTTCTTCTTCTTCTTGAATAGATTTCATGCATATAATTTATATGTATTTCACATTATCATTAAATATATATATCAAATGTATTATTATTGGATATTTAATGATTCAAAGTTCAATTTGTATGAGGAACTACATCTGGGGGGAGGGGGTCCAAAGTTTTGTGTGTATTTTTGTACATTTTCTACTTAGTCTTTGTACTTCTACCTGAGTAATATGATGATGTGACAGTACACAGACGTTAGTGTAAGTTTTGGCTAATCTTCCCACCTCTGCTGTTTCATTAAAAACACAGCACTCCGATCCTGATCCGGATCTTCTGGGCACAGTCTTCCTCTGTTTTCTCCTCTGACCTTTACTTCTTCTGTCAATTCAGAATATTTAGACGCAGACACAAATAAAAGCCGAAAGCCCCCGCGGCTCCCATTCGACATGTCACAATCGATGAATTCTGACATTTACACAGAGGGAGGGGGGAAGGAGGGGAGAGGCGAGGGGGTTAGGAGGAGCGGGCGCAAGTGGAGGCTCAGGTCCACACAGATGTAAGTGTCTTTGCAGCCACGGGTTAGGACAATAGGGGCTGCCAGTCTGTGAGAGAGAGCACTTAAGAGCGTGATTGCACCAGGAATAGAGAGGTGTACGCCGGTGTGTGAGGAGAGACGGGACTGAACTGCAATTACAGGTCAAATGAGATACTTTGTGTGAGTGGAATACCTCATTGTGCCTCTTGTGGTTTTGATGTATTAATATTGACGTAATAGACTAATAAAGGTTCACAATGTCATCACAATGTCACCCTGTGTAGACCCTTTCAGATACAGAGCCCTGCATTCTAAAGGATGCTACCGTACCATACAATAGCATAAGATAGGCTAGAATGCTAATGTCACTAAAACTCAAATGGACCAGTGACATAACAGCAGTGCCAGATTTGGTGAATTTCCTGTGACTTCTTGTGTGGCAATCAAAACTGGCCTATATGACACAAGAGCAGTGTTGTAACGAAGTAATAATACTTCACTACTGTACTTAAGTACATTTTAGGAGACTTTGTACTTTACTTGAGTTTAAAAAAAAAAGATAACTTTTACTTTTACTTCACTACATTTCCGAATTTAATTGCATACTTTTACTCCGATACATTTTCAATGTGCCGTTTAGTTACTCGTTACAAAAAAACCCTCTACTGACTGCAAGGAAGTCAGGTCGTGCCTGGGCTTGTTCGCTACTTGGACATGACAATCAGCCTACACCTGTTGGTTTCATGCAGTTAGTTTAATCAATCAACATCCCTGATGGAAGAGGAGACAGCATCCACGTCGGCTACAAATGAAGGGGGAGCTGACGATGAGCATCCCTGGCCGTACTTAAACACAATGTTCTCTTACGCTGATATGAAGGATTCGTCCTATCGAATGAAGTGCCTCTTGGGCCTTCAAAGAAACGTGGAAATCCTATCTTACAGAAACTCCCCGTCCAACCTCAAGAAACACATCGAGGTAAGTTCTAGATTAATGAAATTGTTAGCATCTATATTCCAATTTCAGTAACCATAGCATGGACATTCTAGACACCGTTGTGAAACCTTGAGCATAACATGTAGAAATTAACTTTGTGTGACATTGTTTCGGTTACACAAAGCGTATTTGACGATGTTGGAGCTAACAGGCTACCTAGCTTTTTCGCCTCAAGGGAAGGCATAGCTGTAGGCTAAGTGTAACGAATGAGAAAGAGCACACGAGTTCAAAAGGACAAAAAAAATAACATTAACATGTGCCTACTTTTAAAAATGTAAACAAGCGCTGTATGTTTGTGCTATCTAAGTAACAATGCAAGGGTTAGCTTCAGACTGCCTTTGCTTGATACTTTTACTTGAGTTTGATTTTCCAGTACTTTATACAACACTGCGCAAGAGTTATAATAAGGCTAATAAAAATAAATGATCAAACCACCTTAATTTGTTTAAAGAGGGGTATTAACTGCTAACACATAACATATTTAGATCACCGTATTAACAAGTTTAATACGTTTAACTTTCTTTTTTGACACTCTCCATGCTAAATCACTCCCCCTTCAGAGTGACTTATCACAACACTAATGAAACTACTGCACATCGCGTCATGTTTTTGTATATTTATGGAGAATTGTCGTGTGGGAACATGGGTGATGTAGGATTGCGGGCGGAGCTTTGTACAGAATCTTACTGCATAAGGAGGGTTCAAACAGGGCCTAGGAGAGATCGCTAAATTACTCAAACATGCATGGATGACATCTAAAACCTTTTCAGGCATGTTTTTGATGAGAACAATGTTATAACATGGGAGACAGCTCCAAAAAGTCAATTTGGCATAATAATATTCTCAGAACACTTTTCCATAGGTTCCATAAGTACAGAAAACACTCTGTTCCACCTTGTGATGTCATGTGGTAATACAGGAAGTGCTCCATTGCATTTTAAACTCCATACACCTTCCTTAGAATAATTTGGATTATTTCAGCCCTGGAAGTGCCAATCTCTACTGAAATAAAAGTAAGAGACAGCTGTTGAAACCTGGAAAACTACCACTTCACGACATCACAAGGTGGAACAGAGCATTTTGAGCTTTGGAGATGTAGACAGACTCATAATAAAGGGTTACTCAGACGTGTGAATGAAGCAAATGTCTTAAATCTCACAAGAATCAATTTGACATAAAAATGGTCATTTAATGTATAAAAAAAGCGCCCCCTGTCTGTTCAAAGGAGAACTTCTGTGCTGTGGGGTCTTGAATAAATCTTCACACATGAATCTAGCACATGCATTTAATCTGCCTCTAATCCTCTAGATTACAGCCTCTCTCACTGTTAGTTACTGGCAACCTCTTTGTCACCCGTTACCACTCACCAATGCCCACCCCCACCCGTCCTTCCAGGGCCCTAATGACACCCACTTCATTATTCATACACGTTGAACCTCTTTGGTCCGGTTAAATATGTTTGGTGTGGATTATAGACTGATGCGAGTGTGAGTATGTTGAAAGAACGGAGTGGTGGGGTGAGTGATAGTGGGATTACACCGGGCTACACATGTCAGCATGCTATAATCTGTCCTAATCACTCATCATAAACGTAATCTGATGCTCCACAACACCAGTGGGTGGTCAGAGGAGACGGTCAGTAATCAGGAGGAGATGTAGGTCATGTGACAGGTCAGGGCTTTTCAAGATGCGGGACGCAGGATCTTCTTAAAGGAATTGTAGAAGATTTTGATTGTAAATTCTATAAACTTGACCTAAATCTGCGTCCCCAGATATGAGGTAAACATGTTTAAATCAAATACAGCTTTTACTCATAGTAATAAGTCATGTTGATTTCTTCTTAAAGGTCCTATAGTACACAAACTGACGCTTGTGAGCTTTAGGATATGTTAGAATGTCATTACCTCCTCAAAAACCGACCTGGGGTTGTGTTTTGCTTCATTCACACAGTGAGTAACCCTTTATTATTAGTCTGTTTACATCTCCAAAGCTCAAAATGCTCTGTTCCACCTTATGATGTCATATAGTGGTAGTATAAGTTAACAGCTCCTTTACCTTTAGTCCAGTAGAAATTAGCTATTTCCAGAGCAGAAATTATCCAAATGATTCTAGTGGAGGTGAAAGGAATTTAGTGGAGCACTTCCTGTTTAGTTTAGTTATTTTAGTTTAGTTTAGTTTATTATTAGGATCCACATTAGCTGTGCTTTACAGCCAACTAATCTTCCTGGGGTCCTTATTAAAAAGCACAAAGTAAAAAAGGTACAAAACATACATCAATACATTTCAATAAATGTATTACCAGATGACATCACACGGTGAAGAAACTTCAGCCTACACCTTTTCGGTCTGTGCACGATTGTCTGTAGAATAATGTCAGAATATACAGTACTTTTGACTGAAATACTGTAAATGAATCAAAACAAGGTGGAACAGAGTGTTTTGAGGTTTGGAGATGCAGACAGACGAATAATGCAGGATTACCCAAATGTGTGAATAAAACAAAACACAACTTTAGTTACTTTTGTGATGAGGAAACATTACAACATAGAAATAGCGTATATAGGATCATTAATTACAAACCAAACATGATGGCCCAGTTGTTTGTTATAATCTCACTCAGAAAGCAAAATGAGCCTCATTTGGGTTGCCAGGTTTAAACCTACAATGGCTCTCTCTGATCTGAATGGTCACTGCCTAAACCCCAGCACCTGCACCAATCCTGAATCAGTGCTAGTGCAGCCTCTGCAGCTCAGGGAGGGAATTCTGGAGAATCTGAGCTTCACATGAGGCCTGTCCATATACTGAGAATGAGACACACTTGGATGTGTCCTCTATTTGCAGACGCTCAGTTGTGATTGTAGTACTCTTTTTATACACTCAACAAAAATATAAACGCAACACTTTTGTTTTTGCTCCCATTTTTCCTGAGATGGACCCAAAAATCCAAAATTCACTCCAGATACACAACACTACCATTTCTCTCAAACATTGTTCACAAATCTGTCCAAATGTGTGACAGCGAGCACCTCTGCCCCACCGAGACAATCCACCCCACCTCACAGGTGCGCCACATCAAGATGCCGATCCGACATCATGACCAGTGCACAGGTGCGCCCCAGACTGCCCACAATAAAAGGCCACCCTGAAATGTGCTTGTTTTTTTTTGCTTTATTGGGGGTCTGGGGACTCAGAACCAGTCAGTATCTGGTGTCACCACCATTTGCCTCATGCAGTGCAACACATCTTCTTTGCATAGAGTTTATCAGATTGTCAGTTGTGGCCTGTGGAATGTAGGTCCACTCCTCTTCAAAGGCTGTTATGGACGAAGAACACAGGTGCATTTTATTGATGGCATTTTGAATGCACAGAGATACCGTGATGAGATCCTGAGGCCCATTGTTGTGCCATACATCCATGAACATCACCTCATGTTTCAGCAAGATAATGCACGGCCCCATGTTGCAAGGATCTGTACACAATTCTTGGAAGCTGAGAATGTCCCAGTTCTTGCATGGCCAGCATACTCACCGGACATGTCACCCATTGAGCATGTTTGGGATGTGCTTGACACGACAGCGTGTACCAGCTCCCACTAATATCCAGCAACTTCGCACAGCCATTGAAGAGGAGTGGACCAACATTCCACAGGCCACAACTGACAATCTGATAAACTCTATGCGATGAAGATGTGTTGCACTGCATGAGGCAAATGGTGGTCACACCAGATACTGACTGTTTCTGAGTCCCCAGACCCCCAATAAAGCAAAAAAAAAAAAAATCCACATTTCGGGGTGGCCTTTTATTGTGGGCAGTCTGGGGCGCACCTGTGCACTGGTCATGATGTCGGATCGGCATCTTGATGTGGCGCACCTGTGAGGTGGGGTGGATTGTCTCGGCGGGGCAGAGGTGCTCGCTGTCACACATTTGGACAGATTTGTGAACAATGTTTGAGAGAAATTGTAGTGTTGTGTATCTGGAGTGAATTTTGGATCTTTGGGTCCATCTCATGAAAAATGGGAGCAAAAACAAAAGTGTTGCGTTTATATTTTTGTTGAGTATATATAAACATTAATAGCACAGGCTACATACACTTCCTTTAAATAACCAAGCATTTATAGTCTCTCCAAATATCTTGTATGATTAGTGTAGTAGTCCAGACTGAAGCGTGCGTGTGGTCAGCAGAGCAGAGGCTACAGGACGCTACAACAGTCTGGACTCTTTGTGTGTGGGCGATGCCCCTCCTGACCGCAGACGCTCCACTGAAGACCAGGAATCATAAGGACTCTAATGCTACACACAGCTGTAGCCCCCCTACCCCTCACTCACCCCCTCTGTCCCCCCCTCACCTCTCTCACATATGGGACCCAACCTTCAGTGACGGGCCCCCTAGTGGTGTGTGGGGCCCTGAGCTTAATCTCCACACTGCCACAGCGTGTTAAATATACAGTGCATTGCTTAACACCAGATGAATGTGTGTATTGAGTTCTGCACGTTATCATGTTATTGCTTTCTCTGAATGCAGCTCAGGAGAATTGTGTCCAACCGCAGGAAAACCAATACCAAGTAATGAATATATTGTTTTTCTTTATGTATTTACTTTTCACACATGTTTAAAGGTCTGTATAACCTGCAGTTGACCCATTCTTTAGTGTCTCTGGGTTAAACCTTCCAGGAGCAATGGGATCCAGCTCCAAATCTTGAGCCAGTCTTGGTCAGAACTGCCTTAGCTGGAGTATGGACTGACTCTTGTGAGCTTTAAGGCATATTGTAATATTGTTACACTCTAGTCTATCTTCAGGGAGACAAGTATATAAAATGAATGCCATACTGTGGAACATTCCAGGCAAAACAGAAACATCTCTTTTTTTAAATGTATTTTACCACTCCAAAAATTCCAATGCAAACATATACAAAAGTACCATCTGAAAATTTTTAATAACACTTCACACCTGACCTTTATAGAGCAGAATAACTAGAGCAGTGTTGAAGCGTGAAACAGCCCCAGTATAGAATCTACTCACTGACCCGTCCACTTAGGCTAATGGGAGACTATTGACCGCTCTGAAGCCCTCTGGTCAATACAGCTGCCTCTGCTCTGACTGATCTGATGGAGGAGGAAGGAGAGGGCCAGTGTTTAGCAGAGGTGCCCTATCGGAAAGCTCAGACTGTGGAAGAATGGGACCAGAATAGCAACAAGTGTGTTCTTCACTGTGTGGGGCTGCTCCCAGCTTTGGTGGAGCCCAGGGCCAGATCTCTAACAGCACCCCCGCCTGGAGTAATCTATTCTATATAGCAAGACCTGTGTAAGCATTAGGCCATTCATTAGAGAGTTCTGAAATGAGTTAGCAACAGGTCTCATGAAAGCAGAACAAAGATGTCCTCTGTAATCTGGGCTGTATTAGCTCAATAAATCCACCATTCCAGTCGTACACATCATCGGGACGCACATTATAATTGTAACATAACATTCTGCACGTCACATACAGTATGTGCCCCCTGTCTGTGAGCTGCAGCCTCGCACTGTCTGTGCACAGAGATACTGAAGCCTCAAACCTTTACCAGGATTAGACCTCGTGTTTGATGGTGTTTCCCAGTGGTCATTTGCACTATTGAACACTGAGCCCGCAGGTGTATGAGCTCCTCGCTGTCTGTGACTCTGAATAAGCAGTAGATTTAACTCTGATAAAAGCTTATGGGACCTTAGGTGGAGGATTTGATCAGTGGAGCGTGTTTTGGTTTGATGAAAGGCCTGGGCAACCCAAGAATCAAATTGCTCTGCCACTGTGTCGCTAACACTACCTCACCACACACAGCCTATGCCACAGGATGAGTCTGAGTACATACTTGGGTCTGAACAATAAATGAATGAATAAAAACAAATCAGTTGTTTCTAAGATTGATATTTATGGTAACATACTGTGTAAGTCAGTTCTGAGCAGGCACAGGTGAGCACACTGTAGGTAAAGTGGCTTCTTTTACTGAGTTGTTCTCTTGTTTCATAGAGTTTGCTATAGTGACCCTTCAGTACATGGACAATGGTGTGGGGGTGTAATCTGTGCAGTATTATCGTCGCTGAGGGGCCTCTGGGGCCTCTGAAAGAAACCTGTAATTGACTGAACAGGAAGTAGTCCACAGGGTTCTCCACGGCGTACAGGCAGGGAGAAGGCAATGAAGGCATGAGAGAGGGGAGAGGGGCAATATTTTTAGGCTCATGTGACAACACAACATCATATAATCCCTATAGTTTAAACTGAGCTGATACTTACCCTCACACATTGCTCCGAATGCCCTCCTGGGAGAGGTCACCTGACTGCGTGCGATCAGAGGAGCAGATTGTGTCAGGAGGTTTAACTCACTGCCTCCTGCTGTGAACAATAGGTCAGTGCACTAAGACTGTGTTCCCAAACAAGAGCAAATCCCCCTGATCCCCCTCTCTCCCCCTTCTCTCCCACCTCTTCCTTCTCTCTCCCTCTCCTCTTCATCCTCCTCTCCCCTTTACCCAAAAGTACTCCACACATAATCAGATTATTAAAGAGGCCAGGGCCGTTTGCAGGTCTCTGTGGGCTCCGGGTCTCCGACTCATAATGTGGCTAAGCTTTGACTTGGATTTTCTACAAATCTTAAATGGAGAAAACCCACACCCACAAATATAACATTATTGATCCGCAATGTCCTGATTTTCCTTGCAGATCAATTCAGTCTAATATACAAACTGGGACTTTAAACTTTTTTGTTAATAAATTGTGAACATGGTGTTTTAATAGCATTATTTACTGTTCCTAGTACTTTTTTTTTCTTTTTTAGTGCAAACTAGGTACATTTGCAGTGTGTGCTAGCTCCAGTGGCCACTGCAATTTCCAGTAGTTGGTGACATCACACAGGACTGCCCTGATTACAGACAGGTGTTTCTGATACAAACATGTCTGCAGGGGGTGGAGTCTGAAGTGTGGATACCTGTTAGACCAATCACACTGCTCTTTATACTTCCTCCCCGCACTCTCGCCTTTAGTCCTCCAGACCCCCTCCCTCCTCATTCTCGCCTTTAGTCCTCCAGGTACTGTCCAGTGGGATTTAAATGTGGTCGTGGGTTGCGTTTAATCCCATTTCAATAAATGACCCCTGCCCTCAAACTGAAATTAGGATCAAATTCTATAAAATATAAATGCACCCTGTGGATTTCAGGTTATATGGATAACTGCTATGGCCACGGCCTGGTCTTTTCACATTCTAAACCCATGGATTTGTGGCCACATGCGCCAATGAGCTGTGGCCATTGAAACCAACACGACGCCATCTTTGGTTCATCTTCCACATCTCATTACACTTCCATGGAGCTTTCCAGGTCCAGACTGAATCACTGACCTCTAAAGGAATGATCCACCTGTCAATCAGGCAGCCTGTGTGTGTGTGTGTGTGTGTGTGTGCATGTGTGTGTGTGTGTGTGTGTGTGTGTGCATGTGTGTGTGTGCATGTGTGTGTTTGCATGTACATGTGAAATCTGAGCAGTGCAGTGTTGTCCTGTGGGACAGTCTCTGGACCAGACCTGATCGATCCATGTGATTTAAGCCTGTATCACTGTGTGGACGTGAAAGAGGCGTGTGTGTGTGTGTGTGTCTGTGTGTGAACTGTGAAGGTCGTCTGAGGACACACCATGTTACAGTGTATTTAAAGGCTCTCCACAGGATACCAAGCTAGAAGAGAGAACCAAAATTTTACCCGACCAAATCTGCCAACTGTGGGAAATTTGTCTGAATTCCACCTATTTCCTAACCTGGGAAATCCCAGACTGCTTTCGTTCGTTCCGATCTGAAAGACAGCCTGGCAACTATGGCAAGCGAGCTCTCTCGATTCTGGGAGCCAATCAGAGAGCGGGGAGGGGTGGCAAAACGGTGACGCGTACTATGTGACAAACAGAAGACAAACGTGACATGATTGGCTATGGGCTACGTATACGCCAAATGATAGACATTCGTAACGCCCAATAAACGGCCTTTGGCGATCGTAAACCACACCTCCGGTACGAGATATTTTGAAGGTGGCTTCCAGACCATATCTCACTTGTGATATGGTCAGGTGTAAACCAGGCAACCTATTTCCAGTTCAGAGGAAACTTCTACAGGCAAATCCACGGCTGTGCGATGGGCTCAGCGGTCTCCCCTATCATGGCTAATTTATACATGGAACAATTTGAACAGAGTGCTTTGGCCTCATATCTAGGCACCCCACCCACACATTGGTATCGTTATGTTGATTATAATTTTTCAAAAATCAAAATTCAAGATTTGGAACCTTTTACTGCACATATCAATTCTGTAGATCCGAACATTCACACGTGAAGACGCCAAGGACAACACACTGGCGTTCTTAGATTGTGCAGTAACAATAGGAGGAGACCAGCGACTCCAAGTAGAAGTCTTCAGGAAGCCCACACACACAGACCAATACCTGCTTTTTGATTCACACCACCCACTGCAGCACAAACTGGGTGTTATTTGGACATTACAACACAGGGCCCAAGTGGTTCCCACAAGCACAGAGGGTAAGGAGAAAGAAGAACAACATGTGCAGGAAGCCCTCTCTGTTTGTGGATATCCTAAATGGGCTGTCAACAAAACCAAGAGAGACAAGGACAAGAAACAAGACAACAGAGAATCAGAACCCAGGAGGAAAGGTGTAGCGATTCCTTACCTGGCCGGCGTTTCTGAAAAACTACAGAGGATTTTCAGACAATATGAAATCCCAGTTTATTTCAAACCCACAAACACTTTAAGACAAAAACTCGTCCACCCAAAGGACAAAACACCGAGCCACAAACAAAGCAATGTGGTCTACTCCATTCAGTGTAGTGAAGACTGCAGTGAGCGCTACATTGGAGAAACAAAACAGCCACTTCACAAGAGGATGTACCAACACAGACGAGAGAGTCAGAGTGGACCGTCATCTGCCGTACATCTTCACCTAGAAGCCACGGGCCATTCTTTGAGGACAGTGAGGTTCAGATTTAGCCAGGGAAAAGAACTGGTTTGAGAGGGGAGTTAAAGAGGCGATTTTTGTCAAAAAAGAGAATCCTTCTTTAAACAGGAATGGGGGAGTCAGACACAATTTGTCTCCCATATATAATTCCATTCTCAAACCTAAATCAAAACAAACAAAGGAAACAAGGGGGCTAGCCAGGTCAGGTCCAGAGGTGTGAAAACATCCATTAGGGTTTGAATGGGTATGCTAAACTAGACACCAGAGAGAATCTGAAAAAAACAAAAGACTTCTGTCTTTTGTTTTTGAAAGAGGTGGGATAGTTTCAGAATAATTTCATTGTAGTTAGCTCCTCCCTGCAGCGAGATATAAGCAGTGTCCATCTGCACTCTAACCAGAACTGACGAAGCAACTCGGATGAGCTGCAAAACGTTTTCGACCAAAATTTTTTTTGTCCAGTTGACAAATTGAATTTCTCCTTTTACCGTGGATTCTACCTGGACGACTGAGGGATTCTTCACACATTAAAGGTTCTGTTATTGAAAGGAAACATGTTATGAGGCTACAACCATGTTATAATTGTTTCTCTCAACATTATCTTACTCGGAGTTGTATTTTGATTGATTCCTTCATGTTTGAATCATCTGTACTGAAATCTGTGTCTTTTGTCCTACAGTTTGAGTGCTCAAAAAAATTCTGTTTTCACCCACCCCCTATCTCCACCCACTTCTCTGTACTCAGAGAGGGTGGGTTTCCTCAAAAAGCAACCCAAAACCTGCACCTTAGGTACAATTCTTCAGCTAGTCCAGACCAACACTAGCTCAAGGGGCTCGCCTCTCCACAGGTCTGACTGGTAACTCGGTCTGGTGACGTCACCTGCTCGTCTCCATCATATCTCCATGGCGACAAGCAAGTACAGACACTCGAGCAACAATTGTAAATCATTTTAATAAAGTGAACATGGATGATGGTAGTGAGAACATATTTTTAAAAGTTTATCATTTGCCCCTCCCCTTTAAGAGCCTGTGTGTGGAGACAGAATCATGTCCTGCTGCGCACACTTAAAGGGATTATCCAACAAGGTTAATCTGGAACAATGGGACTCACCACTCCTCTCCTCCCACTGTACCTTTCCTCTCTCCCTCACTTTCTCCCTCCATCGCTGCTCTGTCTCTCAGTCTCTTCTCTTTCCCTCTATCACACCCTCTTCTGGTGCGTTCACAAACCCCGGTGTGTGGGTGAAGGCGCTCGACTCTCCACAGGAGGTCCATGTGTCCAAAACGATGACAGGGCAGTTGTATCAGGGACAGCTTCAGTCTGCTGTGAGCGAGGGAGGAGGAGGGGAAGGAGAAGTGAAGGGGTAGAAGAAAGGAAGGAGAGCTGAACAAAGAAACAAGAGAGAGGAGACAGCGAGGACTTGCCTTTTATTATATGTCACTTCACTACTCTCATCCTCTCTTCATTCCCTCCTTCACTCCTCATTCCTCTTCCTACTTCTCCTCTTCCTCCCTCTCTTTTTCTCTCCTCCCTTCACTCTCGTCCTCCTTATCTCCTCTCTCTCCCATCTCTATGTTACTTCTCCCTTCCTCCCTCTCTCCACCACTCCTCGTCTTTTCCTCTATCTTTTCCTCTCTCCTTCTCCTTCCTCTCTTTCTCTCCTTCTGTCCTCCTTCCTTCCCTTCCTCTCTCCCCTCTTCCTGATACATTTGTCAAAAAACATATCAGGAGGGGAGAGGAGGAGAGGGGAAGAGGGGGATAAAAGAAGACAGACAGAGGGATGGGAAGGGGTAAAGAAAGGACAGTGAAAACAACAAGAGAGAGAGGAGATGGGAAAGGAGAGAGTGACAGAAAGAGGGCAAGACAGAGAAAGGAAAAAGAGGGAAGACAAAGAGAGAGTGCAAGGAAAGAGAGAAAGCGAGGAGAGACACAGGAAAGAAAGGGAAACAGAGACAGAAAAGACAAGAGGAGGAATAAAAGAGAGAGAGAACGAGAACAAAAGGACACAGGAAGGAGAGAGTTGGAAAAGAGAGAAAACAGAGAGAGAGAGAGAGAGAGAGAGAGAGAAGCAATATGATTGGAGACAGAGAGAGGACAGGAGAAAGAAATGAGAGGAAGAGATTAAAGGAGAGAGAGATAAGAGAGAAAGGTAAGGGAGAGAGGAGTGGAGGAAATGTAGAAAAAAACAAGAGGAAATATAGGGAGAGAGAGACGAGATGGGGAGAGAGAGACGAGATGGGGAGAGAGAGGAGAGGAAGAAAGGATAAAGGAGTAGAAAGTTGAGAGAGAGAGAGGGAAACAGGAGAAAGAGTGAAGACAGAAGAGCGAAGAGAAAGAGGACAGAGAGAAGAGCGAAGAGAAAGAGGACAGAGAAGAGGGGAGAGAAAGAGGAGGGAGAGAGCAGAGAGAGAGGGGAACAGAGAGAGGGAGGAGAGGGAAGAGAAGAGAGACAAGACAGAAGGAGAGAGGAAATAGAAAGGAGAAGAGGAGAGAGAGGAGAGGACAGAGAGAGGAAAAAGAGAAAAAACAGTGAGAGAAGTAGAACCAGCTTCAGCACAGAGCACATAAACTTATCACAGGATTAATCATGAGTCCTGCTGACCAGAAGCTCTTAATCACATTTAACGTGTACAACATGTCCAGCTGCTACGTCAGATGCCCTACCTCTGCTTAAAGGGGACCCTCTCCAGAATTGTGTGAGCCACATTAAAGGGGACGTACATTCAGTGAGATTTTAACCCAGTGTCTCCTCATCATGAACTTACACAGAGCTGCATTTGGACTGAGCAAACCTGTGTTGTCCCATATTTGAGGTTCAAGTACTCTGAATATTCCTGTTTTTACCCACCCCCTATCTTGTCCCACTGCTCTGTACTTGTGTAACTCAAAGGAGGACACAAATCTTGATTCAACTGACAGCAAATATTTGAACTTTCTGAGGACCACTGTTTTAAAGCATATACAACATTGGACTCTAAGTCACTGTTTACACGAGAACGCTTACGGGTAAAAACGACAAAATATTTTATCGTTTACACGGTGACAGTGTTTTTGGGGCCTAAAAACGCAAAAATCTGAAACCACCCTCCAGAGTGGAAAAGTTAATTACGCTCCGCTGTAGCGTTTCCGTGTAAACTGCCCAAGACGCAAAACTGGTCAGATCTGCTCACGTCGCGTACGCGTTTACGTCACATAGATGCGGCAATACAAGAGTCATTTCAACAATTGTATAAATCGCACCCACACACGTCTACGGTGTTTTCTCTTCTTTCCGTACAAGTCTGTCTCACATTCTCACAGCCACACAGATGACCAAGACAAGTGACTTCCGCATGAGGCACTTCAAATGTAAAACCCGATGTGATTTTATATTTTTTAATTCACTGTAATCCTCTATTTTCAGTACAATATTCAAAAACATGTAAACAAAAATACAAGTCACTGAAATGTTTGGAGCGGAACTTAACACTTAACTTAAAACGCAACAAGAACATTTTATTTTGAAGTTTTACCTTTCTCTTTTCCGGTACAGTCGTGGTCAGAAATGTAACTTGACGCTGTTGTGATTTTTTTGTTTTTTGTTTTGTTTTGTCTAAACGCGGATACAAAATTGAAGACGAGACGCCACTTTTGCGTCTTCTGTTTTGATCGTTTCTCTCACGTACTACTAGATCTAAGTCTTGTGTGATGTCACATAATACTCGAACCCGCAGAGTGCACTAGAAGCAGCACACACATATACAACAGCATGTACACAGTTTAGGAGTAGAAAAATTATTTGTTTAGTGTTGAGTTCCACTTGCATTGTGTAACTTTTTGGTTGCGAGTATGTCACCTGCTTGTTTCTATGGAGATGCCATTGCTCTGATTGGAATGTTCCACACTATTAAACACATTAAACGGTTCTGCTTTAAATGTATTCAATAACAGGTGGTTTTATGACTCAAAAATACCACAGATCTCCACAGATCTAACCTGTAACTTGGTCTGGTTTGGTGTTCATGAAGATAGAAAGGTTTAATACCATACTATGAAACATTCCAGACACAGTAATAACATCTCCATGAAGAAAAGTATTTGACCGACCCTCCACGAGAAAAGTTACACAATGCAGCTTTAAGGACTGGCAAAACTGACTGGCTTATTAATTTGGAACAGGACGTCAGAGCACCTGTTTTAGGCTTGGTTTGGTTTACCATGAACTAAATGTCAAACCATTTTCTATGTTACTGTTTAAAATAAGAGAAAAGCAGCAAGTCTACTTTAAAGCTACAATATGGAGCTTTTAGAAGATGTTCCCTGCATGGAAACACACAGGAGGAGGGCCAAATAAGACATGTGGAGATGCAGGCCTACACAGAGTAAAGACACATGTTTTTGTTTTTGTTTTCTTCCTTTGGGGGGATGTTTTTCAGTGCAATTAACACAACCAAACAAGCTTTAGTTTTAGTCTGTTTTCTGACTAAAAAGTTACATAATGTGGCTTTAAAGGTTGTATGGAAGATTTTTTTTTTAATTCAAATTGTCAGTGAAAGTTCAGAATAGCATTATAGAGATGCA
Source organism: Paratrypauchen microcephalus (assembly GCA_036785185.1). Taxonomy (NCBI): domain Eukaryota; kingdom Metazoa; phylum Chordata; class Actinopteri; order Gobiiformes; family Gobiidae; genus Paratrypauchen; species Paratrypauchen microcephalus. The sequence goes on along the minus strand of JAVJIX010000045.1, from coordinate 442,055 downwards.
GCAGCCTTGTAATTATGATGGCCTAACAAAAAAGAATGAAAAACCATCAACTGTGGACGTGGTAAAGATTAGACAATAGATAACGAGGCTACGTTGTTATCTATTAGGATTACGTGGTTTAAAGCCCCAGTGTGTAGGATTCGTGGCGCATAGGTGGATGGTGCTATTGCACTTTCTGTTTTAGCTACGGCAGACCTCGAGGGACCCGCGCACGCCGCTACTGTATAAATAAAATGCGGTCCCGTTTTTTTTTTTGTTTTTTTTTCTCATGAAAACACACATTCCCGATCATGTACCATGACACTCTACACATCAAATGAAACCTTACAGTCTCCTCTTTTTGACTATGCAATTCATTTCCCTGCAAAACAATCAGTCCCCGAGCACATGGGGCTTTTATACAGAAAAGCACAAAACGAGGTTAGCTTACCTTAGAATGCTTTGCACAGGTCAAACTCTGTATTTCACCATAAACTTGCTCTCAATTTGTCCGTAAGGATCCAGCGAATAAAATCCAGTAAAACAATTTAGTCCAAAACACGTGTTAGATCCATTACGAGTCTGATCCGGCAGCATGCTTGTGTTGTTTACCCAAAACCACGAGCCTTGCCGAAGGCGGAGCCCAAATGTCCTTCTGCGGCTCTCGTATTCAAAATGGCTGCCTCTGCATGGGGAAGATCCCCCTTTTATGTGACTATATCTAAGTCCAAAAGAATACTTTGATTTCATGATGGAAGTGAAAAGGCTTGGAAAACAATGTATTTTTGAATGGGTATCTTCAATTTCATTATTTAACGGGTAAAAATCTTACACACTGTCCCTTTAAGTACGCCTCTCACGCATTCTACATACGCAGGACGCTGTTTACTCCACTAATGCAGTAGCTCTTATAGTGTTTTTTTTTTCGAACTGTAACTTCCTCGCAGTTAGCACAAGTTTGTTGTGATGGCAGACATGAAACCACTACCAGCTGCAAAAGAAAGTCCGTTTTTTGAGGTCGCTGAAAGAAGTGGAGAAGGGGAAAAGGAGCAAAGCTAAACGAAGGTGTTTCTTGGACCAATGACGTGCACTGAAGCAGACGAAGGCTCTATAGACTGACACGTTGGTCGCTATATTACTTCTGGACAGGTCACTTCAACAGCAATTCAAGCATGATTTCTAGTGTAAGGAGGAAGCGTTTCTACTTAGGGAGCTGTGGAGGAGCGGGGTGGTTTGATGCATTCTCAACCTTTGAAAAATGACAAACTGTTGCTATATTTCTCCTTCTTTGGAAATCCTCTACACAACCTTTAAAGTGTGCTTTTTCCAAACCCTCCCCTGGTCCCTGCTGCTCACTTGCCCTATGCACTTACACTCCATTTTGTGTGTTCCATAGAAGGGAGCGCGACATGAAAGCTCCTACAGTATATCACTCAAAATGGACTCTTGTAAGCTTTAAGGCATGTTATAATGTTGTTAACTCGTCAAAAACATACTCAAAAACATAGTTGCTTGAGAGAAGCACTTAGACTAAATCTGCAGGTTTGTGTGTTAAACATGTGTGAGTGAAACAAAACACAACTCCAGGTCTGTTTGTATGGAGGAAACAACATTATAACAAATCAGAAAATAATATGGGTCCTTTAAGTGATGGAGAGGGGCTGATATGCTCCAGATTTATGATTTTAAAGGTCCCATGGCATGAAATTTTCACTTTCTGAGGTTTTTGAACGTTAATGTGAGCTCCCCTACCCTGTTTAGGCCCCCCCCCCATGGCTAAAAGTTGCGAAATGTCTAAACTGAGCATTTGCGGTCCTTTTCTGCGTTAGAAAAAAACACAGCTCAAACGGGCGATTCTCAACAAGGCACCTTATTGACGTCAGATCGAAAAATGCAGCTCCATCCCCCATCTGTGTCTACTCAGCGTCTCTGTAAATCACGCCCAGAGAGTTAAGACCGCGAATGCGCTAGGCAATGCGAAATGCGTTTTTTTATGAGGCACGTCCGAGTGTTTCTAGGCTCGGAAGTCCTTTATCTGAGCCTCTGGACCTTTGAACAGCAGTGGTTTAATTTTATTTTCTGTGGAAATGTGTTTATTTTTTAATGGAACGCTTCTCATTTCTTCTCCATGCAAAAACGCGGAAATGGATCAGAGCGGACAGCTGAAAGCTGAGAGCTGAGAGCGGAGAGTTTGGCCACGCCCCCACCCTCTACTATAGGCCATCTCTGTCCTCATTTGCATTCAAGCAACAACTCCCATAATGGACTGTTCAGAGAGAGAAAAATTACTCTTTCTCATCTTATCTCTGTTTCTCGAGTCTTGATTTTGAAGAAGGATTCATTTACAGTATTAGGGAACCATTAAAGAGCCATATAAAAGCATCAAGAAGTACCATGTCATGGGACCTTTAAAAGGAAATGATGCTGAGAGCAAAACAGACTTTTTATTTCTTTAGTTTGACACAGTTTTTGTTCAACAGTACAGTGCGAAATAAGTCCGTGTGGATGGGCTCTTATAAAACTTCTGCCTCGCTGTCCTGTGCAATGCCTAAATTCATGCTTTACTACAGGCCAGAGTCTGAGACAGTGAGCTGTGCTTTCATGTACAGAGCTGTTACTCCCATCAGCAGAAGGAGGACCCTGAGGAGACATCATTTCGACAGAATAAACCAAAATGGAGGAAATACTTGACTCTGGTGATGAGTTATAGACGTAAAACTTTGTAGGGTTTCTATCTGTGATGCAACAATCCTGGGAAAATTCAAACTGCGTATTCCAGTGTTCAGAGGCAAAGGATTTTTTACAGAGGATTACTGAAACCTGAGTAAATAAAGCAAAAAACAACTCTAGGTTTGTTTTTGAGGAGCCAACAACATTATACATGCTTACCAGCTCACAAGAGTTTATTTTGAGTGATACAGGCCCTTTAAAACCTTTTAAAAATGTGCTTTGTGAGTACTTTAAACAAACTTTTTCTCTTAAAAATAACAACACATATCTGTTATGGTCCATATGGGTGATGGTCCCATGGGTCTGATCCACCACAGTGTTCTGGGTCAAACGCTGCAGCAGGAGATGATGTAAGACCTAAGAAGATGTAAGAGAAGTCGCCATGCACCATCGTTCATCCTGCTGCAGATGTTTCCACAGGAACAGGGCAGTGTTATATGAACCTCTTTGTCTCTCTGAACATGCATCTTTTGCTCTGAGTTGGCCTGGAGGACTAAAGAGGGAGGGGGGGAGGATAAAATTGATCTTGTTTGCACAAAAAATTGCAATAATGACTAGAAACAGCAAACATTACTATTAAAACTTCATATACGTACACAATTTAGTTGCAAAAAAGTGGATTTGGTGTTTAGTTCCACTTTAAAGGCCCCAAATTATGCAAACGTGACTCCTGTGAACTTGAACTTTGAGTAGCTATTTCAATGGAAAAAGCCTGATTCATTCCAAGGCCCCGTTCCAAGTTTTTTTTTTATAGTGTAACTTTTTTTTATAGTGTAACACTGTGTTCTGCGTCCTGATTGGCTAAGAGACTGTAGACCCAGGACTAAACGTGGACTAAACCAGGTCTAAACAAGGTCTATACCTGGACTGGACCAGGACTAAACCTGGACTAAACCAGGACTGGACACCAGGATTAAAGTGCCGCGTGCGGGTCTATTTCCTGGTTTCGTGCTAGCTCTGCTATTAGCAGCAGCACCAGTGTACCTCACAAGTCACGGCTGAGGCGAGCAGCGACTGCGTGCGTGGGGGGAAGGGGGAGGACGGACACGTGTGTGATAGCGCAGCATGACCCAGCGCGGGGCTGCGAGCACGAGACCCGTGCTCAAACCGTGACTCCTCTAGACCAGATCTAAACCAGGCCTAAACCAGTTTTAAACCACCGTGTGCGGGTCTATTTCCTGGTTTCGTGCTAGCTCTGCCGGTGTACCTCACGAGTCACGGCTGAGGCGAGCAGCGAGGAGGGGAGGAGATGTGCCTCCCCTCGGGACGGCACGCAGTCCGAGCGCATGAACAAACGCAGGCAAGAGCCGCGGTGGTTTAATCCTAGTTTATACCTGGTTTAGACCTGGTCTAGAGGAGGCACGCGCCGGGTCATGCTGCGCTGTCACACACGTGTCCGTGCGCACACACACCGCCCTCCCCCTTCCCCCCACGCTTCACTATTAATACATTTTGTTGAAAATCTATGAAAGTTTGAGTGTTTAAACGAGAGACAAATGTGAGAAAAGTTTAAATCCAGTCTGAGAAAAGCGTATAATGTGTGTGGCTGAGCGCGCATTATTTGAATTTTTGAGATTTCGCGTTTCGTAACTTGAATTTCATATCTTTCGTATCTAGAGACCAAAATTTAACGTGAAGGCGTTTCGTAACTTGGAATTTTCCTTTGTTGGGTCTTTCGTAAGGTGAGGTACCACTGTATTACCTTATGGGTTTTGTTTCATTCACACATATTTTTGTGTAAGCCTTTATTATTAATCTGTCTACATCTCCAAAACCCAAAATGCTCTGTTCCACTTTGTGATGTCATGTTGTGGTAGTTTTCAAGTGAACAGCTTCTTTCACCTTTAGTTCAGTAGAAACTGGCTATTCCAGGACTGAAATTATCTCAATTCTAGTGAAGGTGTGTGGAGTTTAAAAATATATTTGAGCACTTCCTGTATTACCACATGACATCACAAGGTGGAACAGAGCATTTTCTTTTTGAGAGAAGAACTCAATCTAAATATGAAGGTTTGTGTGTTAAACATGTGTGAATGAAACAAAACACAACTCCAGGTCTGTTTGTGATGAGGAAACAACATTAGAACACAGAAAATAGTGTCATATGGGCCCTTTAAACACACATGCAGATAGCGCTGTGTCTCTCTCCTTCTTCCTCAGCCCCATCTCCACCGCAGTAGCAGAACCATCAGCCTCCTCAGCCTTCTCTCCTCTCTGTCCTCTCCGCACATCGGGTTTATCTGTCCCACTCTCCACTACATCTCACCATTTGTTTGTTTATCCCAGTCTGTCCTGGTTAAAAAAAAAAAAAAAATCTCTGTCCTTCCTCAGCCCTAATGGACACCGCACAAGTCTCCTTATCTGTCTCCTCCCCTGTGTCCTACCTTCTCGCCTGTCTTCTGTCTCCTCCCCCGTGTCCTACGCCCTTATCTGAAGACTCTTTCTACATTGGCTCTGCTCGTGCTCCACAAAACAGGGATTCCAACAAATGAGATTAGAGTGAGGGGCACATTAGAATGATAAAAGAATGTACAAACAAAACACGCACACGAATCCACACACACACACACACACACACACACAAACAGAGAAGCAGCAGATAACACAAGATGGCCGCACTCAGAGTAATGACTTTGGCAAACACAGGTCTCTTCTGTCAAGGGTGGAGTTTGAAGAGACTGCAGCACAAGCAGACCATGCACACGCTCACGTAGAATGTGAGGTTACCTTTCCATTTGTCAAGGAAAATATGTCAGCGCCATATATTTGCAACGACGAACGCACAATGATATCAATGCAAAGCCATGTTTGATGGGTGCTGGTAAACCCAACATATACTGTAAACAAGGAAAGGAAGACAAGACAAGATTAATATTTTCACTTGCAAGCAGAGAACGATCAGAGAGAAAAGCCCAGATAACAAATGCTCTGGCAACAGTCTGCTCTGAGCGCTCTGGTTCTCTGTGCTCTCCGCTGCGTATTTATTCAGTTTCACAACCCTAGTTACAACTCACTGCCCTGCCCTAAAGGGGTGGGGGGAAACGAGGCAGGACAGTGATAAAACATAAACAAAAAAACACTTGTAAGATAATTCCAGATATGGCATCTATCAGCTGTGACAATGTCACTGTGACTTAGATAGTGAATGCAGGAGCCAAGCTGTCTGCTCACTTCTGCCCTCAGATATCTGACATTTCTGCAACTCAAAAACATATGATTACAAGTCACGTACACATTTAAAACTTCATTTCTAAAGAATAAAGAATCACAAAAGTTAATAATATATATAATTATTCCATCAATGTTGATAACATTTTGTCTGCTCCTATACGTTCTGTAATCACAACTTGAGAAGTGAACACAAATACACCAGGAAGTAATGTATGATACAAGTTAAAAAACACCACAAGCAGCTACTTTACAGGTTGGCACTTAGGAGAGAGGAAGGCGGGAGCTGGGAAATTGGGGATAGGGGACAAAGAGTTACGAAAGAGACAGTGAGTAAAAGACATGTTTTCATTTGAGCTCTCAGCCTATTTACATTAAAACCATCACAAATCTGAAACTTCACACATTAAATCAGTCAATAACCACATTTCAAATGCATATGACAGGTTAGACTCATTTCTCATAGTTAAAGGTTGAATAGAGGATTTTCCAAGGAAAGCGAAATACAGCGACTGTCCTTTTTCAAATGTTGTGCAAGTAGAAACGCCTCCTCCCGCCTCCTCCTTTCGCTAGAACTTTTGCTTGTTTGCAGCCGGTGTGTGTTCAGAATTGCTGAACGAAGTGTTGTTGAAGTTACCTGTCCAGAAGTAATTTGGTGTCAGTCTTTAGACCCTTTATCTGCTTCAGTGCACGCCATCGCTGGAAAGAATCTCCAAGAATCACCTTAGTTTGACTCAGCTCCTTTTCCCCTTCTCTTCTTCTTTCAATGACCTCAAAAATTTACTTTCTTTTGCGGCTAACTGGTAGTGGATTCTTGAATGCCATTGCAACAAACTTTGTGCTAATTGTGAGGAAGCTACAGTTGGAAAAAGCTGCTAAGAACCACTGCGTTGGTTGAGTAAATGGTGTCTTGTGTGAGAGTCCATGTAATCCCAGCGTGCCGGCAAGTCAGTTACACTAGAAACGTAGGGAGTTTGATTGACAACCTAACAGCCAAAAGATAAGGAATTAGCAATGTCCACAGTTGATAGATTTTCATTCTTTTTTTGGTCATAATAATTACAAGGCTGCTAGATCTCTATTATGGTATTTTGAACTTTCATTGACAAAAAAAATACAACCTTTAACAGTAAATTTAAAGGAGAATTAACGTTTTTTTTACAATCTGAGCCTTATTTCGGTAATAAAACAAGTTGTTTTACTCACCCATAGCACTTTGGTGTCATATGGAGCACTTCCGGAGATGTTTATATCCGTAATGCCCCGAGTGGTCCCCAAATAACACAAACTTTAGCACTTTTCAAATCATAGAAGCTCAATGTCTTAGTCTACACTTTTGTTTGAGTCAAAAGTGGCCTGTAAACCGAGATTTATCCATAATTTACAGCTTTGCGTTTCATGTTTGGGTCCCGGGAGCTGAGAGCGAAATAAGATGTGACTCCGCACATGCGCACTGGCCTCCTCATCTACTCGAAACTATGTATAAATCTCAGATTACAGGCCACTTTTGACTCAAACAAAAGCGTAGACTAAGACATCGAGCTCCTATGATTTGAAAAGTGCTAAAGTTTGTGTTATTTGGAGACCGCAAACATTTGCCCCGAGAACTCACATTACGGAGATCGCAAATCTAAAACATCTCTGGAAGTGCTCCATATGACACCAAAGTGCTATGGGTGAGTAAAACAACTTGTTTTATTACCGAAATAAGGCTCAGATTGTAAAAAACTTTAATTCTCCTTTAAGATTTGACAAAAAAAAGGTCTTTTCTAATTTTGTAATTCAATTATTTTTATTGTCAAGACGCCATTTTGCCGATCTTCCCCCTGTACACACCCACTGTGACTTACACGCTTCATTCTACAATTTTATTTTCTTAATCGGTGATACATGTAGGATTCCACAGTGTTGCATATCAACTGAGCTGACTTGATTCTTTAATTAACTGGTTTTAAATGAATATTGTGATTTAAAATGTCCAAATGATAATACAATGATCCACAGGTGTCAGCACATACAGCACACACAAGTACAATTGGTCTATAAGAAAAAAAACTTGCACAGAAGACAGGTCAGAACTGGATTTTAGAAATGGCTGTGTAACCGTCAGACTGCAGATTTGTAGTTGACCTGTTTTTTGGTTATGTATTCATTAAATATTGTCTGAATGAAAGCAGCATCCTTTAATTATCCCCACCAGCGGCTCATTAGTTCTCCGTCAGTGCCACTTCCACAATCAAATCAAATCAGGCCCATTATTCACCCTGGGATATTCATATTTGGTCTCCATGGTGACAGACCTCTCAAACCTCTCCTGGTGTGATTAGAGGAGTCTGGGCCAGGATGCACTCAGAGAATACATAATTCAGCCGTGATGAGCTCAGTGCTCCACAACATGTGAACAAAGGCTTTACATGAGAGCCTCTTTGGTCATTCAACACTTTTAATGTGTCTGTATGAGCAGGATCACAAATACGCCTAAGAACAATAAGAACAAAAGACTAAACATGAGACAGAGGAGATGTGCTTTAGCGTCAGAGTAGATACATCAGTCCCCTCCATCAAATCAAACCAAAATCACTGGATTTGTCCACAAGGGGCAGTTTAGGCAGACCCTCCAGGAATTTGCGATGTTGCGATTTGCAACTTCAACACAACTTCAGCCAATCCCTGTGAATTCAGGGCGGTGTTGCAATTTTGACCAATCGCCGCAACTTTCCCGCAATTTTTACCAATTTTGACCAGTCATCGGCGACGTATTAAACTCACGTCGACCAACTTCCTTCTGCCTTACTTCCGTGTGACGAAACGGAACTGCGGCCGTGTCCACAGTTCGGAGCGTGGTTTGAAGGGGGCTCAGACTGCAGTCAAGGCGGTGCACACTTGCTCAGCCCTGAGTGCACTCCGCGGACTGCATGGCCGTCTGCGAAATGCGACAGGTCTCGCAACAACGGGAAGCAGCCGCCGACTCCATTTTCTCCCCTAGAAGAAGTAGCGCGCGGTGCATGCTGGGATATATGAGTGTGCGAAGCGTGCTTTTTCACGCGCTTGGTCCACGCCCCGATTTCCATGGAAACGACTGCGGTCTGCGAACGCGTGTTAACTGTGCATGGGACAAAAAAGAAATGGCGCACATGCCCTTCAAACCACGCTCCGAACTGTGCACTCTGGGAATTGGGACACGGCTTCTAATGGCAAAGAAACATGTCTGCGGCGCCATTTGCCCACAAAAATAACAGCAAAAGCGAAACAGTTCCCCTCCTAGTAGTAATTTATTTTCGATGTTGGTAAGGTTGTTTTAGGATCATATCTGTGATCTCTGTGTCTTTGTATTATTCTTTGTCAGTATTCAAAATATTACTCAATTTTAATTACAAAAAGGGAAAATCACAACTATTTATCGCAACTTTCACTTCCTCCCGCAACAAAATCGCAACAAAAACCTTAAAAGCACCGCAACTTTCATCGCAACTTTTTGGAAAAGCTCACACAAATTCAGGCATTTTAGCCCATAACAATCACAAAAAATCCCCGCGAAATCCTGGGGGGTCAAGTCAAACTAAAGCATCAGTGTAGCTCCATAAGTAGAGCCATCAGATCCAATGTCAGGGCAGTATGAGGACAGTAAGAGCCCTCAGGACAAAAGAATCCTGAAGCATCACAGTAGCCTCCAGGGAGTTCCAGGTGAACTCTGGACACAAGTCTCTCCTAAACCTCTCTTTCTCTGCTCTACGTTTTGGTCAGTGAGGAGACAGGACAGACTCTGGAATGTCTTCTACCATATTTGGTGTAAAAGTGGTTACACTGGTGCAGAAATCTGTTGCACTGGCCGCAATTGGCTTTTTTCACAAAGGAATGTGGGTTCGGGAGAGCTGACATGTCCGGATGGAAGTTATGCTGCTGGACACATGATGGGACGCTTGCACGAGTGGATCTCCGTCTGTCTCGCACCTCTGTTCCTAGACTTATTTGGATTTTTGATGGCAGGTATCTGATTGGCCACGGGATGTTCTTGTTCTATCGGTCTCATGGCCCATGGCTCATGGTGACTTGAAAATTGGGGGCCTTGCAGTACCAGGTTTCTGACTTGTCCGGTCACCTGAGTGAAGTTAAAATGTATTGATTATGTTCATTCTCCCCCTTGGCAATTATCTCCCAGAAATTCTGCAAAACAGAACCCTTTGCTTCACTTGGACACTCCCAAGGACATCACAGCTCCCCATAATCAAAAGGACATGTTTATCATTTGGCTAGCATACGACAAACACGTATGTATAAAAACACTCTTCCCTTCAAGCTTTATTAATGACCCCGAGAACTTACCGGAACTATGTTTACGAGCTACGTTACCGGAGGATAACCAGGATCACATCGCGCTGTCATGGGTAAATCATTGTTAACCTCAGGACACTGTTGAAGAGGAAGCCATACAGATTAACACACAAAAACGCACTATCCCTTTAAAGGAAAAGTAACGTTTTTTAAAATCTGAGCCTTATTTCGGTAATAAAACAAGTTGTTTTACTCACCCATAGTAATTTGGTGTCATATGGAGCACTTCCGGAGATGTTTTAGATTTGCGATCTCCATCATGTGAGTTCTCGGAGCACTTGTTTGCGGTCTCCAAATAACACAAACTTTAGCACTTTTCAAATCATAGAAGCCCGATGTCTTAGCCTACGATTTTGTGTGGTCAAAAGTGGCCTGTAATCCGAGATTTAGCCATAGTTTCGAGTAAATGAGGAGGCCAGTGCGCATGTGCGGACTGTGCTCTCAGCTCCCGGGACCCAAACATGAAACGCAAAGCTGTAAACTATGGATAAATCTCGGATTACAGGCCACTTTTGCTTCAAACGAAATCGTAGATTAAGACATCGGGCTTCTATGATTTGAAAAGTGCTAAAGTTTGTGTTATTTGGAGCCCGCACGGGGGATATTACATGCTTGGGGAATATATTATATGCCCGAGCTATGGCTAGAAGTCGTGCTAGGCTAACCGCAAATCTTAAAACATCTCTGGAAGTACTCCATATGACACCAAAGTGCTATGGCTGAGTAAAACAACTTGTTTTATTACAGAAATAAGGCTCAAATTGTAAAAAAAACTTTTCCTTTAAAGGGATATGCCACCCCCAGGTCAAATTTGGGCATCTCCCCACAGTCCAGAGACTAAAATAAGTGGTGGAAAGCGTTTTCCTGCTCACCCAGCCATTGTCCGAGTCTGTCGCCACTGACCGCCGCGGTATCTGGTGCTCCTCCGCCTTAGACTGGAGTCTAACGTAGCCAGAGAAAGATTTCGGCCAAAAGGAATTAATTTGCTCGATGCGTTTCCCAATTACTTTGTGTGTAGTGCGCATTCATATCGAGTGCAAATAAATGTGCAAATCAACACGGAGAGCTTGACTTGGTCATTTTGGGTGGGAACTATTTTCACGCAGCACGCTACCAGGGGAATCCCAGTTACGCACCGGGAAGGGAGTTCCCCTGTTGCACAACGTGGTGCGTGATACGGCTGTATTCTTACGCACTGGAAAATAGTTCCCACCCAAAATGACCAAGGCAAGCTCTCCGTGTTGATTTGCACATTTATTTGCACTCGATATGAATGCGCACTACACACAAAGTAATTGGGAAACGCATCGAGCAAATTAATTCCTTTTGGCCGAAATCTTTCTCTGGCTACGTTAGACTCCAGTCTAAGGCGGAGGAGCACCAGATACCGCGGCGGTCAGTGGCGACAGACTCGGACAATGGCTGGGTGAGCAGGAAAACGCTTTCCACCACTTATTTTAGTCTCTGGACTGTGGGGAGATGCCCAAATTTGACCTGGGGGTGGCATATCCCTTTAAGGTCCATGGACCCGTCCATTTCCAAGTCTTTGTTGTTTACAATGACAAATAAAGCTTCCATTCCTTTCCATTCATTCCACTGCATTCATTCCACTTAAAGATGCACTGTATTTCATGTAATCCAAATACTTTCCCAACTAACCAATAATGTCCCAATAATGTATCTATAATATTGCTTACTTTCTGTCTGAGTACATCTAAAGTCTGCCTAAAGAGGCAGGCACAGGGAGGAGCACCCAAGGGTGACACACACACACCCAAACACGTGCACGAACGCACATAGCTCCGTACATCCATCAAACAGGCTCACCTTATCTCCCTAAAACACCTGTGCACACGGTCCCACCACATGTGCCCATCCCCAGGCTGCACACGGCACCGATGTGAGGCAGAGACATCAAACACAGACGTAACTCCAACATGGTGGACAATAGCGTGTGTGCAGATGTCAGGATGTGAGAATCAAACAATATATGTGTATGAGAAATACAAACATGTGCGTCCTAAACATGTTTTTATAAGGTCCATTATCCTGCTATTTTTATCCCACCACAACATCTGCACATTAACTACAAATTTGAACTGATGGTAGGGCATCTGACACATACGATTATAGGAGTATGGGAGAACATCTGACACACAGGGATACGGGAGGGAGAGCATATGACACACAGGGATATAAGAGTATGGAAGGGCATCTGGCACACAGGAATATAAGAGTATGGGAGGGCATCTGACACACAGGGATATAAATGGATGATGGGAGAGCATTCGGCACACAGGTACAGGAGGATGGGCGGGTATCTGATACACAGGGATATGGGAGGATGGGAGGGCATCTGACACAGAGTGATACGGGAGGATGGGAGGGCATCTGGCACAAAACTCTTTGAGTGTTGTTGGTAAAAATGACTATGGCAAGTAACATTTGGGGGAAAATTGTGTGAAAGGCTAAAAAAATCAATAAAATAAATATAATAATTTTTTTCCAAAAAAAAAAAAAAAAAAAAGCATAAATAAATAAATACAATTAAAATAAAATAGCATAATTTCCCCTAAATATATTATCTGTCTTCTTAAAAATCCAATATAATAAAATATAATAAACAAATAATAAATATATACATAAATGTTGCTTTCTCCACTTCCTGTTAGCATCAGCGCATGACATGCTATATGCTATCTGGCTCATTCTGTTATTCTCTACATTTCCCCATTTCTCCTCATGTTTATAGTAAAGAATAGTTGAAAGTGACATCTGATGAACGTTTTCATTTTGCTACTAATGGAGGAACTTTTATTTAGACGTTTGAGTTTAAGTTTGACCAAGAAAAGCAGCTGAGCACACAAAGGTAAGTGGCTAAAAGACAGTCAGCCTAGCCTAGCCTAGCCTGTCTGAACTTGGAACTTGTAAACACTAAAGTTGTAGGGAGAGGAAACAATTTTTTAAGAACCTCTAACATCAGGTCTTCATTCTAATCAGTGTTATAATTATATATGTGTGTATTTTTATCATCTATGTGCATTTATAGCTGTTTGATGTGATATTACTATAACTAGTGCCAAACCTGGTGATATCAGGTGAAAGGAGCAGGAAGCAGGAAGTAACAATAAAATAATGTTATGGATTTTATTTCTGTGTGTCAGATATTGATGTATACAGAGATTATTTATACATTGTGGCTTCTTTAAGAGATGCTTTTACAGTGTGAGTACCTTGTTATAAACAACATTACTCAGAAATTGATGCTTTATAGCATAGATTCAGTTTGAATGCTACAGGTGTTCACAGATTACATGTCTAGCATTCAAACTGCACAAATCTATCTACCTATGCTAATATTTACATAATGAAATTGATTTTTTAATTTTAATTCTAGAATCAGTCTGATTTAACAATTTACTTATGTTTTATTCATTACCATAATGTTAGTTTTGCTTAGTAGTAGTTCAGTAATGCTAGTTGTTGTTCCCCTTTAAGCTTTCGTCTTTTTCTTACCTTGATATTTGTGGATAAATTCTCTATGGAAGAATGTTTATCCTTTGTGAACCTTGTTGGTTGAAGATTTGGTGATGGGGCCGATTTATGAAGCTGATGGAGAATACGCCAGACATTTCCACACACATTTTGCCATAGAAAAGCATTGTGAAAAAGGTCTATTTTTAATATCGTGGCTAAACCCATTCACTTCCTATGTTAAAACAAAAGTCTACATTTTAACTGTATTTATTTGAGCTGTCCCCATCTGTATATATTATAATATAATATACTGTAATATTGGCCTATAGAATGTTGTGATGTCATCTGAAACCCAGCAATTAATTACATTGTAGTTTCTCAACCTGATCAGTTTTATTAGTGACCAGACCCAAGAACTCACTGTATTATGACAAAAATCTGGATTTTAACAATATTAATTGTATCTGCCCCCATCTATATTAAATGCTGTCATCTGAAACCCAGCAATACAGATGGGGACAGCTAAAACGCATGTAGTTAAAATGCAGATTTTTGTTATAGTTCTTGGGTCTGTTAGTCATGACATCATATCATTCTATAAGCCAATATTATAGCTAAATTCAGTATTGTCCAACAACTGCTAATTTGTTGGAATTTGTAGTAATATAGCATGGTCTTGGGTACAGTGTAATCAATAGGATATAAATAAAGTGGATTTGGATTTGGATTTTGGAAAAACTGGCTCTCCCTCCTGCGGGATCTCATATTTAATTTACAGGTGTACTTACATATGAAAACTGTAATCTGCATACTTATCTCTGTATACTTAGAACCTCCACCTGGTTCTTCTGTGTTTTAACTCTGTGTTCTGTGAACAGCTAAGCGTAACTTAATACCTACATAGACTATCTGGGGCTGTGTTGACATCACCTGCTCCCTATCCATCAATATTTTGGCTGACTATTGGGAAAACTGGTCTTCTTAGCTAAAGCTGGGGAGTTCTCTACATGGTCTGCATAGCTAAGCTATTCTCCTATAGGTTAGTTGTTGCTGAGGTCATAAATAGTCAACAGTCTGTACTGTATTTAAAGACACCTTGTGGTCATTTGTGTGTGTGTGAGGGGAAGGCCTCCACTAGGTCCCTCTTCATGGCCGACGTCTCTCTGCTAAGCTGATAACATGGAGGCTGATGCCTGATGACACCATTCTGTTTGTATATTGCTATTTTGACATTAAAATGCTGAATAACCTCAATTTCGACTATGCCTTCCTTCAAACCTCCTTCTGACCCACATTTTTATGAAACTGACACTCCCCATCTGAAAGTATGGCATCATCACATTCTACAATCAGACCCAGGATTTCGCAGGCATTTTTTGTGATTATTGCGGGCTAAAATGCCTGAATTTGTGGGAGCTTTTCCAAAAAGTTGTGATGAAAGTTGCGGTGCTTTTAAGGTTTTTGTTGCGATTTTGTTGCGGGAGGAAGTGAAAGTTGCGATAAATAGTTGCGATTTTCCCTTTTTGTAATTAAAATTGAGTAATATTTTGAATACTGAGTTATTACTGACAAAGAATAATACAAAGACACAGAGATCACAGATATGGTCCTAAAACAACCTTAGCAACATCGAAAATAAATTACTACTAGGAGGGGAACTGTTTCGCCCGGTCTTTTGCTGTTATTTTAGTGGGCAAATGGCGCCGCAGACATTTTTCTTTGCCATTAGAAGCCGTGTCCCAATTCCCAGAGTGCGCGGCTCGAGCGTGGCCCGAAGGGCATGTGCGTCACACATTTCGCCAGAACACCGGCGCGACGACTGCTGTCCCACTTCTTTTTTGTCCCATGTGCAGTTAACATGCGGTCCGAAGACCGCAGTCGGTAAGTGGTCCGCGGACTGCAGTCGGGGCTGAGCAAGTGTGCACTGCCTTGACTGCAGTCTGAGCCCCCTTCGGGCCACGCTCCGAGTTGTGCGCTCTGGGAACTGGGGACACGGCCGCAGTTTCGTTTTGTCACACGGACGTAAGGCAGAAGGAAGTTGGTCGGCGTTCAATACGTCGCCGATGATTGGTCAGAATTGTAAAAAAAATAGTAAAAATTGCGGAAAAGTTGTGGTGATTGGTCAAAATTGCAACACCGCCCTGAATTCACAGGGATTGGCTGAAGTTGCGTTGAAGTTGCAAATCGCAACATCGCAAATTCCTGGAGGGTCTGTACAATCTGAAAACTACTAATAGAGCTTGGTGGTAGTAGTGCATAACTCTTGTGGAGATACAGTATATGAGCCTACACATTTTTTTTTTTAAGTAAACAAAAGCGTGGTGGAACAAGTCACTGCTGGTAAATACATTAGTCACTCTGTAGTATCACAAAATATTTCAACAAAGGCTAAGATTAGCGTTTATAATCTTCAAATCTCTATTCACATTTGGCTCTGTGAGGTGTGGCGTCAAAGTCCCAAGCTTTGTTCTGTTCTGTTGGTTCATACCATCGGCGTGATGGTAGAATGCGATATGGTGACATTGTACTGCACTTTTGTAATTACTGAAGCAGTGACGTTTGAGATAACAGGCCTTTGGTGTTGAGTGTAGGGATTCCCCATGAGCACAGATGACCCTGGTCATGTGATCACATCTCTAAATGCCGAATTACAGCTACATGTCAAGCACTAGTCTGACACCAGTACATTTCATTTGTCATCACAAAGACTGCAGTTATATAATGTCCTTTAAAGAGGGGGTACTTGACTTCTATGGGGTATTCACCGCTAACACATAACAGATATAGATCACCATGCTACCTTTTACTGTTTTGAAAATGCTTTATTCACCAAAAAAAACATATTAATATGTTCAGTAAGTTTCACTTTTGTTTTTGATGCTGTGAGGATCCCTTTACTTTGCTCCCGGAGCTAAGTCACTTCCCCTTAAGAGCGCTATCACAACACAATCACAGGGATGAAAGAGTTCCGTTTTTTAGCGGATCTCCGCTTTTTTTTCAGCCGTGGGGTAATTTTTTTTTCTTTTTAATATCTGTGCAAATTTGTTGAGAAAGATTTTGGGTGTATATATATGTTTAGTTGTGTTTAGTGTCGCCAACAGTCCCTTGAAAAACAGAATCGTCCCGTATTCAGAACAAAAGTACGTGTATCTCGTATTAAACTTCGTATTAAACTGCGGGCCGCGCGAGCCCGTGTCTGGAGCCGCAGACCGAGCGAGTGAGCGCAGCTCTTTCACAACAGCCTGTACCATTGCGTGTACACAGGTTAAACTTTATAAAACATCCTATACCTCATCCTACCTGCCTGTGCCTCACTTAACGCGTCGCTCCTCGCTTTTTCACCTGCGCCTTTTAGCGCGCATAAGCTCCTCCTCAACTTTCCGCTTTTTTCACGATTGGCCACTTTCATCCCTGCAATCAGCGTCCTGCTAATGCAATTACTGCACATTGCATCAGTTTTATATCATGTTGTATATTTATGGAGAATTATCGGAATCTTACAGATAATCGTAAGGAGGGTTTGAATAGGGCCAAGGAGAGATTGCTAAATTACTCAAACATGCATGGATGACATATAAAACCACTTCAGGCATGTTTTTGATCACATTATAACATGTAGAAAACTCCAAAAAAGTCAATTTTGGGCAAGAACTTGATGATGTCATAATCTCAGATGGAGGTCTCTAGAACTCTTTGGGAGATTCACTGTTTTTGAAAAAAATCTCCAAACTTCTGATCCCCAAATGTTTCGTCCTCTCATTGTTTGTTTGGGATCGGTTCCACAAACTTGGTTTTAAGTCCTTTCAGCTGACAGTATTCTTATCTTTGGGGCTGAATATTGGCATCACTTTCTGAAGCAACTGCAAAAACATAATTTCACTATTGCTTATTTCTCCTGACAAAGAAGATACTGAACTTTGTGATAGTTTTTGTTTCATGTGGATAGCCCCTTTAATTAGAGAGATATGAACCATAAACCAGGTCCTCCCAGTGCGTCAGCTATCCTCCCTGTAGTTTAGACCTCTACAAACATGTTGTGACATACATGGGATTCCCTCTCCAGCAGCTCATCTTGTTCTTTTCTGAATGACTCTGTGTTGAATCGTTTATTTTAAAATAAAGCAGAACATTAGATTTCACTTTACATGCGGCGTTGGTTTGATCTCGCTCAGTGCTTTGAATGGCCTGGTTTCCCTCATGAATTAAGTCTTTCTTTTATTCCCAGAATGTTGCATCATACGGCTGTTTTTACACCACTTCTGACACAGTGTGGGAGGGCATCTGACACACAGAGATTGCAGGTGGACGTGAGGGGATCTGTCATGGCATCTGACACACAGAGATAGAGAGGAGTGGGAGGGCAAGTGATTTACACAGGAAGATAGAGGTACGGGAGGGCATCTGACACAAAGGGATACAGTATAAGGAAATGGGAGGCAAACATCTGACAAACAAAGATACTGGAGGGCAACAGACCGGACCACAGGGATACAGTAGGACACAAAGGAATGGGGACTTCCAAGGCGTGACTTGGCCTCGAGGTAGACTTGAGTCACTATTTTTAGGACTTGAGACTTGACTTGATAAAATGGTCTTAGACTTTGGACTTGACTTGTACTTGAAGTTCATTGACTTGGGATTTGATATCTTTTTAGAAAATACTTTTTTCTTTACAGTTGATACTTACAATTTCTATGTGGAGTTAAAGGAATATTAACGTTTATTACAATCTGAACCTTAATTCGGTAATAAAACAAGTTGTTTTACTCACCCATAGCACTTTGGTGTCATTTGGAGCAGTTTTGTAGATGTTGTAGTTTAGTGATATCCGTTAACGTGAGTGCTTGGGGCAGGCGATTGCAGTCACCAAATAACACAAACTTTATCACTTTTCAAATTACAGAAGCTCAATGTCTTAGTCTACACTTTCGTTTGAGTCAAAAGTGCCTCTAATCCGAGATTTAGCCATAGATTCGAGTAGATGAGGAGGACAGTGTGCATGCGCGCATTCACAGCTGATTTCGCTCTCAGCTCTCGGGACCCAAACATGAAAGGCAAAGCTGTAAGACGTTTGGCCCATCTTGTTTGCAGTACCCACTTCAGTCAGGATGATTTTTTACCAGCAAAGGAAAAGAAAGAAGGCCAGCGGATTCAGCCCACGATTCTGAGAAGTAATGCGATACTGATGGGTGTTCTCTGGTGCGCTGCTCCTAAAACTGTCCCCGCTTCATTCTTTCCATATCCATTCTGTCTCCTCATCCGTATACTCAGGCTCAAAACGATAGGGATGGCCATCATACTCAAATACAGTGGTACCTCACCTTACGAAATTAATTCGTTCCAGAAGTGGTTTCGTAACGTGAAAAATTCGTAAGTTGAGTAGCTATTTCAATGGAAAAAGCCTGATCCGTTCCAAGGTTGTTTTTTTTTATAGTGTAACATTTTTTTTATAGTGTAACGTTGTGTTCCTGACGGGCTAAGAGACTAGACCAGGACTAAAAGAACGTGGAATAAACCAGGTCTGGCCAGAACTAAACCTGGATTGGACCTGTTATTATTATAACATGGCAGTGCCGTTGGAGGAGCGCGTTGCTCGTCTCTGCACTCCTTGCGCGTTCCGCGCTAGAGCTAAGACGCTTTTTCAGCGGGAATAAGAGCAGGGCGGGGTCTGGTTCTATCTGACCTCCAGAGCCGGGGGGCTGACACTGAGAGCTAACAGGCCGAGAAAGGTGCTCTATCGGCGGGCAAGACCGCGGAGTCTCGCTCGGGGCGGGCTCTGCTTCTATGTGACTTCCAGAGCCGGGGGGCTGACACTGTGAGCTCCATCGGTGTAGCCTTGCACCGTATGGACGTTTTGATCCTTCGATGTTGGCTCTTCCTATCATTGTGAAGCAGAATTCACCAAGCGTCGGATTGTTCACTCACTAAGGGAACGTGAGCGGGGTTTAGACCATCGTGAGACAGGTGAGTTTTACCCTATTGATGATGTGCTGTTGTGTCTCCGCTCCCATCGCACGTTCGGCGCTATATTGAGCCGTGTCCCCCCAACACATTCCATTGAAAATCTATGAAAGTTCTAGTGTTTAAACGAGAGAGAAATGCGAGAAAAGCCCAACTCCACTCTGAGAAAAGTGTAGAATGTGTGTGGTGAGGCATTTACAGCCCTAAAACATGTAGAACAATTGCCAAATACAAAATTGTCCTACCTCGTGGACTTCTCCCACCGCGGGCCACCTCTGGAACCTAACCCCGTGTGTGTTGATAAAGTGTATTTACGTTTCGGGGCGTGCATCTGAGCGCGTATTAATTGAATTTTTGAGATTTGTTGTTTTTAAAGTGCTTTATAAATAAAGTTGGATTGGATTGGATTGGATTGGAGATTTCGCGTATTTTAACTTGAAATTTCATTCGTATCTAGAGACCAAAATTTGACGTGAAGGCGTTTTGTAACTTGAAATTTTTGTTTATTGGGTCATTCGTAAGGTGAGGTACCACTGTAAGTCCTCTTCAGCCTCAAAGTCCGAATCTTCTGCCATGTGTCGCTCGCAACAGAAAAGTTTTAGCATCTTCTTATCTGCAAAACAGCTGTGAATGCGCGTATGCGCACTGTCCTCCTCATCTACTCGAATCTATGGCTAAATCTTGGATTAGAGGGCACTTTTGACTCAAACGAAAGTGTAGACTAAGACATTGAGCTTCTGTAATTTGAAAATGATAAAGTTTGTGTTATATGGTGACTGCAATCGCGTGCCCCAAGCACTCACGTTAACGGATATTGCTAAACTACAACATGTACGCAACTGCTCCAAATGACACCAAAGTACTATGGGTGAGTAAAACAACTTGTTTTATTACCGAAATAAGGTTCAGATAGTGAAAAACATTAATATTCCTTTAATATGATTAACTTAGATTCAGGAGCTGGACCACGACTCAACCTCCTCGCCAGCTAATCTCCAACACGCCTTCAATTATCCAGAACCCCTATTTATACAGCCTATCCCGACAACACTGTCCGTGTCAGGTCTCTCGACCCGGGCTTCTAACAATCAGTCAGATTCAAACATCAACCTGCCGCACCTTTCCTAGTTCCTTCCTGTTCGCGAATTCCTTGTGCCGCGATGGGTCCCATGCAGGGATCTGCAGCTAGAGGATCTTCCATCTCTTGTCGGCACCGCGGTAAGAACTGCCGGCCAGCCTTCCAGCCCACGGTCCGGACCGTCCAGCAACCGCTCCAAGCGTGCGCCCACACAGCGGACCTCCGCCTCCAAGGAGTACTGTGCGTCCACCATCAATATCTATTGACGCTTCCCAAACACGTGACCTTCGTAAAATCAAGCGCCATTTTGGACATGAACATCACTGCGGTATGAACGTGTTTGAATGCGATGAAGACGAGTCGGACACTCGAGATTTGGATTAAACGAAGTGAACGAGATGACACCTCCACTATCCAGCGAGACAGCACATTTACAGGGTGAGCAGAGGGAGAGATATTTTGAAAAGCTGAAAATAGCTGGTTTAGATAGTGATGTCTACCTGCTTCCGCCCGGATTGTTTACGGACGTGAGAAAGTACACCAAGACCTCGTTGTTACCAGACTTCGGTCCTCATAATGTGTACATGTATGTCACAAGTAACCCATCGCCATACACAGGATGTGACCTGAAGGCATACAAGAGTTTGGATGCCTACAAATATTTCGTATCTGGCTGGGTTACATGTCTTTATCAGTGGGTCGTCCCTGGAGCTGGTGGTCATCATCTCATTACCGCCAAGGTTTGTTCACATTTTTAATTTAATATCGGTCCTCTGGACAAACTAAATGTCATTAAATGTCACTGACATAAATTTTTAGTCTGTTGTTCATGGCCGTTATACATTTGCTGCTACCAGACAATGAACAAGAACTGTGTTATTAGGCTCAGTGTCTGTGTTGTGTATGTAGGCGATTAGCCGCAGCTTCTCCTTCTGTCCGGATCCTTTGGGATACGATAAAACGACATATCCTGCCTACTGTGCTGGTGATTACTACACCCGGGTGCGCAACAATACAACGGAATGATTGCGAAATAAGAAGTAACTTAACGCAATGGCTATATTCGATATCTGTCTCCTTTAACGTTCCGTTGATCTCTGCTGTGTTGTTGGCTGTGGTATCCCACTTCATGTCCAAAATGGCAGCCACAATTTTGTGACGTCACGTGGGATGGGTCAATACCTGGTGGTATCTATGGGTTATTCACATTGTCCTCCTAGTCCACCTCCCCCTCCTCGTTTCCAGCCTCCAGCAACCACGGCATTTGGCGTGGCCTGGCCTCCAGCGACTACGGTGCTTGGCAAGGCCCCTGCAACTACGGCATTTGGCATGGTGCTCCATGTGGCCTCCGGCGCCCACGGTGTTCAGCACTGCCTGGCACTGGACCAGATATGTTTTACCAAGTCGAATTTACTGCAGTAATTATTCTCTAACTCAGGCATGTCCAAACTGTTCCACAAAGGGTCGGTGTGGCTGCAGGTTTTCTTTCCAACCAAGCAGCAGCACACCAGACTTGACTCATTTAATCAACCGATCTCAGTCTTCAGACAGGTGAAGGCGTGGTCTTGGCTGGTTGGAACAAAAACCTGCAGCCACACCAGCCCTTTGTGGAACAGTTTGGACATGCCTGCTCTAAATTATTAGGAAATGGGGTTAACACCTAGTCATGCATGGAAAAAAAACACCATCAAATACAGTGACACCTGTGTAATTTTGAAAAATACCGTGATATCAATTTTTGGTCATACCGCCCAGCTCTAGTTAGTCTGTCTACATCTCCAAAACTCAAAACACTCTCTTCCACCTTGTGATGTCATGAAGTGGTAGCTTTCAAGTTATCAGCTACTTTTACCTTTTGTTTAATAGGGATTAGCAATTCCAGGGCTGAAATCATCCAAATGATTCTACTGAAGGTATATGGAGTTTAAGAACACAGTGGAGCACTTCCTCTATTAACACATCACTTCACAAGGTGGAATAGAGTGTTTTCAGCCTAAATATGCAGGGTTTAGTGTGTTAAACATGTGTGAATGAAACAAAATACGACTCCTGGTATGTTTGTGATAAGTAAACAACATGATAACAGAAAATAGTGTAATATGGGCCCTTTCATGTCCTACTGTAGCTCTACAAGAAAAGCATGATCACATTTCTAATCCATTCTGATGATTTGTGTTTCAGATGGAGAGGAAGCGAGGTGCGACAGGTGCATCCCCATCAGCGAGTCTGGTGAGCGGGTGGTCCTTCCCCCGTCAGCTCGCGCGGGTACTGGTGGTAGAGGCCCTGCCCCCCAGGTGGTCCTCCACTGGCAGGGTGCTCTGTGAGGCTCTGGAGAACGTGCTGTCCCTGGCCTCCAGTCTGGACGGGCCCACAAGAATCCCCCTGCTCAGTGTGTACGCCATCAGCCACCAGCAGGAGTGTCTGCTGCCCTTTGTGGTACATATACCTGTGTGTGTGTGTGCGTGTGTGTGTGTGTGTGTGTGTGTGTGTGTGCGTGTGCATGTGTGTGTAGAGATGGGACTACCTTTTTAAATGTTATAACAGTTTCATCTGGATATTCTGAGCTTGGTGGTGAGCCCATGTTCTCACTGTATTTTCAACAGTAAATACAACACATTGACTCTTGTGAGATTTAAGCCATGTTATAATGTTGTTATAAACTGTTTTAGCGCACTGACACATAGCTAGCTGGTGCTGCAACTTCATGTTAACCGCACAGACAGCACCGCTTTCTACACTCGGGTGTGCGCACTGTGCTGAGAAACAATGCGTGAGACTTGAGAGCCCTGCTGTAAAAGTTATTACCTGATGGTTCTCAGTTTGTTATATCATCACCGCAGTGTGCGCTTAGCAGCTGAAACTACACTCTACAGTCTGCCCAACAACAGAACAATCTATTTTCTGATTGGCTGATTTTTTTTCCGGGGAGCGGGGCGGGGAGGAGGGGGAGAGTTTTTTTCACTGAAAACGCGCGGTGCCTGCATAAACTGAGCCACACAGACCGATTTTCTGGGCGTGAGAAATGCCATGTGTGGCGTGTGAACACGTCGAATTGCGTGTGTCACACTCTCAATGCGTGAGACTTGAGAGCCCTGGGTCATGTGAAGTTCAGAACCTCCAGAATTCCCTCCCTGAGCTGCAGAGGCTGCACTAGCACTGATTTATGATTGGTGCAGGTGCTGGGGTTTAGGTAGAGACCATTCAGATCAGAGAGAAACATTTTAGGTTTCCACCAACTGGATTTCAGCATTGAAGTTGGCAACCCAAATGGCTCATTCTGCTGTCTGATTTGGGACTCAAAATATAAACAACTTGGTCATCATGTTCAGTGTTTTTGTAATTAAGAACAAATCAGCATTACAATTGTTATCAGTAAAAACTATGTGTGTACCATCACAGATAGGTACGTTTATGGAATATTACATACAGTCCCTTACCTGTATTGATATATTACAGTAGTACAAAGTAATCATCCAAAGTATTACTCAGGAGTGACTACTATAGCAATTCTACTGCTGACAAATGGACAAACTGTTGTATGTCGAGTCTACCAAAGATTTGTATTGGAGATGACAAAAAGCTAGTGTCATTGTTTCAGCAAAATAATGTTGGATTAAAAAGTATGTTTAGAATTTATCAAAAAAGTAAATGACTTCTACCCACTTTAGATTATTTCACTGATAATTCTTTAAAGGGATAGTTCAGGTATTTTGATGTGAATCTGTATGGCATCCCCTTCAGCAGTGTCGTGCATTAACAATATTTGTCCAAAAAGTGATATATTTGCATCACAAAACAGTTGCCCACGAAAAAGTCAGAAGTTGTAATCGCCACTTACAAGTGACCAGGCTCAAAATATTGTTTTGAGAAGAAAAAACAGCCTTATTAACAGTCCCGGCTAACTTGCTGGAACTACTTTCGTCAGCTCCAGAACCGGGCAGAAACTCGGCTCACAGGACACTGTCAGGGATAAGT
Organism: Paratrypauchen microcephalus; assembly: GCA_036785185.1. NCBI lineage: Eukaryota > Metazoa > Chordata > Actinopteri > Gobiiformes > Gobiidae > Paratrypauchen > Paratrypauchen microcephalus. The sequence continues at coordinate 417,355 of JAVJIX010000045.1, read as the reverse complement.
CAGTGTTAATGCACGACACTGCTGAAGGGGATGCCGTACAGATTCACATCAAAAAATCCAAACTATCCCTTTAAGTAAGAAAACACATGAAGGAGTTCTTTTAAAAACTTCCTTGGACAAACAGTCCTTATTGATACTGCACTGCTCTAATCTGAAAAACATAACTCTCCTTATGTACACAGTATGCGTGCGTGTGTGTGTGCGTGTGCATGTGTGTGTGTGTGTGTGCGTGTGCATGTGCATGTGTGTGTGTGTGTGTGTGTTGCAGCCTGTGCGTGGTAACCTGCTGCGGCTGCACTCGTGTGTGGAGGAGCTCCGGTCTCTGCCAGGGGAGGGCTGTGTGCGCGGGGCCCACACAGGAGCCCTGCTCATGGGACAGGCTGTGCTGGACAGTCTGCAACAGTACAAACAGTACCAGAGACACACCAGCACCACCAGCAGTACCCAGGCAGCCCAGAACAACTATTCTGTGGAGGTCAGGACACACGCACCGCTTTCATCACACACACACAGAAAGACACAAACACATTTACACAATGACTGCACAATATGAGGGAAACATCCAAAAATGCACAAGCGCAAAATTATTGACACTAAGATAGGCTTAAGTACGTCTGTTGACATCATCATGCTTGTTTTGGTTCATTTCACCTTTAGTTTCCACACAAACCTCAATGCTGTAACGTGATTGGTGCACCAACCACCTGGTCATCGTGTCACCAGCAGAGGCACGCTACGATGGATTCTCATGAATCTGTGAACTCACAAATATAGTGAAAATCCATGTTGCTGTGCAAGGTTAGCAGAGGCTGCACTAGCACTGATTAGCGATTGGTTGTAGGTGCTGGGGTTTAAGTAGTGACCAGTCAGATCAGAGAGTCATTTTAAGTTTAAACCAACTGGGTTTCAGCATTGGAACTGTCAACCCAAATGAGAGACTTATATGAGGCTCATTCTGCTTTCTGATTTGGGAATAAATATACACAATATGAGCGAAAATGCATTATTCAATCACTTTTGAATATCATAATTACAGGTGAACAATATTGACAAAAATTTATATAATTAGGGCTGCAACGATTACTCGAGTAACTCGGGTAATCCGAGTACAAAAAATACAAATTATTTGCCTTGAGGCTCCGTTTAATTATCATCACGTGGCGATATATTTCAATTCGTGCATCATCGCGGCATTGTCAGACTACTGTGCTGTTTGGATGGACTGGATCACTGTTTCCATTAAGATATAAACTATTTAAACATTTATAAAATATATATTACAAAATCTGTCGCCTGCAGTATGTCTGTACACTACAGTATGACTACGTTTCACCCGGACTGTTGTTACTGACGGACATTTCAAAGCAGCCGGGAGCGGTTTGCTTATGTCGTTGCTTTGGTTCACTATGGCAGAGACTGAAGAAGAGGGGAGGAAAAGGATGAAAACGTTCCAAGTGTGGGACCATTTCACCCTCAAAAAAACAGAGAACGCAGTGCAGTGTGTGTACTGTAAAGCAGACCTTGCATACAATCACAGCACATCATCAATTCTGCAGCACTTAAAGCGGACACACCCCCACTTCACCGCTCAAAGCGGAGCTTCTGCGAGGTATGCAATATTTAAAATTTCTGATTGATCACTTGATCATTGACTACTTGAGTCTGTTAAAATATAAGGTATGTAAAGCCTGTAAAATTAGTCAGCAGTGACGAAGCATGGCAAGTCCCTCATCTGTCTCTACGGTAACATGCAAAGCTCAAGCGCATTTTAGGCAGCGTTTGACGGACAGTGATAGCCCCTGTCCCTGCTCAGCAAACGTATATTACGTATTAAACAGACACACGTTTAAAAGTCATGTCATGCACCAAGACACAGGCTCGTCCTTAGCTAATTTGGATATGTTTACAAGTCTGGCCTTCTCTCTGCGTTCATTAATCTTTTAAATTTTTAAACGGCAGGAATTCATGATTGGTTTCGATAAATGAGAATGAGATTTTTTTTGTTTAAAAAAGTATGATTCGTTAGAGTACTCGATTACTAGACAGAGTACCCGATTCCAAAAATACTCGATAGTTGCAGCTCTAAATATCATAGTATTTCTTTGCATTATCTTGATCACCATATTTAGGGAATATTTTAACAGTGCATCAAAGTTACCTTCAGGCAAATGTGAAGAAAAAAGTATTGGACTTTGGAGTCATTACAGATAGTCATTACTCTGCTATTTCTGTAGTGATATATTATGTTTTAGCCACTACATATAATGCAAGCTTTCATTTTTTCATTCAAAAGCTCCAAAATGCCCTGTCTGTAATAGTCTACTTGCATGTTGTGTTCTATTTTTAACCTCTACAATGGTAAACCACTGAGCCCTCAACATCTGTGTGTTCATTTTGTCGCTGTCCCACATTTCACAACCAGCATTGTTCATCTCACCATTAACAAAGTAGGAGCCTGTAAAAAGCTCCAGTCACCAGGCTCCCTTTGTGTGGAGCTGCTGATGGAGAGAGCTAAATTCTGCCTCTGTTTCCCCTCGAGCACACTGCCACCATTGTCCCCTCAGACACTCAGCTCACACGGGAAGAGGAGAGAGGACAGAGCCGGCCCCTGTGTCCAACCCAAAGCAGCCCTGCATATGGGCCCTATCAGGAAAGACTCTAGTAATGGCATCACAGCTTCATCTGCAGGCTGGGATACTGTCACTCACTGGTGCTTCCTCTGCTGGGTCCCTGCTGCTCATGGAAATACACTGAGTTCACCACACAATACACCTGATGTCATTATTTTATATAGAGGGCAGGTCTATACAACGCAATAGATGATATATTGTTTTTGAAAGAAACACCCACACTGAAAATCCACATACAGAATTTGTTAGGGATTGGCTTGATAAATTAATCAATCTCACTGTATTCGTCCCTGAGGGGCACATTGAGCAGAAAAAAAAAATCAATAAGAATAGAAAGACCAAATAAAAGTCTCTCTGCAGCTCATCAGGTAGTGGAGGGGGCAGCTAGCAGGCCAGCTGGTTTGCATGCTGGGCCGTCATGGCTAAAGGAAAAACAAAACAATTTAAAACGTTTGAAAACTTCTCAGTGTGCCAGCCACTCAGCCACAAGAGCAGCCAACTGTGGCCATGGCAACCACAGAACCTTGTAAATAAATTTTCCAGATTACTCTTGTGTGTTGGGGCAAACAAAATGCACCAATCCAAGCTTTTTTGTTCCAGTATGGTTAATACGGTTTGTATCTGGCAATATCCAATATTAACCAAAACCAGTATAATGGCTGAAAATAGTGTATAAATAACATATGGGTATTAAATGTGTTATGTAACAGGCCCACATGAATGATTTGTCCTACAGTTTCAAATAATAAGGATCAAAGCAAGTCCATTCTTTCCTGCAGTAAAATGGAGCGATCCATGTGGGAGAGAGCACTTTGATATATATATATAGTAGCCCTATTTTAGTTTCATAATTTAGTTTTTTTCGTTTGGTCTGAGAATATTATGTTTGTTTTTGTAATCATTAACTTCCAATAAACACTGCCTTTGGAGTTACTTATAGTCACACTGACATAGCATTATTAAGACTTGAAAGGACTTGACTTGAGTACAGTGAACCCTCGCTGTATCGCGGTTCACTGTTCGCGGCCTCGCTGTTTCGCGGATTTTTTTTTTCCAATTTTTTTTTTTTTTTTCAATTTTTTTTATAGTGTAGCTTTTTTTTTTACAGTGTAACATTCTGTCCTGTGCCCTGATTAGCTAAGAGACTAGACCAGGACTAAACCAGGTCTAAAGCAGGTCTAAACCAGGACTAAACCAGGTCTAAACCAGGACTAAACCAGGTCTAGACCAGGGATGGTAGGGACAGAGTCTCTGATTTCCTTCACGAGAGCGCCTGGGTGACAGGAGGTGTGGCCTTTGTTTACTTGCACGAGCCATGGAAGAGAGTGCGAGCCGGACCATGGAAGAGCCAAGAATCAACATGGACGGGCCGGGGGAGCCGCAGCGGGGAGAGCCGCATTCGAGGGAGCCGCAGCGGGCGGAGGACACTCGCGCGCACAGAGGAGACAGTGGCTCTTCCCCGTCACGCCGAGAGGACGAACCCGACCCCGTCCTAGAGAGCTGTGGAGTATTGGCGACGCATTGATAGCGGTCTGATTTTGGACCCGGGGTGAAATGCAACCAACTCTTGTGAGCGCAGGTTGGTCTTACCTGGTCTTGTGGTGAGGACTGGTGCTCAGAGGCGTCTGTTAGCGGTTTGGCACTGTTAGCATTGGCTTGAGTCTTGCCCAAAATGATATCCAGGTCGCTTTCCACTCGACTTTCGCACATGGCATGGATATGTGGTACCAAAACAAACACACGTGTCCCCGCGCACGTGTCCGCGTGTCACGTGCCCCCCCCCCCCCCACTAGTAATATATTTTAAAATGTTTTAAATGTTAATACCAGTCTCAGAAAGGTGTATAATGTGTCTGGTGAAGCGTTTTCAGCCTTAAAACATGTAGAATAATTGTAAAATATAAAATTGTCCTACTTCGCGGATTTCACTGATTGCGGGCTATTTCTGGAACCTAACCTCCGCGATAAACGAGGGTTCACTGTAATTGTAGAGGGTACTGTAGTGTGTTGTTTTTTGAATCAGATGGACCTTTTCTACGGTACTATTGTTTTCAATAGGCTGGAACACTTCAAAAGGAATCTCTAAAAGCTTTTCTGGAGCTACACCTGTTCATCTTTGCTTCTTAATCTAATCTTAAAATGTGGAATAGAATGACTGATGCATGTTTGAGTAATCTTCAATCATTCAAGACACCATTACTCTGAAAAAATCCACTTGATTTCTTTTTTTTTATTTTTTATGTCAGGTACAGGAGTTGTAGATTATCAGACTGTAACAGCTCTTTCCCATTTTAGCTACTGTTTGCTACTAAACTCTGTGTATGGAGTTTGAATAGCCTTGTACATTTGCAGCTTGCCATTGTGTGCTGCCTCCAGTGGCCACTGTAACTTCAAGTACTATGTGACATCATACATGACTGTCCTATTGCAGCCTCGTGTTTCTCATTACAAAACACCTGGCCGTAGGGGCAGAGTTAAAAGTGTGGATATCTGTTAGACCAATAGACCTTTTTCACAACGCCGTAGAAAATCATTAACCAGTTCTGCAACCCCACCGGGTGAGACTTCCAGCTGTTGTGAAAATGGTCTATCACATGCCTCCTCCTCCTCATGCTCCCCTTAAGTCTTCCAGACCACACCTCTCCTCTCCCCTCACTCTCCCCTTTACTCAAAAGGTACTGCCAAGTTTAGTAGCTATTTGAAATGCAGTTGTAGGAGAAGTCACACTTCAAATAAGATATTTTGTTACTTACCATTGGCACTCTTACAATTTTGAATGTTGTGATACTATCTACATACTATCATCTATTAGAACACAGATACGAGTCACTTTTTGTGGATGTCCTGATGTGGCACGTGTATCCAGGTTACTGTGGTGACCAGTCAGCCCGGCCGCTCCACCCTCCGACAGCTGGAGGTCAGGCTGAGGGAGGCAGACCTGGTGTCCCTGAAGAGACTGCTCCTGGTGCAGATCCTCCATAGCTCTGCAGACTGGAGCCAGAACAACACCCCCAATGAGGACACACCCCAAGAGGCTGCTGAAGGTACTACCACTATTCCTGACTCCTTACTTCCTACACTAGTGTTGTCACTATACTAACATTTCAAACTCGATTCAATGGAGCTCAGCAGTGACTGCCCACTGTCCACTTCTGGAAATGCATTTCTCATTTTTCCCATAGACCTTTGGAAAAAAACATAATAATACGAACTTAGGGCTAATCAGCTCTGTGGTGACTAACGGCCACAAGACCTATCATTTTATTTAAAATCCATTCATCTATGCATTTTCTTCTGCTTATCCGGGGCTGGGTCGCCGGGGCAGCAGTCTAAGCAGGGACTCCCAGACTTCTTTCACCCCGGACACTACAGCTTCTCTGGGGGGACCCCAAGGCATTCCCAGGCATGTCCAGCGTGTCCTGGGTCTTCTCCAGGGCCTCCTCCCGGTGGGACATGCCAAAAAACACCTCCCGAGTGAGACATCCAGGAGGCATCCGGAACAATTGCATGAGCCACCTCAGCTGGCTCCTCTCAATGTGGAGGAGCAGGGGCTCTAGTCCGAGTTCCTTCCGTGTGTATGGTGGCCATACCTGCCTGTCAAAGCCTGATCCCGTCAGATCTCAGAAGCTAAGCAAGGCAGGGCCTGGTTAGTACTTGGATGGGAGACCGCTGGGAATTCCAGGTGCCACAGTGGAGCGCCAGTTGCAAAAAAAAACTGTCGCTGTGTCCTTAGGCAAGACACTTTACCCACATTTGCCTAGTATGAAAGTGGCGCGTACATGAGTGTTGGAGGTGGTCGGAGGGGCCGATGGCGCAGATTGGCAGCCTCGCTTCCGTCAGCCTGCCCCAGGGCAGCTGTGGCTACAGAAAGTAGCTTACCACCACCAAGTGTGGAGTGAATGAACGGTGAACTATGGAGTGCTTTGGGATGAAAAGGCATGTCATGAAAGGTGCTATATAAATGCAATGGGGAAAAAAAAAAAAAAAAAAAAAACTGAGTTCCTCACCTTATCTCTAAGGGAGCGCCCAGCCACTCTGTGGAGGAAACACATTTTGGCTGCTTGTATCCAAGTTCTCGTCCTTTCGGTCATTACCCAAAGCTCATAACCATAAACATTAGTAAGCACAGAGCTCGTTAGCCTCTGAGATGCCTTTGAACTCTTAACATTTGAAATTTTCTAAACATCTATGGGAAAAATGAATGAAAATTGAACTTCTGTAAAGTATGTGGCTACTGTTGAGCTCCCTAATGAGGTATACTCAATACTGATTTCTGTACCACGAAGATACATAAAACACACTTTTCATTCAGACAATAAAATGTGATTTTCAACATTAAATGGTAGTACTTTCTGTTCCCATGTGCCCTTACATCTGTGTAATCCCTCAGTGGTCCAGGTAGGTTCCATAGTGCTCCTTGGGTGTATACTATTCTATGTGCTCTTATCCTCTCAAAGCACTACACTGTGTCATCATTCATTCACTCTACAGTTGATGGTGGTAAGGTACATCAGCTGCTCCTGGGGCAGACTGAGGGAAGTGAAGCTACAAATCTGCACCATCGGCACCTCCGATCACCACCAATCATTCACGCACCACTTTCATTTATTTATTTATTTTTTAATTACGCAGATAGTCATATTTCTTTTTTAAAACTCACCTCTACTTCTTCCACTAACTGATAAAAAGTAGCCGAAAGTCTGTCATTTGTACTGTTAAAGGCCCTGTACCAATTTTTTCCATGTATTTGAGCAAAGTGTGTCTTGTCTCATAGATATACTATATGTATCATATCTATATTATATATAAGCAGCTCTTGAGGTCAAAATAAGTAATTTAGTGCATTTAATTATAATATGTTTTTATTGTCTGATAATCAGGAATTTCATGGTTTGTATGCTAGTATTCCCAACTGTTTCATTCACACACCTAACACACAAAGCCTTCATAGGAGCTCTTCTTCTCAAAGAGAAAACCGTACACCTTGTGATGTCATGTGGTAATGCAGAAAGTGTTCCACTGTGTTTTTAAAGTCTATACACCTTCACTAGAATCTTTTAAATAATTTCAGACCTGGAACTGCCAATCTTTACTGAACAAAAGCTGTTAACGTGAAAACTACTGCTTCATGACATCACAAGGTGGAACAGAGCATTTTGAGCTTTGGAGACTATAATAATGAATGATTACTCAAACGTGTGAATGAAACAAAACACGACTTGAGGTATGACGAGGTAAAAACATTCTAACATGACTTGTCACAGTAAGTTTTAAGTAAGTTAAAAAACAAAGGTTCAGAACCATTAAGGCTGTGGCTAAAGTGAGAATGACAGGTTAGACTACTCATTTCACTAACACATAGTTCACATGTTTAAGATTTTAGAGTTTTTCAAGTTTGGTCAAATTTATAATTTCACTTTTTGGTTTGACACTGGCAGCATATGTGATACAGAGGTAATTCCGTAACTGCTAGCAACTGTCACCAAGGGCCAAAACTGACTAATCTACAAAAATATGATTACACGCATGAAAATAAATGACAACACATTCTGTTTGATAATTGAAAATCCTCCCTGAGGCCACACATACAGGACTCTAACAGGGTGAAAGCTTTGTCCTTGTGTGTGTGTGTGTGTGTGTGTGTGTGTGTGTGTGTGTGTGTGTGTGTGTGGGTGTGGGTGTGTTGTGTGTGAGTTGTCCTGTGTCCAATTGTCTATATATGATTTATTTTGACCGTGTCTGTGAAAAAGAATTTCCCCTTGGGGACAATAAAGGTTGGTCTATCTATCTACCTACCTACCTATCTACCTATCTATCTATCTATCTATCTATATCTCTCTCTCTCTCTCTCTCTCTATTCCATGCTACTTTTTAATTACTTTTTTCAACTTTTCTCCACAAACTGCTACTTGACTGATGTAAAACCATGATAAACACTCACCACAGGTACTATCCCACCAAGCCAAGTGGTTTGACATACACTTTAAGCCAATGGTTAGTGCTGCAGTATAGGGGGTGGGTCTCTCTCTTCATATAACACAGTGCTTGTTAAGTGAGGTTTTGTCATTAGCTTCCAGACAGCACACGCCCTGCTCATTAACACAAGACTACTGCTACTGCTTCTATAGTTTTATTAACACCATAAAGAATATCAGTGTCTCTTGTAAAATGTCTCTCACTGTCTGTATGGAGAGCTGCTTGGTTCTATTTTTTGCGTGTGGTTTTGTGGAGATTGTGTAATTGTTTTGATGCTCTGTATAAAGAGGTTGCCCATGGCACTGGCTTTGAAATAAGCTCATATGAATCTGTCTTCAGGCTGTATTCACTCCAGACTGAAGAACTCACTGAAAGAGCTCCACTGATCAGATGCATTATTGAGCATGTTTCAAATGAAAGGGCCTGTATCTGATTTTTACCAAAAATTTTAGCAAATGTGTAAGCAAATAGCAAATATATTGTATAAGCAGCTCATGAGGTTAAAGTAAGTCATCTGTATATTATCTGCATCTAACAGTTTTACTGTCAGGAAGTGTGCAGTTAATTGTTGTTGTCATTACAGTGATGGCCGCTCTAGTCCCAACCTACAAACCCATTTGTTGATTAATGCTCTGCCTGACAATACTGACATTTGTAAAGTTTAGTGTCACCACACCGCACAATGTCCTTCAGCCTTACCTCCCCATAGGGAAATTTGTCCTCTGTACTTCACCCATTCTTCAGTGCTGCAGACACAGGGAGAACATGCAAACTCCACATAGACACAGGGAGAACATGAAAACTCCACACAGACACAGGGAGAACATGCAAACTCCACACAGACACAGAGAGAACATGCAAACTCCACACAGACACAGAGAGAACATGCAAACTCCACACAGACACAAGGAGAACATGAAAACTCCACACACACAGAGAGAACATGCAAACTCCACAGACACAGAGAGAACATGCAAACTCCACACAGACACAGAGCGAACATGCAAACTCCACACAGACACAGAGAGAACATGAAAACTTCACACAGACAGAGAGAGAACATGCAAACTCCACACAGACACAGGGAGAACATGCAAACTCCACACAGACACAGAGAGAACATGAAAACTCCACACAGACAGAGAACATGCAAACTCCACACAGACACAGAGAGAACATGCAAACTCTACACAGACACAGAGAGAACATGAAAACTCCACACAGACACAGAGAGAACATGAAAACTCCACACAAACAGAGAGAACATGCAAACTCCACACAGACACAGAGAGAACATGCAAACTCCACACAGACACAGGGAGAACAGGAAAACTCCACATAGACACAGCGAGAACATGAAAACTCCACACAGACAGAGAGAGAACATGAAAACTCCACACAGACAGAGAGAGCACATGCAAACTCCACACAGACACAGAGAGAACATGCAAACTCCACACAGACACAGGGAGAACATGCAAACTCCACACAGACACAGAGAGAACATGCAAACCCCACACAGACACAGAGAGAACATGCAAACTCCACACAGACACAGAGAGAACATGAAAACTCCACACAGACAGAGAGAGAACATGCAAACTCCACACAGACACAGGGAGAACATGAAAACTCCACACAGACACAGCGAAAACATGAAAACTCCACACAGACACAGAGAGAACATGAAAACTCCACACAGACAGAGAGAGAACATGCAAACTCCACACAGACACAGAGAGAACATGAAAACTCCACACAGACAGAGAGAGAACATGCAAACTCCACACAGACACAGAGAGAACATGAAAACTCCACACAGACACAGGGAGAACATGAAAACTCCACACAGACACAGCGAGAACATGAAAACTCTACACAGACAGAGAGAACATGCAAACTCCACACAGACAGAGAGAGAACATGTAAACTCCACACAGACACAGAGAGAACATGCAAACTCCACACAGACACAGAGAGAACATGCAAACTCCACACAGACACAGAGAGAACATGCAAACTCCACACAGACAGAGAGAGAACATGCAAACTCCACACAGACACAGGGAGAACATGAAAACTCCACACAGACAGAGAGAGAACATGCAAACTCCACACAGACACAGAGAGAACATGCAAACTCCACACAGACACAGGGAGAACATGAAAACTCCACACAGACACAGAGAGAACATGCAAACTCCACTCAGACATTCTCTTTATCTGTGGAGTTTCAATGTTCTTCTTGTGTCTGCACAGGTTTCCTCTGGGTGCTCTGAACTTATTCATTACAAAGATATTAAGATATGGTCCTAAACTAAACAAAAAGTTGACCCAAACTGTGACAAATTCACAGTCATTCATGTCAATATGAAACTGTCAAAACGGAAAATTTTAAGTTGCAAAGTTTTTGGTTGGTGTTCCTATACTCTTGCACTTGACTTTTATTGCTGTAAGCAGTTTGATTTTAGTGAATACATGTGCAGTATATAGGCCCCATGAGGTGGAGACGTGCTTTGTAGACCGTGCGCCCCGCTCTATAGCTGTGATCAGATCAGTGAGAGCAGAGCTGGGTGGGCAGATGATGCAGCTTCAGCGTGTTCTGTGGAGTGGCGTGTTGACTGGAGACTGTATATGCTTCACACAGTGGGTGGGTCTGACTCATGTACATTAACCTACAGCAGGATCTGAGCTGTCATGCGCTCCTCACCACTTAAGCACTCACAATATGGAAATGTCAGTGCAATCAGCTAATGTGCAGTCTGGGCTTCTTTATTGCTACACATGCATACGTAAGTAGTCTCTGAATGCCCTATATCACACTATTTTCTATTTCTGTCTATTTTATCATTTTGTTTCCTCATCACAAACATACCTGGAGTTGTGTTTTGTTTCATTCACACGCCTAACACACAAAGCCTGCATAGGAGCTCTTCTTCTCAAAGGGAAAACCGTACACCTTGTGATGTCATGTGGTAATGCAGAAAGTGTTCCACTGTGTTTTTAAAGTCTATACCGGCTGGTTAGCTCAACTGGTAAGTCACTGACTTTCCCGGGCGGGATGTGGGTTCACACACCAGTGTGGGTCCTTGGGCAAGATCCTTCACGGTACTGCCCCCTGGGCGCCGAAAGATGGCTGCTCACTGCTACTGAAAAAAGGATGGGTCAAATGCAGAAGTAAAATTTCTCCCGTGTCTCTGTGTGTCATTGTGTGTGAGACCAAATAAAAAAGACTTAAATCTTAAAAAATGTTAAATCTATACACCTTCACTAGAATCATTTAGATAATTTCAGACCTGGAACTGCCAATCTTTACTGAGCAAAAGCTGTTAACGTGAAAAGTACCGCTTCATGACATCACAAGGTGGAACAGAGCATTTTGAGCTTTGGAGACTATCATAATGAATGATTACTCAAACGTGTGAATGAAACAAAACACGACTTGAGGTACGACGAGGTAAAAACATTCTAACATGACTTCAAGGTCAGAAGAGTCCATTTTGCATAAGACAGGGCCTTTAAAATTCAAGTGTCTTGTTTGGACCTTTTTTTAGAAACCTGAGAATCCTAAGTTGGGATTCATTTGTGTAAATGCACTGTATAAGCACAGACATTTGTGTGTTCTGCCTGTGTTTAGTTTATATACTAGTATAAAATCTATGCTCGTGCCTGTGTTTGGTTTTCTAACCTAAGGAGACTTGTGTGTGTACAAAAGCCATCAGTTTGAGAGGCATCCTGTTTTTGTCTTGACCTCCTCACGTCTGTTCCTCATGTCCGTGAGCCTGTGGAGCACACAGATGGGCCTCTTAACACACACACACTGCAGGCACACACACACACACACACACACATACACTGCACACATACACTGCACACATACACTGCACGCATACACTGCATGCACACACACACACTGATCACACACACACTGATCCTAATTTTAACCAGTCACTGCTTGCCAAACCTTAAACACTTCTGTGGCGTATTAATTACTAACACATAACATCTTTAGACCACCATGTTACCTTTTACTGTGCTATATACTTTTAAAATGCTATATGTATTCACTGAAAACAATGTATTCATAAGTTTCGCTTTTGATGCTCTGAGTCTTCCCTCCCTTTACTCTCCATGCTAAGTCACCCAACTTCAGAGCTCTATCACAACACAATCAGTGTGCATCTCGCTAATGAAACTACTGCACATATTTGCTGTCTACAGTTTTGTCATGTTTTTGTATTTTTATGGAGAACTGTGTGGGAGCATGAGTGACAAATTCTTGTGGGTGGATAAGTAGGGTTTGCATTAGGCCCAGGAGAGCTCACTAAATTATACCCCTCTTTAATTTATTGTAACCCATAACTGGACTTTAAATCATGTTGTTGATCTGATAATAAAGCATTTACGTCATGGGGACCTGATTTTGTATACAGATTTTAGTCCCCACAATGTGATAAATACTAGCTTACACACACATGCAGGTCAGAGAGCACAGAGGAGGACCTGCAGTTGTTTCCTCCTTCAGGAAGTGCACTGTTTCCTCACTTTGACTGTTGGAAAATTCACCAATATACTGCTCAAAGCTGATGTTTGTAGATTTAGATTACTTCACAAATACTGTATGTGTAATCAGGACACCTTTTTTTTTTTTTTAAGTTCAGATGGGTGTGATTGACAGGTGAATTAGACAATCGTGGAAGGGGTCTCTGCAAATATCTTCTGAAATGTCCCTGTGTGTCAGATGCCCTCCCTGTGTTTTCATGGGGTCTTAGTCTGTGTAAAAGCTGCTAACCCTGCAGTTTAAACCACTAACACGTTCTGAAATGCATGCAGTTCTTGGATTAATTTTACAGTTCTGATTTAAGTTTTCTCAAATGTTAGTAAAAAGTACATTGTAACCTAACTGCATTATCTATTAGGAAAACTCAAGTTCAGATGTTTTTCCCATACTAACCCTATCAGACATCCTGTTGTTGCCTGTTAATGATTGATCCAGGAAGTACAAGTAGTGGCTTTGACTGAACTGGAATGTGGCCCGCTGACCTCAGTAGTCAAGGAACTGCCTCCCTATAAAGCTATAGGCTCTTGCTCACATTTATCACTAACTGTGTAGTCTTTGGCTCCTGCCGGCAATAATCACTTAAAATGATCTTTCTCACATGTTATAACGTTGTCATCAAATACATGCCATTGATGTCAACCATGCATGTTTGAATAATCTAGCAATCTCTCTCACACTATTCAAGCCCTGCTTAGGGTTAGCTGTAAGATTCTGTCCATTGCTACACTCACAAGCCTACGTCACCCACGCTCCCATGTGGGTGACGTAGCACTTATACTTTTTTAATTTGTTATTTTTTACCTCAGTGCATGGATTAAACCAACAGTGAGACCTGTAAAAAGATGCTCATCCTCGGAGCACATGGATAATTCTGCAAAGTAAACAAAATCTGAGTTAGAACTGTCACTGTTGTCGGCTGCACTCTCTGTAGAGCAGTTTTTCTACTAAGTTGAGTGTCCACACTAAAGGCTAAATGCAGGTATCAAAGAGGTAACACAAATGTTTTTCCTGTTATTATCAGCATGTTTTAAGAGTCTGTAGAGCCTCCATAGTCTGTGTTTAACCTGCTATGGGCATTAGCGGTTGCATTAGCCACCGAGGTAAACAGTGGCCGCGCTCGCATCTACAAGTTCTCATTGTGGAAAATACAGAGTAGTATCGGATCAGTGATTTGGTCTGAGTACTTGCCGATACCAATACCTGAAAATTTTGCCAGTACCAGTATCAGTATCGGAACAACCCTATACACAACTACACATCAACTTGACAGATCTGATGGGATGTGCAGTAGTTTCATTAGTGTTGCGATAGTGCTCTGGGAAAGTGGATTAGCACAGAGAGCAAAGGGAGGGGCAGATGAGGGGCGAGCGTCAAAAGCGAAAGTGAAACTCAACGTGTTAATACGTTGTTTATGGTGAATATAGAATTTTCAAAACAATAAAAGGTAACATCTATGCTATGGGATAGCATATTTTGAAGTACCAGCACTATTACTTGAGTACATTGTTTGGCAGTGGTGGTCCAATGGCAGAGCATTTACCCATCAGTTATAGGTTGGATTCCAGCTCTGGTTGGTACGTACTGTTGTTGTGCTCTTCCAAATGTCCAGGCTTTCCAGTACACATTGTATAAGCAGTTCTTGAGGTCCAAATATGTCAGCTGTGTACTGTCTCATTTAGCTATAAAATGGAGTATTCAGAAGTGGGTTTGGATGATAGTTGTTGCTAGCTTTACTGTGACTGAGAGCTGTGAAGAGTGCAGATAAACTCATCGTTGTGAGTTAATTACACCAAGATGGAGCTGGAGAGGACAGCTGCCTGTTACAGAGCTCCGACCCTAGCTTACATTTTTTTCCCTCTTTTTACGTGTATATAGACGTTTTCCTTGTTTTTTCTTTAGAGTAGGTGAAATCTGGTGCAGTTGTGCACCTGGGAAGCCTACTACTACAGCTTTATCGTTAGCTGTAGTGCTTTTTTGCACTTTGTAAATCCGAACAAGGAGATGTGCAAGGGACTGTCGCACTCAACCACGGAGCGTATCACATATGCGCGCGATCAGCTGCTCAGTCTACGGGGGCCTTCTCTACTCTACGCCGGGAAACCTGAAGTACCAGCGGAGATACAGAGAAGGAAGAGAGGATGCAGGAGTGGACGAAAGAAAAGGAGACCCGGTTTACCGAAATTACCTACGGTAATCACGGGAAATGTGAGGGCCATCTGCAACAAGACCGAGGATCTGATCGCGCTAACTCGGCAGCGGTGGGAATATCGGAGCTGCAGCATTATGTGTTTCACCGAGACGTGGTTGAATGGGAATATACCGGACAATGTCATTTTTCTGAATGGATTTACTGTAAAGCGCGCGGACCGGACGGTGTTGGGAAGCGGAAAAACAAAAGGATGTGGACTGCTTGTTTTTATTAATGAACGCTGGTGTCATCCCGGGAATGTGCATGTGAAACATCAGCTGCGCTCCCAGGACATCGAACTTCTTGCTGTGGGTATGCGGCCATTCTATTTGCCACTGGAATTTTCACATCATTGTACTTTATGTTTATATCCCTCCATTGGCGGATGGAGTGGCAGCAAGCGAGCAGCTCCATAGTGTAGTGACGAGAATGCAGACGGACCATTCGCGTGCTCTAGTTCATCACCGGGGACTTTAATCTCACTTCCCTATCCACTACTCTCCACTCCACTCCACTACTCTCCCACATTCACGCAGTACGTCACATTCCCCATGAGAGACAATAAGACTCTGGACCTTTTTTATGCAAATGTCAAAGAAGCTTACACCTCTGCCCCCCTCCCCCGCTCGGACGCTCAGATCACTGTCTGGTTTACCTGCTCCCGGAATACACACCCAGGGTGCGAAGAGGACCTGTGCAGAAGCGGTCTGTGAAGCTTTGGACTGATGAGACCTGTGAGAGTCTGAGGGACTGTTTCCAGAACACACACTGGGACATGTTCACCGGCTCTTATGGAGATTTCATCAATGGCCTGACCCATTGCATCACGGACTACATCAACTTCTGCGTGGAGAACACTGTACGAACCAGGAGAGTACGGTGTTTCTCCAACAACCACCCCTGGGTCACCCCTGAGCTTAAAGCCCTTCTGAACCAGAAGAAAAGGGCTTTCAACTCAGGGGACAGAGAGGACCAAAAGAGGGTCCAGCAAGAGCTCCAGTGGAGGATCCGACGGGCCAAAAAGGACTATGGGAGGAAGATGGAGGAGCAGTTGGCCCAGAACAACGTACGGGGCGTGTGGAGAGGACTAAGAAACATGTCTGGATTTGGACAGCGTGGCAGAGGGACAGCTGATGGTGATCAGCGCTGGGCGGACAAATTAAACTGTTACTTCAGCAGGTTTGACTCACCCCCCCACCCCCTCTGCCCCTCTGCCGACTCCCCCCTCCTCTTCACACCTCCGCGGGCCAGTGGCCACATCCCCCTCCCCCTTCACACGGACCCAATCCAGCACCAGCCCCCCTCCACCCCCCACCACCACCCCCTGCAGTCCACCCCAGTCCCCCCCTCACTCCCCCCTCTCCATCACACCGGACGAGGTGAGGAGGGAGCTTAGGCGACTGAAGCAGAGGAAATCCGCAGGACCTGAGGGTGTCTACCCCAGGGAGCTGAGAACCTGTGCAGACCAGCTCTGTGAGGTTCTCTGCCACATCTTCAACCTGAGCCTCAGCCTGGAGAAGGTCCCCGTCCTGTGGAAGACCTCCTGTGTGGTCCCGGTTCCCAAAACAACAAACGCCAGGGAACCGGCCCACTACAGACCAGTCGCCTCCCACCTCCCACCTCATGAAGACCATGGAGAAGGTGATCCTCAGCCACCTCCGCTCTGTGGTGAGCCCCACCCTGGACATGCTGCAGTTTGCCTACAAGCCAAACGTAGGAGTAGAGGATGCCGTCATCTACTTGCTGCGGCGGGCGCTCACACACCTAGAGACTGCCGGGAGTGCTGTGAGGGTCATGTTCTTTGACTTCTCCAGCGCCTTCAACACCATCAGGCCGGCACTGCTGCGGGGGAAGCTGGAGGATGCGAGAGTTGATGGACATCTCGCTGCCTGGACCATCGACTACCTCACTGACCGTCCACAGTACGTGCGGCTGCGTGGCTGTGAGTCAGAGGTAGTCTGCAGCACTGGGGCCCCCCAGGGAACTGTCCTCTTACCCTTCCTCTTCACCATTTACACCTGGGACTTCACATATAACACAGACAGCTGCCATCTCCAGAAGTTCTCTGACGACTCAGTGGGCTGTGTGTCTGAGGGGAACGAGCTGGAGTACCGCTCGGTCATCAGAGACTTTGTGGACTGGTGTGGGCGCAACCACCTGAGCCTTAACACCAGTAAGACAAAGGAGCTGGTGATCGACTTCAGGAGGAGACCACTACCTCACTCACCAGTGAACATCCAGGGGCAGGACATAGAGACTGTGGACAGTTTCAAGTACCTGGGTGTTCACCTCAACAATAAACTGGACTGGTCCCACAACACCGATACCCTGTACAAGAAGGGCCAAAGTCGCCTCCACCTCCTGAGGAGACTGAGGTCCTTTGGAGTGTGCAGGCCTCTGCTCAAGACTTTTTATGACTCTGTGGTGTCTGCTCTCCTCTATGCTGTCGTCTGCTGGGGTCCGAGCAACACATAACGGGACAGAAAAAGACTCAACAAGCTGGTCAGGAGGGCCAGGTCTGTCCTAGGCTGTCTCTAGACTCTGTAGAGGAGGTGGCTGAGAGGAGGGTGCTGGCCAAATTCATGTCCATCATGGACGACACCTCTCACCCTCTGCACCGGACTGTAGAGGAGCTGAGCAGCTCCTTTAGCAGCTGACTGAGGCACTCCCAGTGCAAGAAGGAGCGCTACCGCAGATCCTTCATCCCCACCGCCATCAGACTGTATAACTCCACTGTATGGTCCTAACGTGCAATATCGTTTTTCCAATGTGCAATATTGTTTTTCAATACTCTCCTTGTTACTGTTTTATTATTACTTATTCTATTATTACTTCTTTTATTATTATTATTACTACTTATCTTTATGCCATTCTTGCCTGCATGCACTTTTCTTTCTTGTTCAAACTGTCCCTACCTGTAGCTACTGTGACAAGTAAATTTCTCCTGCGTGAGATCAATAAAGTCTTATCTTATCCTTTCTTATCTTATCTTAAACGAGGAATAACTCTGGACCACTGCAAACTGTTTATAATGAATGAAGTAGTTCTGTTTTTTCATTTTTAAAGTAAACATCAGGTACAGAATGTTGAACACTTGTTTCTACTTGGCTTGGCTTGGCTTTTGAAATTTGGTTCTTTTTCATACACCCTACATTGCTACTTTTGTTGCTTGTGTTGATCCTTGTGTGATTTAGACTTTTTTCTCCAGATGTAGCTCAATTCTTTGCCTTGCCACGTTGATATTGTCCTCTAAACCCTTTGTGACTCGGCCCTATTATCTATTGAAGTTTTATCTGCAGTATGCATGTCTCTTAAGCCCTTCAAAATCCTTTTCTAGCTTTGCCAATTTCATCTCCCTCTTCACATTTTTGAGAAATGTGAATTCATGTGGGCTGAATGCATTTATCTGTCTCTCTGCGTTTTAATTTTTATATTTAGACATAAGCCCCAGTTTCAATGACAGTTCAGCTCTATTCAAAGGCAAGCTGAAAGGTGCTCTGCTACCACCCACCTCACACACACGCAGCCTTCTCAAACTTATCCAAAGACATTTAAGTGTGTTCTCTTTGATAGACACTGATCCTCAGGCAGTAATGACAACAGCCAGTGTTACATCAGTCTGCACACTCCATGTGACTGGAGATAGCTCCACTCTCAATCCTTACTCTGATCTTACTCAACTGGTTCCAATATTATGCAAGCATTTAGTCCAAATCAAATGCATCTCTGCAGGCTTTTGCTTTGCATCCACCAGACCGATCATGTTATCTGAGTTTGAGATTGACCGTGATGACAGCTTAGTGGTTAGAGCACTCATCCACCAAGACAAAAGTAGAAGGCATGATCCCCACCCGTTCTGTTGTTGTGTCTTTAAGACACAAGACAAAAGGACAACTGGATCCATTACATAGAGAAACTTCGGTTTTAAGGCGTCGGATGAACAGCAAACTAGAGATGCGCGGATGGGCTTTTTTTCCATCCGTAACCGCATGAAAAAAACGTCATCCGTCCGCTATCCATTTGCACGCACGTTTTTTCAGGAATTTTCAAAACCGCGCTCGTCCGTCATCCGCCAATTTATGATAATTCCAAAATTCTCTGCACTGCACAGCCCCATGGTTGTTCAACCGCCACCCGCCCGAATTTAATAAAAAATATTCTTTTTCGCACGTCATCCACCCGCTCCGCGATTTAGCCGCGGTGCCCGCGGCTGTAACCGCCATCCGCGCATCTCTACAGCAAACAGACAGACTACTGCTGTGACTGGTGAAAGCTCGTGCCAGCCAAAGCTTTTAGAACCACAAACCTTTTCCACCATTTACAGATTCACCATCAGCAGCACATCCTATGTCACAGAGAGAACATACGTATGTCGTATATCATTGTTCTTTCTTGTGCAATGACAATAAATACTTGAAATCTTGAATTTTGAAATCTTGAAACATACATATTCCACTGAGTCGCATCCTTTAGTCCAACAGGAGCTGACCGCATCAATGGCACAAGGACAGAGCTGTTTGTTTTTTCAGCGTTTATAGTTTATGCAAATGAGCCATGTGGTGTTCAAGTTTCGTTTCTATAAAACGTAAACAAATGTGCGCAAAGCGGCATTAAACACATTATAATCTCATTAAACACAGTATAATCTCAGATGAGCTGAAGTGGCTCTATACTAGTTATGGTTTATATGTTGTAAAGTTTAGTAATGTAAAGTTTAGTTATGCAGAAGATTTTAATCAATCTGCTGCAGTGTATAACTTCTACAATAGTATTTGGAAACGGTTTGATCTGCACAGTCTTGTGGGATACCCTATAGCTCCTTACCACTGGTGAGGAACATGAATCTATTAAAATAAGGAACCTCCCGAGCTTCCTCTGCTAAAGGAGCTCATGGTTAATGTAAAGAGTTGTTTTATTTTTGAATAAAAATGAGGCAAAATCTATTATTTCTTCCTTTATCTTACAGTTAAATTATTATTTTTTCTATAAAGGGATTTTTTTTATGTTGCAGAAGCACATTGTTCCTATATGACCTGCACTTCAATTGCAAAAAAATAAAAAAAATAAAACCTTGTGGAATTTGGCATATTTGTTTTTGCAGTAGTTTTTTTTTTTTTTTTTTTTTTTTTGGGGGGGGGGGTCATCATCAGTTAATTTCTGCTGTACTATATTCACTGTAAAAACCTGCACACAATGATCTTTCATATCTGTATAAACTGCAGGAAACCTAACGTATTAGAAATCTTGGCTTTTTATTGTAGGTTACTACACTTCACGTTACTGCTACTGTTAATGATCAAGTTAGTCTTATAATGTAATTGCAATAAAATGTAATAAAATGTAATAAAAGGAGCTAAATCTACAAATCATCTTTTCTTTTGTAAGATGAATGCCTCTGTACATGGTCCCTGGCAAATAAAGAATAAACCGAACTACCCTCCAATGAAATATTTACATATTGGTTTCGTTTTACGATCATACTGTTTCTTTTTTTTTGCCTTCATTACTAAAATGAGTCATCCAGCTTTAGCTTTTGCAGCTGAGGTCAAGAACATGATCCTATTCTGAATATGTAGGACATTTCTTGGATATTCATTTGAACCAGTGCCTCACCCAGTGGCTCATACTGAGTAATGCCCTCCATTTCAAATTCATTATCAAAGTGAACACAATCTAATCAAGTCTTTCTTGCTTTGCTGTATGACTATTAGTGTGCACAGTTTCACAGATAAGATATGGCTGTACTGACAGTACCATGGGAAAATCTACCCCTTTGCAGAGTGTAATAAAAGACCACAAATCTCTGTACTCATGTAATGTATTGTGTCCTACCACATGAGCTGGGATTACGTCAAGGTTCCATCCTGGTACTGTCTACATTTGAGCTAAAAACAGATTCATGTAACTCTAAACTGGATAAACTGCGTTCTCTAACCTCTTGTTACTGCTCTCTACTCTCCATAACAGTATTGAAATCCATGTTGGCTAACGCTAAGACCTCTATCGCAAAAGCCCTGTGATCGATTTAAGTTCTGGTGTCCATTTTGTATGTGAAGCTGGGCCGTGGAGACTGAATAATTCATAAACAATAAGGTTGAAAATGAGTGTGTTCCCTGGTGGCAGACCTCAGTGCTCTCCTAATAACTCGTGATGGGTTTGAGCTGTTCTTTCCCTGAGGTCACACCAATATGGCCACCATCCAAGAACACCAGACCCACACTGACACTTTGTGAGAGCCGTGTGACAGCCTCTCAAATGACATTCCCCCGGGGACCACAAGAGGGCGTGGGCACTCGAGATGCTTCCACACAAAACAATAGCAGTCACCTTCAAGTGCGCTATTGGCTTTAGGCTAACATGCAAAACATCATTATCAGACTGCGCATTACGATTCATTTCTAAAATCAAGGTTCAGTTCACAGTGCACTTTAATTTTCTATGTTCAGAAGCATTCACATCTGAGATAAGACTGAGATCTGAGCTGCTAAACTAATACAAGAAACCCATGTATTTCAGAATATAATGTTATAATTTGGACATTTTAAAACACAATATTCGTCTTAAACAACTTAATAAAGGAAACAAGTCCACTGGCTTCCATGTGAAAAACAACTTAAAGGAAAAGTAACGTTTTTTTTACAATCTGAGCCTTCTTTCGGCAATAAAACAAGTAGTTTTACTCACCCATAGCAGTTTGGTGTCATTTTGAGCAGTTTCGTAGAAGTTATGTTGTAGCGTATCCGTTAACTTGAGTGCTCGGGGCATTACTTTACGGTCTCCAAATAACACAAACTTTAGCACTTTGCAAATCATAGAAGCCCGATATCTTAGTCTACGATTTCGTTTGAAGCAAAAGTGGCCTGTAATCCGAGATTTAGCCATAGTTTCGAGTAGATGAGGAGGCCAGTGCGCATGCGCGGAGTGTGCTCTCAGCTCCCGGGACCCAAACATGAAACGCAAAGCTGTAAACTATGGATAAATCTCGGATTACAGGCCACTTTTGCTTCAAACGAAATCGTAGACTAAGACATCGAGCTTCTATGATTTGAAAAGTGCTAAAGTTTGTGCTATTTGGAGCCCGCACGGGGCATATTACATGCTTGGGGAATATATTATATGCCCCGAGCTATGGCTAGAAGTTGCGCTAGGCTAACCGCAAATCTAAAACATCTCTGGAAGTATGCCATATGACACCAAAGTGCTATGGGTGAGTAAAACAACTTGTTTTATTACCGAAATAAGGCTCAAATTGTAAAAATAAAAAAATGTTACTTTTCCTTTAAAGAATGAAACATGCTTAAACACTCTAAAAAGTCAGTTTTGCTTTAAAAGTGCATTGTGTATTTTTTTCTGGTGAAGGGAGGACAGGGGCAACTGTGTTTCCATTCATGTGATAATGGTTCAGTCAATCAGCCGACTGTGTACAAACTTGAACCTGAAACTTAACATATAGGCCAAAACCAATGCTATTCATCAAAATACATGCCCATAGAGTCAGTTTGGGACATGAAGAACAAGGACATCAGAGAAAGTGAAACAAATAAGTCCGAAGCAGTGACAAACTACACTATTATAGTATATCTGTGCTAAACATCTGTTCCAA
Source organism: Paratrypauchen microcephalus (assembly GCA_036785185.1). NCBI lineage: Eukaryota > Metazoa > Chordata > Actinopteri > Gobiiformes > Gobiidae > Paratrypauchen > Paratrypauchen microcephalus. Next base: position 394,398 of record JAVJIX010000045.1, on the reverse strand, counting down.
TATCAGACTGATACATATATCTGCAGGAAACCCTCTGATATATGACCGATATCAACTGACTGATGAACCATCCCTGGAAAAACACATTTTTATGCAGACCGGTGCCTAAAAATGATGTTCTGTGCACCTCCAGAACTCACCACATTTCAAAAAATGTTATCAACATGGAACTATATATTTTGCTGCCAGTTTTCAGTACCTATATTTTTTCAGCATCAGTAATACCTTCACTTTCAACATACCTTTTACTCGTACCCAGCCCTTTCAGAATTAAAGCCAGCTCCATTAGCTCTGCTCTAACTTTTTTGAAAAGAAATGCAATCACTTCCATTTCCCTAAAGTCCTTCAGGCATGCTGTGTTTTGGGAATTAGACTTGGAGACAGTATATGTCATTTTTCAACAAGTAATTTTTCCTCTTTTAATCATGTCACACTCCATCAGACAGAAGCCAGGCCCAAGGGACACACAAGCATTCACTCTCTCTCTTTCTCTCACTCCTTTCTCTCATCCTTTCTCCCTCTCTCCTCTCCCTGCTCCCTTTCTATCTCTTTCATTCCCCCATCTTTCCTCCTCTCTCTCTCTCTCTCTCTCTCTCTTATTCCCCACTCTCTTTCCCCCTCTCTCTCCTCTGTCTGCTCTCCTCTGTCTATCTGTCCTTTCTCTCTCTCTCTCTCTCTCTCTCTCTCCTCCTTTCCACCCTTCAGCCTAACTACACTCTTCCCAAAGATGTTAAAAAGATCATCAAACTCTTTTTGGATTCAGCACACCTAGTATCCCACTTGTGCTCGCCTTTTATCTTCCACTTGTATTAATTAAACTGCTAAAAATAGGTTGAATCTAATTAAATTCCCTGCACATTTTTAGGGATTATAAAGTTAACCAAGGATGCACCCAAGTGTTGTTGAGACCAGCTTAAAATCTGTTTAATAATTACATTATTGATAAGTTCTTTTCTTGAACTGGTTTTTACTGAGAAGTGACCTTTGCCTCATGATGTGATATTTTGTGAAAACTTTTAACTTGGTTCACACCAGATTGATATGTGTAGCCCTGTGAACAGAGTTCTCTCACTTTGGCTAAAGCCTCAGCAGTGAAGTTTTTGAATCTAAAACCCAATAATAAATAATAATAATAATAAATAATAATAAATAAGTCACAACAAAGATAGCTAGATATAGGCATCAAATAAGGCATAAATGTATATGTACACATCAAAATAAAATTGAAAAATAAGTAATACAAAAGGTCATAAGGATGATAGTGCAACAATATGATGATTGACAGGACATAGGGTTATTTGTTACATAAGGGTGAGTTGACGTACAGTTATGTACAGTATGGAGTATGGTATGAATGTAGTCCTGTATCTCTCACTGTTTGAGAGGAGCTGTAGGAGCCTGTTGGAGAATGAGCTTCTCTGTCTGGTGCAGTGGGTGAGCAGGAGTGTCCATGGTAGAGGGCAGTTGTGACACTGTGACAAATGTCTCCCCCAGCAGACCACAGCGAAGTACAGGGCGCTGGCAACCACAGACTGGTAGAAGATCTCCATTAACTTGCTGCACACATTGAAAGACCCGAGCTTTCTCAAGAAGTAGAGTCTACTCATGCCTTTCTTATACACAGCATTACTGTTGTGCCTCCACTCCAGCCTGCTGTTCACAGTGACACCAAGGTACTTTTAAGAGTCCACTATTTCCATGTCATGGCCCTGGATGGTTACAGGATGGTGTCCCCTTCCTCCTAAAGTCAATCACCAGTTCCTTGGTCTTCTGAAGGTTCAGGGGCAGATGGTTTGCCTGGGATCACTCCCCAAAATTTGCAATCTCTGTCCTGTTCTCCAGCTCCTGATATACCCTACCACTGCAGAGTAATCAGAGAACTTCTGCAGATGGCAGGACCTGTACTAAAAATCAGAGGTGTACAGAGTGAACAGAAATTGAGACAGGACTGTACCCTGATGCCAGGGGACGAAAAACAACTAAAATGCAAATTGAGTAGGTTTGACGTATCTGGTCTATTGTCCTGCTGCTTTGTTTTGGTGTTGAAACCTGTGATGGCCTTCATCCTCTTCCATACTTCCCTGGTGTTGTTCCATTCTGTTTCCTTCCATAGGCCTCCTGGCCCTGCCTGAGCTGGACCTTCAGCTGTCACTGTACTCTGTTCACCTAGTCCTTGTCTCCAGAGTTGAAGGCCTGCTTCTTCTTATTGAGCAGATCCTTCAGCTGGCTTTTGATCCAGGGCTAATTGTTGGGGTAACAGTGGACAGCGTGTGTGGGGACAGCTGTACATTCACAGAAGATGATGTAATCTGTTATACAGTCATGCTGTCAATGTTGTCCCCAATGGGGCTGGCAGAGCACATCCCAGTCTGTGGTCCCAAAGCAGTCTTGAAAGGCCTGGCTGGCTTCCTGACTCCAATCCTAGTGGTGAACACTTCAGCTGGAACAAAATAAGATGGATTCTTAAAGATCCCATGACATGGTACTTCTTGATGCTTTTATATGGCTCCTTAATGGTTCCCTAATACTGTAAATGAATCCTTCTTCAAAATCAACACTCAGTGCATGAGAAACAGAGATAAGATGAGAAAGAGTCATAAATATCTCTCTCAAACTCTTTATTCTGGGCATTGTTGCTTGAATGCAAATGAGGAGAAAACAGATGGCCAATAGTAGAGGGTGGGGGCGTGGCCAAACTCTCCGCTCAGAGCTGACAACTGATCCATTTCCTTGTTTTTGCACGGGGGGAGAGATTTGAAGTGTTCCATTGAAAAATAAACACATTTCCACAGAAAATAAAATTAAACCACTGCTGTTCAAAGGTCCAGAGGCTCAGATAAAGGACTTCCGAGTCTAGAAACACTCGGATGTGCCTCCAGGCAAATAAAAAAACGCATTTCGCATTGCCTAGCGCATTCGCAGTCCAAACTCTCTGGGCGTGATTTACAGAGACGCTGAGTACAGACAGACGGGGGTGGAACTGCATTTGCATTTCTTTTTTCGATCTGACGTCAATAAGGTGCCTTGTTCAAACTCGCCCGTTTGAGCTCCGATTTTTTGTAACGCAGAAAAGGACCGCAAATGCTCAGTTTAGACATTTCGCAACTTTTAGCCATGGGGGGGGGGGGGGGGGGTAAACAGGGGAGGGGAGCTCACATTAACGTTCAAAAACCTCAGAAAGTGAAAATTTCATGCCATGGGACCTTTAAGAGTTTGTGAAATTACGAAAATTATAGCAACTGAGACTTAATTTGTAATGTATGAGACTTAGACTTAAATTGTATTTGATTTTTAGTCAAGATTCAGGTTTTAAACTTGTTTATGGAGGTTAGCTAAAACGGTGTAGCCTCTGAAGACACAGGGGTTTTTAGTTCTCAAAGAGGACACACTGCTCCAAAGTAGACTTCACACTATGATTTTTTTTTATATGACTGCCTCAGCTCTTCAGCCTGATCTCATGTATTGTCAAAAGTGTGGTAGACTGCTATAGCTGGACAGTCACTCATGTGTGGCACAGTCTCCACTGATCGGACTGAACAGATGTGCTCAGTGTTGTGGGGATCACACCTCAGCAATTTCATCAGACACATCTAATTGGGTGTTTTTCTTTGCATTTGCAGCATTGATTTGTGCTTCCACTCTGTTGGACACCTCCAGAACCATAAACATTTGACCAGAGCTCATTTACTCAAGTACAATTTCTCTTTTTAATTAAACTGTACTTCTCTGAGTAGTTTTCAGACATACTTGAATACATTGTACAGTGTCACTATGCTCTCATGAGGAAAGGCTTTGGTGACTTAGTGACAAACATTTATGTCCCATAATTAACCTGGGGAATAAACTTTAGTGGGTCCCAATTCCTTTTCCGGCTGGTTTGATCAATGAGTTTTCCATCTCCATAAGAGCAGGTGGTGTGCCTGTTTTATAGCTGTTTTTTAACAATTATAGCTGCAAAGTTTTAATGCTAATGCTAAATTACTAGACGTCCCGGAACACCTCATAGCCCCTGTTCACACCTGTTGGGTTCTGTGAGCTGCTGTAGACTGGGGTGGGTTTTGGGGCAAAGACAATTTAGATTTGGTTGTTTAGCACACTCGGTGTTCTCTGTGCATTTAAACGTAGTGACTGTCTCCTTGAATAAGTCAAGCTATTCTGTTTTGGGTGCATTCTCTGCTGCCGGAACCCTTAATCCCTCTGTACAGCACACACACACACACACTATCACACACTCACACACACAGTTGTACACAGTCTCATACAGTGGCACCGGCGAACAGCAAACAACTCTCAAATCCACTGCTACAATAATGACTGGTGAAGTTTAGGCCCCGAGAAGAGGATTACCTTTCTGCGTTTACCCCGGGATTTACTCATCGGATGGGAAACTGCAGTAATCACCAAAACACACAAGAAAACGAAGTGCAAATACTTGAATTCAGAATTTTTAGTACTTTTGACTGTAATTAGTAGATAGGAATGGGTCCTGACAGTTACTCTTACTTGAGTAGTACTTTTTCACATTTTTGAGACCACTGCTTTGTACTTCTACGTGAGTAATATCATTTTGAAGTAACATTACTATTGCTTGAGTACAATTTTGGCTACATACTGTGGAAACCCTGCATGTCCGCTTTGTACTGTCTGCATCTAATCATAAAAGCGTTTCATTGTCTGATTGTCACGGGTTCGTTCGTTCGGACAATAGAAGAAAAAAAAATTATGGCACAGGATACTTGAGTTAAAAAAGTGCAAATATTTACAGTGAAACAAGTACAAAAAGGAAAAGAAGTATTTTCAGTAGAGCTCACAGCAGCCAGCACCCACATAGTCAGGCCAGACACGACAGATTGAGCAAAGCTCTCCCTTATATACCCCCTTAGCCCCTCCCCTTGGGCTAACCAATTAACACAGTGGGGTTTTAAGGTTGAAACAAATGCCAAACTGTACCCATTGGTTAGGAAAAAACCTCTGTAATTCAACATAATAAAGAAAATACTTAAATAACCCCCATATGGTATGACTTAATTAACGAAGAAACTTAAGAAAACAAAATAAACCCACAAATTAATGCCAATGGCCTCCTTTAGAGCGCCACTATTTATCGCATGACCAGGAAGTGCCCCGGTTTGGCCTCTGAACCAGAGCGGCGCGGAGACAGCAGAAGCTGTCCGCCAAACCAGGGGGAATGCTTCGCGTGCTCTGCCGGCCAAGGCGCATTCTCGGGCTGGAGAGAGAGGAGCTGGTTGGGGAATGATGGGGCAGCTACGGGCACTCCGTCACATTGATAATCAGGAAGTGTGTGGCTAGCATGCTGTTTGTCACAGTGATGGCAAAACTCCACTCAAGTGAAAACATAACATGATCCCAGAGTTGTTTTTTTTTCTTCTTAAATTCCAGTCATTCTTTCCCTGCATATTTTCAGCATTTTTGCAGTGTGCTTTGTTGCAGCTAAACTCTCCCTTTCACAGTTTTTCACAGGTATTTGATAATTGTTGTTTGCAGTAAGAGGCAGTTGTCGTCTCTCCGGAAAGACAGGCTCTGTGGGATTGGAGCAGCGTTAGTTCATAAACACAGTGGTAATCTGGGCTCCTCTCAGGAGGTGACAGCAACACTCAGCTTTCGCTCTTTGTGTGCTCTGGTTTTCCATAGCCATCAGCAGCCACACCCACAAACCTACAAACACTCAAACTCAACATACTCCCACACCCCCACAGGGGAGCCTGTAATTCTACTGAAGTTTAAAGGTTTGCTGTTTCAAAAAGGTGAAAAACAGAACTAGTTCATTTTATATGGTTTGCCTTCAGAATATCCTAATTATTCACCATGATGAGTTAATAAGCAGTTTTTTTTTACAACTCTCAGAGACCAGAGCAAAGTTTTGCTGTGACGGTAATATCTTTAGCATCATGCTAACACGCACTTCCTGCTTCTTGGACAGTAAAATACTTTATAAATAGATGCAGATGTTACTCAGAGGACTTTTTTTTTTTTTTTTAACCTCAGGAGCTGTTTATAATATATCCGTATTCGGTACTGGTACAAGATACATTTTGCGTCAATATATGGGAAAAATGCGATACAGTAGCCTGGGAATTCAGGCCGCTTCCGTTCGTTTCGAACTGTGATATGGTCAGGTGTTAACCAGACTAGCGATACAGGGCTTTTAACTAATGTTTTAATGTGTCTTTTTTTAAAAACACAACAATGTTTTTTTTTTATTGTGTTTAATGCCCTGAAAAAATACATACTTAATTACTGTGCTTGCATCTTCACAAACCTGACTCTTACTTGACCTGGATGAGGGCCTCCTTCTGCTTGCGTCCACGGAAATGTTCCTTTGGATATTCCACAGTATTCTATAAAACATATCTATCTCCATGGAGAATGTTCCGAAGAATGGTTTTAACTTTTTATTTCCGTGGAATCATGCAGGTGACATGCCACCTCTAGAAAGTTATACTGTACCTAAACCTCAACATGTGTCCAGTGTTATTTCATTGAATCCCAAAGGCTACGCCATGGGTGACCTCACACTCCATCAGCCCATTTATGCTGATGGTACTCAGTATAACATTATTTTAAATTTAACAAATTACAATTACTTGGTTAGCATTACACTCAATTACAAGTACACATTTACAAATACAAACTACTTGGTAGTACAATTGCCAAAAAGTACAGTAAGTACAGCGAGTTACGGTAAGTTGGGTATTTGTATTGAGTGCCTTTGTTATAGTGTGTACGCGAGGTGCATGTGAGGGCTGTGTTTGGAGCCCAAGGTCAGGCTGGTGAGAGCAGCAGGTGGGTACACAGGTGGAGACAGGCCCCTCACTCACCAGGACATGGAACTCATTAGCTCCTCACTGAGATAAGGCTGCTCTGTCTGTGGGCATGGCTCTTATGGGAAACAAATAGAAATGAATGCACAAAGTCATACAGTCAACACATTTTCAGGAGCCTGTGATCAATGCAAGTCCTGTTTAGAAGTATGATTTTCAATAAAAAGGTGAGAGTGGCTAACTGAAAAACTGGTGGCTAATGCTAATTTCTAGTGTAAGAGATCTGTATAAAAATCACATATCAGCTCACTTGTTGTAGTTCCAACTAAGACAATTCTTTATAATCAGATTGTGTTAACATTAAGATTGGATTAACAGATAACAGATCTTAATTTGTAACAGATCTTAATTTGAGCAACAGCGCTTCAGACAGAGCAGATCGTACAGTTAGCCCCACACCCCAGGTAATGTTGATGACATCAGCTGCAAATTATCAATATTATACATTTCTTGACTAATACAAATGATCAAGTTCAACATTTAGATTTGTTTTCATGCTTTCCATGCGATCTGCTCTCCATGAGAGGGACACTCATTATCACATATAGAATGTGAAGCACCATGCTGTGTGTAGAGTCTTTACAATAGTGACTTCATGTGTTTTGTCAGAGCAAAACAGCAGCAGATGTGTTCTCCTCCTCCTCCTCCTCTTCCTGATAGAGGAGCACACAGAGCGCACTGTGCCCAGGGACAGTGCCTCTGGCCCTGGGTTGAGACAGGCTGTTTTTAGCCTGTCCTCTGCTCAAGATTCATCAACACATCTGTCACTCACTCTGATAGGACCCACTCAACAGGCCTGTCAACAACATTAGTACTGTATCTACTCAGGATTCGATACATGAGAGATGAACTATCAGAATGTATTGTTTATTGTTAATAATGAACATGTCCATTACTAATTTTAGATACAAAACTATGTCACTTCTTTTTCCTTTTTTGCATTGTCTGGAATGCCACATTAACACAGAAACTACATCCACAACCATGTTTCTAATAAAGCTGCCAACTTGGGCAGGACCTGGAGGCCTAAAGGGAAAAGTGAGGAGGAGAGGCAGGTGTTTGTAGCATCTGGCTGTAATCAGGGTAGTCTTGTGTGATGTCACATAGTACTTGAAATTGCAGTACCACTAGAGACATCTTATAATAGTTTCTTTTCTCAATGACCCTCTGAAGTTGTATTTAGAGTGATTCATGCATGTTTGAGCGTCACGTATTTCAGCACAAATGGAAAAAAAAGTCTAACTATCTATAGGGGTGCTGACAGCATACTCCGACAGAAAAGTATTTGTGGACTTGTCCTTTTTGATGAATATTGCAATTTAAATGTCCAAATAATCCAAGTGTGTCATATTTGAACTCTGTAGCAGACAAGAGCGATTATTCAACTGATCGACATGCATTCGTACAGTGAGCTGTGTTATGTCCCTCCAAAGTCACACGTTACACAGAGTTTGGCTAATCATGCTCTTCTGATCTTGTGGATTTAAGACCATTGCCCAGACTACACATATTTGTAAAGTATTGGATATGTGTGTGTTCTTGCCAGGCAAACATCAGATCTAGCCTGGGATCCAGAACACACACTTCAATTCTTTACAAAGATGTGAGTCTGGTCACCAGTGAAGCCCCATAATTACAGAGATATTAATGCGATTGCAACAATTACTTTTATTTGCTTTTAACCATGTTATAGTTTCCCCTCATCATTTAGTGATTCGTGTATGTTTGAGCAATCTTTAATGGCTTATTTTCACTATTTCGCTATTTTACTGATCAACCCATTTTCTCTGCTACATACCCACTGCGGTGTATGCACTTTTTTTAGTTTTATTTTCTTGATCCGTGAGACACGTAAGAATCAGCAGCATCATGTAGTCATTTTGGTATAAATGAAAAACAAAATCCTCTAGTGTGATGTGCAGCTATCCATAGGAGGGGCCCACAGCATGTGGCATTTTGTTGTCATGTTTACAGCTAGGACAGCTCCTGTTGGGCAATACTGTTTTCTAACATGGAAGTCAGAGGGTTTGTTTCTTTTATTAGATTGTTTTAGATGAATATTTTTGATTTAAAATGTTCAAATTATAACATAATGACCCAGGGTTGTCATAGATTTGAACTATAGAGCACACACAAGGACTATAAAGGACTATCAGACTACGTCCCTCCTCGCTCTACTGCTGAAAGAGCCCCTGCCATGTCTTGTATCATGTCAGTGTCTTGTAGATTTCAGGCTCTCCTGTGGGGCGGGGCTAGGTGTGTCCATTAGGTATGAATGGATTTTCGGCCACTTAAGTTTGGGCCATCATTTACTAGGGGTGTGCAAAATAATCGTCATGACAATGCATCGCGATACTAACTTTCACAATATACTGCATCGATTCTTGATGCCAAAAATCGATTATTATTAATTAATAATTTAATATTTAATAATTTAATATTTAATATTAATAAATACATAAATTAATTATTAGTTTATTTTTTTATAAACCCTATGCTCTTTTTTCTTTGTGAAAGGGTATTGTTTGTTATGATGGTAGCTACCTCCAAAATGGCAAATGTTTGAACATCATTTTTTGTTTTAGAAAAAATCCTATGCACTTTTTTTGTTATTGGTTTGGTTTATTTGTTTTTGTTATTCAATAAATTCAGTTATGAATTGAGTTGCTCAGAGTTATGTATCAATTGAATACACTACCCAGATACACAGCCACTGATATTTAAGTTATCCTCTTTTTTTTGGGGGACATTTTCACTGAAGTATGTCGAATATATTGCAATGCATCGCAATAATTCAAGTATCGTGATGCATCGTGATAGTATCGCATCGTGGCATATGAATCGTGATTCAAATTGAATCGTGACTTCTTTGCCAATACCCACCCCTATCATTTACCCGCTCACCTGAATTTAAAGCCCCAGTGTGTAGGATTCGTGGCGCATAGGTGGATGGTGCTATTGCACTTTCTGTTTTAGCTACGGCAGACCTTGAGGGTCACCCGGGCGCACGCACGAGCCGCGCGCCGCTACTGTATAAATAAAACGCGTCCCGTTTAAAAAAAAAAAAAAATTTCATGAAAACACACATTCCCGATCATGTACCATGACACTCTACACATCAAATGAAACCTTACAGTCTCCTCTTTTTGACTATGCAATTCATTTCCCTGCACAATAATCACTCCCCGAGCACATGGGGCTTTTATACGGAAAAGCACAAAACGAGGTTAGCTTACCTTAGAATGCTTTGTACAGGTCAAACTCTGTATTTCACCATAAACTTGCTCTCAATTTGTCCGTAAGGATCCAGCGAATAAAATCCAGTAAAAAAATTTAGTCCAAAACACGTGTTAGATCCATTACGATGTCTGATCCGGCAGCATGCCTGTGTTGTTTACCCAAAACCACGAGCCTTGCCGAAGGCGAAGGCGGAGCCCAAATGTCCTTCTGCGGCTCTCGTATTCAAAATGGCTGCCTCTATATGGGGAAGATCCCCCTTTTATGTGACTATATCTAAGTCCAAAAGAATACTTTGATTTCATGATGGAAGTGAAAAGGCTTGGAAAACAATGTATTTTTGAATGGGTATCTTCAATTTCAGTAATTAACGGGTAAAAATCTTACACACTGTCCCTTTAACGCATATGGGTCATAAAGACGCATCCCATTCACTAATGTTAATTTAGCAGCAGAATGTATTTTATCACAAGATGATAAACTGTTTTAGTGCACGGACACATGGCTAGTGCTGCAACTTCATGTTAACCACTGCAATCTGGGTATGTTCACATCCACTGTGCTGAGATCAATAGGTTTTCTTTAACCATGACATAAAAGATATAGGTATACGCACATCACTGGTGCAAGGTTACTACAGTGAACATAGAAAGTGAGACAAAGCCTGTACACTCACTTCCAAGCTGCTTTTACTGAATGACGTTTCGATCAGTGGATCTTCATCAGGTCATGAGTCTGTTTCTTTAAAGGGACAGTGTGTAGGATTCGTGGCGCATAGGTGGTTACTAGCTATTCCACTTCCTCTTTTGGCTATGGCAGACCTCGAGGGTCACCCGGACGCGACGTAGCGCCGACATCGCGCGTGCCCGCGCACGAACCGCGCACCGCTGTATACATAAAACGCGGTCCCCCGTTCACTTTTTTTTTTTTCTTTTCGCATGAAAACACACAATCCCGATCATGATTCATGACAATCTACACATCAAATGAAACCTTACAGTCTCCTCTTTTTGACTATGCAATTCATTTCCCTGCAAAACAATCACTCCCCGAGCAGATGGGGCTTTTATACAGAAAAGCACAAAACTTAGCTTACTTAGCTTACCTTTGAAGGCTCTGCACAGGTCAAACTCTGTATTTCATCATAAACTTGGTCTCAATCTGTCCATAAGGATCCAGCGAATAAAATCCAGTAAAACAATTTAGTCCAAAATACGTGTTATATCCATTACGATGTGTGATCCAGCAGCATGCTTCTTTACACGAGGCTCCCCCCCTCCCCCCCCCCCTTCCCCTTCTCTCCTTCTCTCCTTCACTCCCACATGCAGCGCGGCTAAGCAGCTGTTAGCAGGAGCCGAGGCGAAGGATGAGCCCAAATGTCCTTCTGCGGCTCTCGTATTCAAAATGGCTGCCTCTATATGGGGAAGATCCCCCTTTTATGTGACTATATCTAAGTCCAAAAGAATACTTTGATTTCATGATGGAAGTGAAAAGGCTTGGAAAACAATGTATTTTTGAATGGGTATCTTCAATTTCAGTAATTAACAGGTAAAAATCTTACACACTGTCCCTTTAAGCATAAACTAGATCAGCAAATCTGCAATCTAACATTTACACAGCAAACTCCACCTGAGAATTTATTTTGACCTGTCTGAGCTCAGGTTAAACTATAGACCTAAATAAGCTAGATAAGAGGTGCTTCTCTGAGGTGTATGTTATCACAGTGTGCTTAATGGTCTTTGGAGAAGGTAGTTAGCTCGCACAAAGCCTATTCATTTTCTGCTTGGTCGGTCACCTCTTCTTTCCTCTATGCTGTGCTCTGTACTTTCTTCACCTCTATTTGTCCTTTGTATCACAAGACTTCTCTCTAACAACCCTGACGAAATAAACAGCTCTCACCCTTTCCCAGAAGTTGCTTGTGTTTTTCATAACTGTCCAAACTAGGCTAGCTAATGTGATTGGAAATGAAAAACACATTACCCACAATGCATTTAATCACATTACTTTGTAGATATGCTGGATTTCAGTCATCATAAACTTCTATTGACTTTTAATGGAGATAGAAGACACATATAAGGATAGTTGGTAATACGCAGCCTTTGTTTTTGTAAATAGATCCAAATGGGAAATGCTTCGTTTCCCTTTTCTATTTCTGTTCCCCTCCTGTTTCCTGGTCGAGTAACAAAGTCTTATCAGACCTTGTTGACATGGCATTGATGTTAAAATACAGCAGACGGTGGCAATCTCAAGGTGGTATGTTATGGCAGCTAGCGTTAGAATTGTTGAGTAATAATAATACAACACATTTGAGCTATTACACCACTTTGTTGTTTTTCATGTCTTTGTGTCTGTACCTAGTACTCCAACTCCATGTTTGCTCTTGTTCAACATTAGAGGCACTATTACACTTCTATGAGGTATTCATTAATGCATAACATATTTAGTATGTGATGTTACCTTTCATTGTTTTGAAAGTGCTATATGCGGCAAGTAATTATTTTCAGTTTGTTTCAACGCTATTCTACCCCTTCACAACACAATCGGCGTGCATCCTGCTAATGAAACTACTGCACGTTGCATCAGGTTTGCAAAGTTGTAGTGTATTGTTTTGTATAATGCTATGGTATATGTGACCAACCGCAGCCAAATAGGACACAAGTGATCACGGAGTTATTCACAGATTCTGAAAGTATAAATTGTAAGCTTTCCAATGATGTCTTACACATGAAAATCTGATCATATATGAAGAAGTTGTCGCTATTTGAAAGCAGGCACATCAGATTTTGTTAAGGGGTGCAAAAAAACGAAAATCACAAATTTTGAAAAATACAAAACAAAACTTCTAATGCAAATATCTCCGTCTCACCAATCCCGACAAGTGGAGCTTTTTCGCGTGGTCGGACACATATTTCGGAAAAAAAGCCTACATCACCCATACCCCCACATGGGTGGAGCATTGGACAGAACAGCTGACCATAAAGAGAGTTTGAATAGAGATTACTCACATTACTCACAACATGAATGCATGACATCTAAAACAATCTCTGTTTTTCACTTTAGTTTTTACAGTCTATTTTAGCAGAAATACAGATTATTTTTGGTGAAAAACAGAAGGAAGGGCCTATGCTTTTCTCTCAACTGGATTTAACTCCAGTTTGACTTTTGGACTGATTGTGACTGATTGTGACATTTCGACCACTCACCGTGAAGTCTTTTTCATCTCTTTCTGTTGGCTTTCTGTTGGTAGACCAGACGACCGTTCTGGACTTTTCCAGAACACGCAGACTGCCAGTCCGTCCCTGAGTCCAGTGAGAGCAGGTTACATTGCAGTTTGATATATTTCTCAGATGAGTCAGCCCTGCCCTAAAGTGTGTACAGTATACTGTAATGTGCTTAGTCAGGGTTATAGAGTAGTTGTTTCCCCTCTTTGTCCCTCCTCCTCTCCCTCTGCATTAATGTGTCCATTACCTTGTATCTTGTGCTCATTTTATCTGTGTAAATAAGTGAGCACAGTTCTCCAGGGCCTGTCCATTAGTCCCTCTTATGTCCACGTGAGCTTTTGTTCCTGTGGACCTGATTTTTACTGTCCTAAAAACTAGTTAATTTTAAACAGTTTGCAGTGGTCCAAAGCCCTTTCTCACTACCTATCTTATGCATTCAGAGCATCCTAATTATTCACCATGTTGAGTTTATATGAGCTCTTCATAACTTTTAGAGACCAGAGTGGAGTTTTGCCATCACAGTAAAGATAACAACAACCAGCATGCTAAACATGCATTTCTTGATTATCAGACAATGAAATACAGTGGTACCTCACCTTACGAAATTAATTCGTTCCAGAAGTGATTTCGTAACGTGAATTTTTTGTAAGTTGAGTAGCTATTTCAATGGAAAAAGCCTGATTCGTTCCAAGGCCCCGTTCCAAGTTTTTTTTTTATAGTGTAACTTTTTTTTATAGTGTAACACTGTGTTCTGCGTCCTGAGACTGTAGACCCAGGACTAAACGTGGACTATACCAGGTCTAGACCAGGTCTAAACCTGGACTGAACCAGGACTGGACCAGGTCTAGACCTGGACTAAACCAGGACTAGACCAGGTGGATTAAAGCGCCGCGTGTGGGTCTATTTCCTGGTTTCGTGCTAGCTCTGCTATTAGCAGCAGCACCGGTGTACCTCACGAGTCACGGCTGAGGCGAGCAGCGACTGTGGGGGGAAGGGGGAGGGCGAAGTGTGTGCGTGGACACGTGTGATAGCGCAGCATGACCCGGTGCGGGGCTGCGAGCACGAGACCCATGCTCAAACCGTGACCTGGTCTAGAGGAGGCACGGTTTGAGCACGGGTCTCGTGCTCGCAGCCCCGCACCGGGTCATGCTGCGCTATCACACGTGTCCACGCGCACACTTCTCCGCCCTCCCCCTTCCCCCGACGCTTCACTATTAATACATTTTGTTGAAAATCTATGAAAGTTTGAGTGTTTAAACGAGAGACAAATGTGAGAAAAGTTTAAATCCAGTCTGAGAAACGCGTATAATGTGTGTGGCTGAGCACGCATCTGAGCGCGCATTATTTGAATTTTTGAGATTTCGCGTTTCGTAACTTGAATTTTCTTTCGTATCTAGAGACCAAAATTTAACGTGAAGGCATTTGTTTGTTGGGTCTTTCGTAAGGTGAGGTACCACTGTACTTAGATTAGATGCAGAAAGCACAGAGCAGGATTATTTTTATTTATTTATTTATTTTTATTTTTATTTATTGTTCCTCATCAAAAACAACCTGCAGTTGTATTTTTACTTCATTAACACTTCATTAATCCAAAGTTGTCTTCTCTGAGACTCAAAAATGCTCCGTTTGCATTTTGCCAATTTAGTTGTGTCACAGATAAAACTCTGGACTTTTCCTATACACTTTTTAAGCCCGTGAACCCTCACTGGACTCATTCTGCTGTCAAACTGTATCCACAATGAAAATATGTCTCTATTAGCATTGGATGGCTCTATTAGCTCTATTAAGCTCAATTTAAAAAAATGTTTATTTAATGGATGTTCATTCCTGTTGCTGACAGCAGAGGGAGCTCCTGCTCCTAAAACCCTCACTGGAAACACTACATTACAAATGAAGTATACTGTATATTATAAAATACATCATTCAAAAGCAGACATTACTTTAAGTTAGAAAATGTGAAAAACTCATCCTAAGCTGAATGAAAGAATGTATCACACTTTCTCTCTTCTCTCTATCAGTTAAATGTGTTCTCGGCTTTTAAGACCAAAAATATAATGCAACAGTCACCAAGGTCACCAACCAATCATCTCCCTCATGTCTCCGTCCAGATAACACTCATGATGGACGAGCACATACTGTATCTCCTCTGTATAGAGCCACTCCCTCTCTCTCTCTCTTTCTCTCTCGCTCTCTTTGTCCCTCTATCTCTCCCTATGTCTCTATCTCCCTGCATCTCTGTCTCCTCTCTCTTCTGTCTCTCTGTCCCTTGCTCTGTCTCTCTCCTCTCTCTTTCTTCTCTTTTCTTCTCTCTTCTCTCTCTCTGTCTCTTTCCTCTTTCTCTGTCTGCCTCTGTCTCCCACCCACCTCTCTCTATCTCTATCTCTGTATCTCTCTGCCTCTCTCCTCCCTCTCTTATCCCCCTCATCCTCTCCTCTACACCGTCCTTCCTGTATGACGTCATAGGAGCACCCATTACTCTGGCTGGTCTGCGTCCTCTCAGATGACCGCTGAAAATCTGTGCGGGCTTCGGCTGACTCATGTTGTCAGGAAACATGGGGGCTAATCAGGGCTAATGTGGCCAAGCATGGTGCTTTGTCTGCGGGGAGGGTGTGCCCTGGGTCCCCAGAGTACTAAGGGCACTTTGGGAGGCTCTCTCGGGAGTACTGAGAACTACTGCACTACTGCATAATTAGTGCAGTGTTTGTCCCCTTCAAAGACACTAAGGAAAGAATAATGGGACGATTCTAGCACTTTTCTGCCTTATCAGCAATAGGGTGCACTTTGTAACTTTTCTGGCGGAGGGTGCATCGCCTGCTTGTTTCTATGGATATGCCATTGCTCTGTCTGGAATATCCCACAGTATGACTTTAAACAGCTCTATCTTACTTTTATTCAATTACAGGTGTTTTTATAGCGCAAAAATACCTAAAAAAAACAAAACCAGGCATTCTGACTGTGAGTGGGGTCGCCACTCCACATATCTGACTTGTAACTTGGTCTGATTTGGTCTCCATGAAGATAGAAAGGTTTAATGCCATACTGTGAAACATTCCAGACAAAGCAATAACATCTCCATGAAGAAAAGCATTTGTTAGACTTTTCAACAGAAAAGTTACACAATATTTTGGAGCTTACTATGTTGTAACGTAACAACATTCATCAAAACCATGCCGGGCGAGGTTTTAGATGTCATCCATGCATGTCTGAGTAATCTAGCGATCTCTTCTGAGTGCTTATTCGAATCCTCAGTATGATTCTGTCCAAGACTCCGCCTGCAAGCTTATGTCACCCATGCTCCCACACAACCATTTTCCACTAATATACAAAAACAGAATACAAAACAATACACAATAACGCAAAAATTGAATTGATATAAATTGATGATTGATTACTGATTGTCTGAATGCTTGCTGGAGGCTAATCTGCAAGACATAAAATTTTATTTAAGGGGTCCATATAACGCTATGTTCTGATTTTTGTTATAATGTTGTTTCCTCATCACAAAATAGACCTGGAATTATTCTCTCAAATGGAAAACACTGTTCCACCTTGACTGTGATGTCATGTGGTGATAAATTCCATACACTTATTGAATTTCCTTTGGGATTTATCTCTCTATCCATTTACACCTCCACTGGAATCGTTTGAACAGATTCAGCCCTGGAATTGCTGATCTCTACTGATAAAAAGGTAAAAGGTTAACTTAAAAACTACCACTTCATGACATGACATCAAACATTTTGAGCTTGGAGATGTAGACAGACTAATAATAAATAAAGGATTATTAGGAATAAAGGATTACTCAGACATGTGTGAATGAAAAAAAAAAAGCAATATTAGCAAAGCAAACTAATATTTGCGATTAAATGACACATGACTTTCAACCTAATTACTTCACACCTTACAAAACCAATAAAACACATTTAAGCAAAATCCTACTTTTAATTTAAACATTAAAGGTCCTATATTACACAAATTGATTTTGTGTAGAGGTAGTTTTCAAGTTAATAGCTCCTTTTACTTTTTGTTCAGTAGAGATTGTCAATTCCAGATTGTCAGTTGTCATTTCAAAAACACAATGGACCACTCCCTGTATGACATCACAAGGTGGAACATGGTGTTTTCCATTTGAGAGAAGAACTCAGCTTAAAGGGATAGTTTGGGTTTTCTGATGTGAATCTGTATGGCGTCCCCTTCAGCAGTGTCGTGCTTTAACACTGACTTATCACTGAGTTTCTGCCCGATTCTGGAGCTGATGAAAGTAGGTCCGGCGATTATTATTATTAGCCTGTTCACTTGTAATCATCGGCACTTACAAGTGAACAGGCTAATAATAATAATAATAATATGCGCGCAGTGATAGGAATCGAGAGAAAATAGCACCAAGCGATTATGACTTCTGACTTTTTCGTGGGCAACTGTTTTGTGACGCAAATATATCACTTTTTGGACAAATATTGTTTTGAGAAGAGAAAAAACCTGTCCTGGCTAACTTGCCGGACCTACTTTCGTCAGCTTCAGAACCGGGCAGAAACTCGGCTCACAGGACACTGTCAGCGATAAGTTAGTGTTAATGCACGACACTGCTGAAGGGGATGCCGTACAGATTCACATCAAAAAAACCAAACTATCCCTTTAAATATGCATGTTTTGTGTGTTAAACATGTGTGAATGAAACAAAACACAACTCCAGGTTTGTTTATGATGAGGAAACAACATTATAATATAGATCAGAAAATAGTGCAGTAGTGCAATATGGGACCTTTAATTTCTTCCCCCTCATAGTTTGAAATGCTCTGAAATTCTGAATGAATGAATATGCATGAAGTGAAAAGGAAGTTGGGAAGTTCTCTTGTGTTTGGAAATGCATTATTAACAGTCTTAGGTGGATGTTCTGGTCTTCTGCTCCCCTCAGACCCATTAGCACAGTCCTAATGGGGCATTAACAATTCAGCAGCACACAGCAGAAAGACGGAGAGATAGAGAGAGAGGGATAGACGGAGAGAGAGAGAGGGAGAGAGAGAGAGAAGCGGAAGAGGTGGGGCCCGAGGAGAGGGAAAAAAAAGATCACCTTCAATAATGCATAACAAATTTTTATCATTAGAGCTACAGGTCTAAAATGATTACGCATTTGACTACTAAATCATTCATGTAAATTATATTTAAAGAAACAACATGTAACTTTCTGGAGCTGCATGTCACCTGCATTACACAAATGGAAATAGAAAATAAAAACCAAGTTAAAAAAAGAACATTTTCATGGAGACAGCAGGCCAAGGCCAAACTAAGAGCCATATTTGTGGAGATGCAAGCTGGTTCTCAGGTTTTCATAAAACGTCTAAAATTGAAAAAAAAACAAAACACATAATTTTATTTTAATCTTATTTTTTTTGGCTTAAAGGTTACAGAGTGTGGCTTTGTCTTACATAGTTTTTTTTTGGGGGGGGGGCTAAGTTTATAATTTGACTTCCAGGTACTTCCAGGTAATTCCAGCTGTTCCCTTGCAACCAAAACCAATATCCAAAACTCAACTTACAGAGAAGTTATTATTTGATAAAGAACACTTTATGACACCTTTATTACTATTAATATTTATTATACATGTTTAGATGAAATGTTCCTATGCTTAAATATTTTTTTGCAGTGACATTATGCTGTGGGTGTTCTACATGCATGTGTATAGCAGAATGTTCATCAGTTACCATGGTGACATAAGGCACACACTTGACAATTGCCATTATTTTCATTTATAAATCATTGGGTGTTTGGGTCCACAACGTCGTTTTGATCTATCAAATAACTAATGGACACATTCATATGGTCATATTTTTCAGCAGTGAAATTAGGTTTAATAGTGGTTTAACAAACGTGCAAAACAAAATTAGATCGGTGCATAAATTTGGGCACCTTAACAGAAAAATCATATCAATACTTAGTAGAACCTCCTTTTGCTAAAATAACAGCCTCTAGATGCTTCCTGTAGCCTCTAATGAGTGTCTGTTCCTCCTTAAAAAACATCTCTAGTTCAGTGAGGTTTGATGGTTGCTGAGCATGAACAGCCTGCTTTAAATCATCCCACAGATTTTAAATGATATTCAATTCTGGGGACTGGAATGGCCATTCCAGAACATTGTACTTGTTCCTCTGCATGAATGCCCGTGGAGATTTGGAGCAGTATTTTGGGTCGTTATTTTGTTGAAATACCCAGCCTTGGCGTAACTTCAACTTTGTGACAGATTGTTGAACATCATTCTCAAGAATCTGCTGATATTGAGAGGAATCCATCCGACCCTCAACTTTAACAAGATTCCCAGTACCGGCACTGGCCACACAGCCCCACAGCATGATGGAACCTCCACCAAATTTTACTCTGGGTAGCGAGTGTTTTATTTTGAAATGCTGTGTTCTTTTGCCGCCATGCATATCGCCTTTTGTTATGACCAAATAACTCAATTTTTGTTTCATCAGTCCATAGCACCTTATTCCAAAATGAAGCTGGCTTGTCCAAGTGTGCTTTTGCATACCTCAAGCGACAAGGCTTCTTCTGCATCACTCTCCCGTACAGCCTTTCCTTGTGCAAATTGTGCTGTATTGTTGACCTTTGCACTTTGTGACTCCATCTGCAGGTCTTTGGGGGTGATCTGTGGGTTGTTTTTGACCATTCTGATCATCCTTCCTCTCTGATATTTTTCTTGACCTGCCACTTCTGGCCTTAACAAGAACTGTGCCTGTGGCCTTCCATTTCCTCACTATGTTCCTCAAAGTGGAGACTGAGAGCTGAAATCTTTGAGATAGCTTTTTGTAGCCTTCCCCTAAACCATAACGCTGAACAATCTTTATTTTCAGCTCATTTAAGAGTTGTTTTGAGGCCCCCATGTTGCCACTCTTCAGAGGAGAGTTAAAGAGAAGAAGAATAACTTGCATTTGACCACTTAAAATAAATACTGTACCTTTTGTCATGACTGGATGCACCTGTCTATGAAGTTCAAGCTCATCAAACCAATTTTGTGTTCCAATTACTCTGTGTTGATTAGTTGCAGGTATTCAAAGCAACAAAATGACAAGGGTGCCCACATTTTTGCACAGCCTACTTTTCACATTTGATTTAATTTCATACAAATCAATATTACTACACTTAAGGATCCCATGACATGGTACTTCTTGATGCTTTTATATGGCGCCTTAATGGTTCCCTAATACTGTAAATGAATCCTTCTTCAAAATCAAGACTCAGTGCATGAGAAAGCCTCGTGAACACAGTCAGTGTCATAAATATCTCTCTCAAACACTTTATTCTGGGCATTGTTGCTTGAATGCAAATGAGGAGGACAGAGACAGGCCAGTGCAGCGAGTGGGGGGGGGGGCAAACTCTCCGCTCTTTCCTCTTTAGCGGTGCGATGTGCGCTGTCACCCACTTCCGCGTTTAAGCGCAGAGGAAGATATGAGACGATTTCCATTGGAAAATAAACACATTTCCACAGAAAATAAAATCAAACCACTGCTGTTTCAGAGGTTCAGAGGCTCGGATAAAAGACATCCGAGCCTGGAACACTCTCACGTGCCTCCAGACAAATAAAAAACCGCATCTCGCATTGCGTAGCTCGTTTGCGGTCCAAACTCTATGACCATGAGTTCCAGAGACGGTGGGTAGACATCCAGACGGGGGGTGGAACTGCATTTTTGCATTTTTCCCTGAGTGTGACATCAGAAATTTCCCTTGTTCAGAATCGCCCATTTGGGCTGTCTTTTTTTCAAACGCGGAAAAGGATCGCAAATGCTCAGTTTACACATTTCGCAACTTTTACGTTAACGTTCAAAAACCTCAGAAAGTGAAAATTTCATGCCATGGGACCTTTAAAAAAACCCACCCAGTCCTCGACTTTAATGGGGAAATGAATGACATGCCACTGTGATGATTGTCAATTATTTTGCAACCTCAGTTCTTGAGTGGGATTCTGCACTCACAACATGTCTGCTCCAACGGAACCTTCTTTATTATAGGTTACCATGGTTACAGTCTCTAGTCCCTTTTTGTAGCTCATGATTGCTGACATAGATAGAGGGATTGCATTTTAGATCTCAGCTACTTCTTGTGGTGGTTTTCAGATTCTACAATGTGATGAAGTCATACTCTCAGATGGGAGCAGAGACAATTTTCCCTGTGGATTACACTGTATGGCCATTTAATATAATAGAAAGTAAATTCACAAATGTTGAATCTGAATATTTCTATTAGTGACAACTCAAGAACTCACATTTTTCCATACAAATCTGCATTTTAACAAGATTTAATACCATTCATTTGAGCTGCCCCCATTTGTATTAAATATTGGTTATAGAATGTTGTGATGTCATCTGAAACTCAGCAGGTACAATCCACCAACTAATTATGTTTTTACTCACGTTTAATAATCTTGTTTTGTTTTTTTTTAAGTTTAAACTACAGAGAAAGGCTCCACTACGTTTTTAAAGTCTTCACACCTACATTAGACTCATATATGACACAATACATTTCTTTGAATGTATTCACGTTGCTATATTTTACCATTTCAAATTGAACTCCACACATTTTGCAGTTCCATAGATGTACCAGTAACAAGCACTTCAAATAGTAATAGATAACTGCAGACCTTGTGCCAGTTTGAATGTGGTGTACTGACTCAAAATGCAAACAAAACATTCACGTTATTGCATTATCTTACACATACTCTGAGTAGCGCTGGGCTGTAACTTCTTGCCTAATGCTCCCATCTGCTGGTCAAAATGATAAATACATGAAAGTCATTTTAGGGCAACTAGAATGCATTTTTAACAGTCAATAAAAGATAAAACCTAAAAGCGTACTCTGATGTGGTGAATTGTAATAAAAGCAAAAGCACTGGTCTTATAATGCTGTGATATATATTGTTATATTGCCTATCCCTCCCTAGGAATAAAAGGAGTCAAACAATGTGTCCCAGCTACTTGAGATCCAGAATACACACTCCTCCAATACATTATGAAGATGTGAGTCTGGTCACCAGTGAAACACTCGGTTTTCAGATGGGCGTGATTGACAGATGGATTAGTCAATCAGACTGTATATGCCGCTGTATGAATTTGCCTGCCAAGAGTCCAGGACAAACTGAGATGGACTAATTAAATAAGTGTATATATGAGTTATATGAGCTGGTGTGACGTGTGTGCAGACTCGTGCATGCTGGGAGCAGAGCTGGACCTGCAGCAAGTGGACAACAGTGTATTTGCCCTGGAGACTGTGCTCAAGAACTGGCTCCATGAGCAGGGAGAAGACCGAGAGCACCTGCACCTGCTGCTGCCCAGCCCCACAGGCACTCCAGGTAATACCCCATATGACCCATCACTACCTACAGCCCCACAGGCACTCCAGGTAATACCCCATATGACCCATTACCACCTACAGCCCCACAGGCACTCCAGGTAATACCCAATATGACCCATCACCACCTACAGCCCCACAGGCACTCCAGGTAATACCCAATATGACCCATCACCACCTACAGCCCCACAGGCACTCCAGGTAATACCCCATATGACCCATTACCACCTACAGCCCCACAGGCACTCCAGGTAATACCTCATACTAATGACCCATCAATGGGTACCTTCAGCCCTTATAATCCTTATATCCCACTTAATAAATAACTGAGTTCATTAGTTTAAAAATTCCAAATGTGAATTGGTGTGTAATAGTGCACTGGTCATGTGTGTGATAGTGCACTGCTCATGTGTGTGTAGGGTTGCCAACTCCGTGAAAAATAAATAAGGGACACCTCATTTGCAGGGCCGACCAGCCCGATTGCCTTCACCCTTCCCGGTGTAGTGAATCTTTTTAACCCTTTTTTGTATGTGTGTTTGTATCTATTTGACTCAAACATGACTTGAATTAGATGCATATTTGAGTGATATGAACGCATAGAAATAAATAATTATTAGCAATTTATTTTTAATACAAAATAACAACATTAACAGAATAAAATAAATATCTGTCCTGCTTAACTTAAAACTGTATAAATTAATATAAGACAATACAAGGCAGAACATGGTGCACTGCCTGGACAGTACAAATGATGCATGTTCTATCTA
Organism: Paratrypauchen microcephalus; assembly: GCA_036785185.1. Lineage (NCBI taxonomy): Eukaryota > Metazoa > Chordata > Actinopteri > Gobiiformes > Gobiidae > Paratrypauchen > Paratrypauchen microcephalus. Next base: position 370,994 of record JAVJIX010000045.1, on the reverse strand, counting down.
ACTATCTCTCTATCTGAACTTGTAAGTCTTACACTGTCATTACCTTTCTCTGATGACTTGCACTGGATGGAATTAGCTCGGGATGCGTAGTCCGGACAGCAGCTGCTGACAGCCAGCCTCAAGCACCCTTCTAAATGATCATCAGTCATGGTGGAACAGTACTTGGGCTTAATTTATTTGTGTGAGTCAGCCTTTTCCCACATGAAGATCATGTTCATAACTCTATCTCCATTTTATCTGATAAATGTTCATTTTAATCTTAAAATAAGCCAAGCAAACTGTACTGCACTTAAATACTCTATGCCCCGTTTTTGGACCCTCACCCACAGTTTTTTTTTAAATTTATTTTATTATATTATTTTTTTAAACCTGTTTTTTCAACTTCCTACCTGGAGTCACATTCTCTTACTGGTTTTGCAGTAGTATTTACCAGCCTCTGCACATTTACCAAACACACGTCCTGACAAACAGATGCATTTGTGCACTTTTATTAGGCAAAATTCAACCACATGTTGCAATAGGCCTCCTCTGTGCTGTAGACCTGCTCTGTGCCAACACTGTAACATAAATTTAAATGAGTTTTTGCTTCGCACACTTCTAATCAGAGCGCATTCAGGAGGGAGCCTGTGTGCGCTATGAGCAGGGAGGAGCGACGCGCTAACGTGAGATGGACAGAATGTTTTAAAAAGTTTAACCTGCTCTGTGATACACGCTGGGACTCCATGGTACACGCTATTGCGGACAAGCTGCGTGCGCTAATGGCGCGCATGGTGCCGCGCAGTAGTGGTAGGCGCAGTAGTAGTAGGCTGTAGTGAGAAGCCCTGCGCGGCCCCGCACACCGGTTAAAGTTTATTGCTAACAGCAGCAGCCGTAATGAAATATGATCGCACTCGTCTCGAGACCAAGATCAGTGTTGAATACTACGATCTACCCACACTACCTTGGCGATTGACTGCTGGGTCGCGATCGAAGTATTGGGCACCCCTGTTTCACACACTATTTTTGATTCACACGGTAATACGGGACAAAGTGCGTTCTTTTTCAGCTCAATATGGGACTCTTTTGTTTCTGAATACGGGACGATTCCGTTTTTCAAGGGACAGTTTGCAACCCTATGTGTGTGATAGTGCACTGGTCATGTGTGTAATAGTGCACTGGTCATGTGTGTGTGATAGTGCACTGGTCATGTGTGTAATAGTGCACTGGTCATGTGTGTGATAGTGCACTGGTCATGTGTGTGTGATAGTGCACTGGTCATGTGTGTGTGATAGTGCACTGGTCATGTGTGTAATAGTGCACTGGTCATGTGTGTAATAGTGCACTGGTCATGTGTGTGATAGTGCACTGGTCATGTGTGTGTGTAATAGTGCACTGGTCATGTGTGTAATAGTGCACTGGTCATGTGTGTGATAGTGCACTGGTCATGTGTGTAATAGTGTACTGGTCATGTGTGTAATAGTGCACTGGTCATGTGTGTGTGATAGTGCACTGGTCATGTGTGTAATAGTGCACTGGTCATGTGTGTAATAGTGCACTGGTCATGTGTGTGATAGTGCACTGGTCATGTGTGTGATAGTGCACTGGTCATGTGTGTAATAGTGTACTGGTCATGTGTGTAATAGTGCACTGGTCATGTGTGTGTGATAGTGCACTGGTCATGTGTGTAATAGTGCACTGGTCATGTGTGTGTGATAGTGCACTGGTCATGTGTGTAAAAGTGCACTGGTCATGTGTGTGATAGTGCACTGGTCATGTGTGTGTAATAGTGCACTGGTCATGTGTGTGATAGTGCACTGGTCATGTGTGTGTGATAGTGCACTGGTCATGTGTGTAAAAGTGCACTGGTCATGTGTGTGATAGTGCACTGGTCATGTGTGTGTAATAGTGCACTGGTCATGTGTGTGATAGTGCACTGGTCATGTGTGTGATAGTGCACTGGTCACGTGTGTGATAGTGCACTGGTCATGTGTGTAATAGTGCACTGGTCATGTGTGTGATAGTGCACTGGTCATGTGTGTAATAGTGCACTGGTCATGTGTGTGATAGTGCACTGGTGTTGTTGGTGCTTGCAGTGTGTGTGAAGTGTGACATGCAGGAGCGCCTCATTAGCCCCGCCCTCCTCTCCCTGAGCACAAACCTTGGGACGAAGACCGAGACCACCCGTGACTTCCTCCCCAGCAAGAGCTCAGCCAATCAGAGCGCAGCCCCACAGAGACTCAAGGCCATCAGGTGAGTGGCAGAGACATGAGTGTGTGAGTGAGGGGAAGTGAATGAATAAAAATACTTACGTGCTTAGACTCCGACAGGTGCACACAATAAGTATTTACTAACGCTCTGGGGCTTATGTGACACACTGAGTAACCACCCTCTGTCCTTTAGTCTTGAGTGGGTTCTGGCTCTACACATTTCACTCTCTACTACTACTTCTGGACCCATCTGCAGTCCTGGTTTAGTCCTGGTGCAGCACTTCTTTGGTCCTGGTTTAGTCCTGATTTTGTTCTGGTTTAGTCCTGATGTAGGCCGGCTTTGGTCCTGGTTCAGTACTGGTTCTGACCTGCTTTGGTCCTGGTTAAAAAATAAATAAATAAATAAAATATAAAAAGGTTCCAGAAATAACCCGCAATAAGTGAAATCCGCCAAGTAGGACAACCTTATATTTTACAATTATTCTACATGTTTTAAGGCTGTAAACGCCTCACCACACACATTATACACTTTTCTCAGACTGGTATTAACATTTTCTCACATTTCTCTCTTGTTTAAACAAGATGTATTAATAGTGACCGGGGGGGGGGGGGTGTGTGCGTGCGGACACGTGCACCCGCTCATCGTGGTCAAATCCGTGATTGAGTAGCATGACCAGCGTCCCACCCGGGGCTGCGAGCATGAAACCGAGGCAGTGTCCGGACCGTGCCTCCCCCTCGGGACCGCGTCCAACGACGCAGTCCGAGCCACGAAGCGAACACGCACAAGAGCCGCACGAAACAAGGCAAAGAACCGCATGCAGTGGTTTAATCCTGGTTTAGACCTGGTGTAGTCCTGGTTTAGTCCAGGTTTAGACCTGGTTTAGACCTGGTTTAGTCCACGTTTAGTCCTGGTCTAGTCCTGGTCTAGTCCTGGTCTAGTTCCGGTCTGGTCCCGGTCAGTTCTTTTTTCCCCCTTTTTCCTCATGCTTTGTTTAGTAGTAACAGTTGTTAGTGGAAATGTGAGCTGGAATATCTGGAATATGTGTGTGTGTGTGTGTGTGTGTGTGTGTGTGTGTGTGTGCAGAGTGCTGCGTGCTGACGGCCTGTGCGAGAGCCTGCTGTACGGGCTGCCTCTCCTCCTGCGGCCCTCCTGCTCCTGGAGCCTGGACTGGGACCACATGGAGACCAACCACAACCTGTTCCACGCCCTGGGACATGCTCTCAGGGTCAGGACACGCCCCACACCTACTTCAGATAATACATGTGTTAGAAAAACGTTAAAGAGGAGATATTAAAGAGGATTATTCAGCAAAGCCATAATTGTGTTTATTCAGTTTTAAAGGTGGGATTAAAAAAAAGAGATAATACAGTATTACAATAGTTGTTCTGGATATATGCACAGAATATCAAGTATATGGTGTGTAATTTATGTTAATAAAAGTCCAGTGTGATCTTTCATAAGGAGATAGAGCTCTGCCCTTGGTCCAGTCACGTTTTGTACTTTCTTGATGCCTTGTTAGTCAAACATCATCTAGATATTGTCATCAAGATGCAAATGCAAAATGTAAGAAAATATATTAACTCCCACCTGTATTCAGTTCGCAAAATAATCATTAGAACAAAACAATTATTGCTGTTTTTATGATCAATCAATATTTCCAGAAAAAAAGTACATTTAAAATAAGGTGCATTTAACCTGTGTTAGTGCCACATGAGCTTGAGCTTCTCCTTCACAAAGCTGCCGTGTTATATCTTGTGGTTTCTCTGTCAGAGCCGAGGTCTGTTCCTCCTGCTACAGACCGACTCCTCCCAGAAGTCTGCACCCGGAGCAGCTACAGGTTTGATCCTTGACCCGCTCCACTTTACACGTATACAGTGATGTTAAGTAAAGTAAACCTGTGTCGTGTGTATAGGTGTGTTCTCTCAGTACGTGCTCCAGCCCTCCCCCTCCCTGTCTCTGCTGCTGAAGCCTGTGGTCTCCAGAGAGCTGTTCCTGCCCTGCTCCATGGGCCCCAGCAGCCAGGAGCCCTGCCCCGAGGCTCACAGGACTGTGCAGGTACCAGCCAGAGGGGGCGCCACACACTCTGAGAGTGTATTTACAGCTGCGGTCCCTGCTGTTGCTCTATCAACCTGTCTGTCTGTTTATTTATGTGGCACAGAATTGACACAGAGAGTAATCCTAATACATGTCTTGTATATTCTCTCACCTGCGTTGTCATAGTGACACACACATATATAGTGAGGAAAATAAGTATTTGAACACCCTGTGGTTTTGCAAGTTCTCCCACTTAGAAATCATGGAGGGGTCTGAAATTTTCATCGTAGGTGCATGTCCACTGTGAGAGACATAATCTAAAATCCAGAAATGTGTGTGTGTATGATTTTTTTAAAATTTATTTAGTCATAGTTTGCTTTATTGTCAAAAAACAACCATATGTACATGTACATAGAGTGAATTCGAAATTTCGTTTCCCCACTAACCAGGCAGGACAGTGACAGAGCGGCTAGGGGAGGGGCCGCTGCGCTTGCGTGCGCTGCCGACTGGGAGATACAGAGTGGAAAAGATGTAATACAATCAATGACAATTATTCACAACATGTAATGGCAGAAAAACAATTGGATAGGTAACATACGGTGTGTTTTTTTTTTTTTTTTTTACTGCTGCAAATAAGTATTTGAACACCTGTCTATTAGCTAGAATTGTGACCCTCAAAGACCTGTTAGTCACCTTTTAAAAAGTCCACCTCCACTCCACCTATCCTTTCTTAGGATCATTGAAGAAGAAGAAGAAGAAGTGAACTTTATTGATCTCACACTGGAGAAATTCTTCTCTGCATTTTAACCCATCCTATATATATATATACATATATTAGGAGCAGTGGGCAGCACACACATTACTGCGCCCGGGGACCATCTCCATGATCTTCTTGCTTCGGTTTGGTCAGGACCTAAGCTGGAGTACCTATGGTGCATGTTTTGGGTTGGTGGGGGAAACCGGAGTGCCCGGAGGAAACCCACCCAGACACGGGGAGAACATGCAAACTCCACACAGAAAGGCTCGGGTGACCCGGGGATCGAACCCAGACCATGCATGCAAACTCCACACAGAACACACACGGAAAGGCCTGGGCGACCCGGGGATCGAACCCGGAACCTTCTTGCTGTGAAGCAAGAGCGCTAACCACTCTGCTACCGTGCCGACCCCACGAGGTGAGATCTTGCATGGAGCCCCAGTCCGAGGGAGATTGACAGTCATGTTTAGCTTCTTCCATTTTCTAATAATTGCTCCAACAGTGGATCTTTTTTCACCAAGCTGCTTGGCAAATGCCCCGTAACCCTTTCCAGGCTTGTGGAGGTCTACAATTTTGTCTCTGGCATCTTTGGACAGCTCTTTGGTCTTGGCCATGTTAGTAGTTGGAGTCTTACTGATTGTATGGGGTGGACAGGTGTTTTTATGCAGCTAACCACCTCAAACAGGTGCTTCTAATTTAGGTGAGGAATCAGCCAAGAACTACACGGGAGGAGCTGGTCAATGACCTGATGGTAATACACTAAGATGTCATGGTTTAAAATCATGCATGGCACGGAAGGTTCCCCTGCTTAAACCAGCACATGTCCAGGCCTGTCTTAAGTTTGCCAATGACCATTTGGATGATCCAGAGGAGTCAGGTGGTCAGATGAGACCAAAATAGAATTTTTTGGTCTTAATTCCACTCGCCGTGTTTGGAGGAAGACGAATGATGAGTGCCATCCCAAGAACACCATCCCTACTGTGAAGCATGGGGGTGGTAGCATCATACTTTAGGGGTGTTTTTCTGCACATGGGACTGGATGACTGCACTGTATTAAGGAGAGGATGACCGGGGCCATGTATTGCGAGATTTTGGGGAACAACCTCCTTCCCTCACTTAGAGCATTGAAGATGGGTCGTGGCTGAGTCTTCCAACATGACAATGACCCGAAGCACACAGCCAGGATAACCAACGAGTGGCTCCGTAAGAAGCATATCAAGGTTCTGGAGTGGCCTAGCCAGTCTCCAGACCTAAACCCAATAGAAAATCTTCAGAGGGAGCTCAAACTCCATGTTTCTCAGTGACAGCCCAGAACTGTGTGGAGGAGTTGGCTAAAATCCCTCCTGCAGTGTGTGCAAACCTGGTGAAAAACTACAGGAAACGTTTGACCTCTGTAATTGCAAACAAAGGCTACTGTACCAAATATTAACATTGATTTTCTCAGGTGTTCAAATACTTAAATGCAGCAGTATCATACAAATAAATTGTTAAAAAAAAAATCATACCCTATGATTTCTGGATTTTTTTTTTTAGATTATGTATCTCAGTGGACATGCACCTACGATGAAAATTTCAGACCCCTCCATGATTTCTAAGTGGGAGAACTTGCAAAATCGCACGGTGTTCAAATACTTATTTTCCTCACTGTACATATACATACATGAACACATACATATTGTGTCTCTCCAGGGGTGTCTGGGTCAGCTTGAGGAGGAGTTTGTGTTCAACCCTCTGCTCTTCAGCAGTAACCTGTACCTCCATCTGAGGAGCCGCGGCCTGCACTCCCACTCCAGATACCCATACAAGTACTGCAACCTGTGTACTCACATTGTACCACAATACACCTTTATGTACCTCACATTCCAGATACCCACGCAAATACTAAAGTACCACTATGTATTTTACAATTCAGATACCCATAAACACTACTACCTATATATACTACAGTACCACAATGGACACCACAGCCCAGATACTGTAGGACTAAAGTATGGTGAAAGTAGTTTTCATTTCTTACAGGTGCTATAATGTCCAGTGCATCACTTTACTGTTTTAAAAAACAAACAAAAAAACCACTCTCTTTACCCGTTTTTTTTTTTTTTTTAAGTTTTACACCTTTTTCGGAGATAAATAACTTTTTTAATATACTTAATTATTTCATATTTTTTAGTCAGCCTAAACCCTCTCTTACAGGTGCAGGCAGCGCGCCGGCCTTAAATCTTCTACCAGTGCGCAGCACCGCCTCACAATGGTTTAGGCGACTTTCACGGCTACAGTCAGATAAGTTTTGACAATCCTTGCTTAACAGACTGCAGATATCTCTGCACGAGAGTTTCGGGTAGCTTTCAGTTATTCTTGAATGGCATAGTGTGGTCGTCCACTGCTCCTAATATAGGAGCAGTGGGCGACCACACACAGGATGGGTTAAAATGCAGAGAATAATTTCTCCAGTGTGAGATCAATAAAGTTCACTTCTTCTTCTGGTTGTTTGTGTTTTCTACTTAAATAGCACACCTTACTTTTTTTTTTCAAATGTGGGTTTTGGCCACCATTAACCATATTCTCTTAGCGGTGCTGCGTACCGGCTGTGAATTTTATACCGGTGCTGTGTTCCGGTGCGCACCGCTTTACTTTCACCACTGATTATTACACACAACACATCACAGTACAGTACAGATACATATAAAAGTACTATAGTACCACAATATCTAATATTCATCTTTTTTTCCAGACATTTTGTCGAAGCAAAATGACAAAATATGCTGATTTAATCAACTAGATGCATACCCAATAAAAATTGTGTTAAAATGTGTACTCATTGTGGGACTGTGTACAGGGCAGCACCCAAAAACCCCAGCCAGCCACTAGAGGGCAGCAAGAGCACAGGCAGCAGACAGCACAGACAGGTGAGAGACAGCCGCACTCACTACTGTGTCAACTACAGACATAAAAGTGAAAAGTTTGGACACACACTCTCATTTACTCTCATTTATTATGTTCCTACTTTATACTTTTTATATACACACAGAAACATCAAATGTATGGAATTATGGAGGGAGGAATTTGTTTGATTATTTGTTATTATTTGTTTGATCCATTCCATATGTCATTCATAGTTGCTTCAGTGACAATCTACAATGTGAATAATGATGGAAAAAAGAAACATAAATGAAAAAGTGTGTCCGAACTTTTCACTTTTTTATTTTATCTAGTTATTTATTGCATATGTTACCTATTTGAGTCAGTTTCATTTGTATTTAAAGGGCACATAGTATGAAACATTCACTTTTATGAGTTTTTAACCACATTAGAAGTGTTTTCACTCATCATTATCTTACGGAAATATTTTGATTGAGTGCTCAGAAAATGTCTGTTTTCACCTACCCTGTATCCCCGCCCACAGCTCTGTACTTGTGATTTTTGTAAAGAATCAGACTCTGGGTCATGTAGTTGTCATGTAAATGTAGGGTTAAAAAATCCGCAGCCATTTTTCAACAATAAAATTTGGAAATCTGCTGCTTGTTGCGGTGAAAAACCACACATTTTAACTAAAGTTTGGATCTGGAACCGTATTCTGTCTTCCTGATTCCAGAGGGTGTGATTGACAGGTGGACTAACCAATCAGAGAAAAGCATGGTCCATTTGCATCAAAACGATAGGGTTGTAACAATAACCAAAATGTCGTGATATCGTCAAAAGTCTCACCATAATATTGTGGGTTGTCACAAAATATCAAATTACAAGTTTCTTTGCATAAATTCATTGTCTTGGTGCAGCAACAGCTAAAAAAGAGAGGAAACTACATAGACCATGATCCTTTGCTGCAGTCTCAGTCCAATCTATATGTAATTTTAATTTGGATTATGACAGAAAAGTAGCATAAGTACAATTTTGTTAACCCCCATAAAATATCACAATAAATATCAGACCGTGAGCTGCATATCATGAAAATAAATATATGTTTCCTTGTTGTAAAGCGCTTCGAGTGCCTTGAAGGTGGAAAAGTGCTATATAAAAATTGTAACCATAAAGTAAAAGTAAAAAGCACCCACTGTAAAATGCACTCAAGTAAAGTACAGATATCAAAAAATTCTACTTAAGTACAGCACTTTACTATTTGTACTTCATGATCTTCCACTACTACTGCTCAGTGCAATGGTCGCATCTCATTTCTCTTTCCTTGCTTCCTTCCCCTGATTCCTCTCCTCCATGCTCCATTTTTCAGCTGTTTATTAAAGATCCCATGACATCGTACTTCTTGATGCTTTTATATGGCGCCTTAATGGTTCCCTAATACTATAAATGAATCCTTCTTCAAAATCAAGAGTCAGTGCATGAGAAAGCCTCATGAACACAGTCATAAATCTGTCTCTCAAACACTTTATTATGGGCGTTGTTGCTTGAATGCAAATGAGGAGGACAGAGACAGGCCAGTACAGCGGGTGGGGGGGGGGGGGGCAAACTGTTCGCTCTTTCCTCTTTAGCGGTGCGATGTGCGCTGGCCCCACTTCCGTGTTTAAGCGCAGAGGAAGATATGAGACGATTTCATTGAAAAATGAACACATTTCCACAGAAAATAAAATTAAACCACTGCTGTTTCGGAGGTTCGAAGGCTCGGATAAAGGACATCCGAGCCTGGAAACACTCTCACGTGCCTCCAGGCAAATAAAAAAACACATCTCGCATTGCGTAGCTCGTTTGCGGTCCAAGTTCTCTGGGCGTGATTTACAGAGACGGTTGGTAGACATCCAGACGGGCAGTGGAACTGCATTTGCATTTTTCCCTGAGTGTGACTTCAGAAATTTCCCTTGTTCAGAATCGCCCGTTTGGGCTGTCTTTTTTTCAAACGCGGAAAAGGATCGCAAGTGCTCAGTTTACACATTTTGCAACTTTTAGCCAGGGGGGGGCTAAACAGGGTAGGGGAGCTCACATTAATATTCAAAAACCTCAGAAAGTGAAAATTTCATGCCATGGGACCTTTAAGCGGAGCCCCAAAGAAAACCACAGAAGGAAGGAGAAAACACAAGGGAGGATTCAGGAGGCAGACATCAGAGAAAAGTATCAAACTTTATTGGTCTCGGTGTGGAGTTTAGATCCTCTCTCCTCGCTGTGTCTCCTTCCTTGCCCATTTACAGCAGAATCGAGGAGAGGAATCGAGGAGCACGCGAGGAAAGAGAAATGAGACGCGGCCAATGAACACAACGTTAAATCATGAGCTATGTATGATATTGTATAAAAGGTTGGACTACTACCAAAACACATTTAAGTTCATTATATTTAAGAAATAACTAAAAAATATATAATCCTTTTCCCACTATGGCAATTTTTACGGTTTAAAATTTTACTTCCCAGTTGGAAATCATGACATCATGCTAGGGAGGAACTGCTACCTAGCAACCGTGTTATGCAGCAGTCCAAAACTCCTTAAAGCTTCAATGTGTAACTTTTTGGTTGAGGGTCCGTCACCTGCTTGTTTCTATGGATGTCATTCCTCCACCTGGAATGCTCCACAGTATGACATTAAACAGCTCTTCTTTTGATTACAGGTGGGTTTATAGCACAAAAATACATAGACAAACAGGAATCAGGAAGGTTTTTATTTCCATATGAGTGAACAGGTTCACAACATTAGGAACTTGCTTCGATACCTGGAGCGGACAGACACTCCAAGCACCAGGGCGGCCATTCGCGGCGCCAACTTGGTTACAACAGAGTAGAAAAAAGAAAAAAAAAGATGCAGACAATTTTACAACATGTAATGACAGAAAAAACAATTGGAGAGGTAAACATACAGTGATCTTTTTCTTTGGCAACAGAAGGAAGGGTGGGGGGGGGATCAGATTGGAAATCAATAATTGATTGGAAACTGACGCAGAGGCAGACTTACTAAATAGACAGGGCAGAGTGTTTTACATAAAAATGTCAGTGTGAGCCGAATGGAATGTCTTGTATTTGTTTTGTAGAGTACTGTGTAAGATAAGGCCCCAGCTGTGACCTTGGACGTGTTTGTGCAGAAGCAGAGTCAAAACAAAGCAAAGTCCAGTTGCATCACAATTTCAGAAGAAAATTTTGCATAATCAATACATTTTTAGAACCCAGGCGAACAGACAATTTGCCAGAATCCTGGTTTCTGCCAGTCACCCCAACTTCATGCCACCAAGCAGGTCTGCGCAACTCACAAGCCTCCCGCTGGCACGTATGATGAATGAACGCAGACTGATCCGCTGTTCCACACAGTTCCACACAGTTCCACACAGTTCCACATCCATCATCCGAGATGTTATCTAGTGCCAGACAGATTTCCACAAATTAGGTGTTTCAGTTCAATCTGTGTTTCCCTTCTGATCTCGTCCTCCCTAGTCCGCCACAGCCCCACTATCGTGTAAAATGACCTCCGGTGGCTCGGGGCTCTTTTATCCGCTCGGCTCGAATTAGCGATGGGTCAGAAAAACATCCTCCAGGCCAATCCAGATGTCCTGCCATCAAAATTCCAATAGTAATCGTTCCGTGTCCTCCAGCAACAGCGGTGCCAGGCACACGACGCGTCATGTATCTAGCAGCGAGTTCCCTTGGGACTGTCCGGCTCTTCAGACCGGCGCTCCTCCATGAAAAAATATGTCAATAGCATTGTGGGACCAGCTCCAATTCATGAGTTAGGATTTTAAAAATCTGTTCCAACAGGAGAAAAATTACGAAAAATGACGAGACGAGAGAAATTAGACATCAGACAGAGCAAGATAAGGAGGAAGAAGAAAATACGTCTGCTCTCCTCGGCAGCTAGAACAGTTCAGGCATTCTGACTGTGAGGGGGGTCGCCTCTCCACAGATCTGACCTGTGACTTGGACTGGCTTGGTCTCCATGGAAAGAGAAATATTTAATACCATACTGTGAAACATTCCAGACAAAGCAAAAAAAATCTCCCTGCAGAAAAGTCTTTGAAGGACTCTCCACCAGAAAAGTTAAGTCAAAATTAGAGAATCATCAAACCCTGACATACTTTGATACCAAATATGTGGAAAAACACACAATGCCTTCTTTAACCTGCTGGTTTGCTTCTGAATTATACAAGTTCTAATGGCCATATGCAGTGAGTCATGGTGCTGATAACATTATACAAATACTGAATCCAATGGCCCTCTGTGTATCTGCCCTCATGTTGTAGTCTTACCCTGTCACGCCCGTGTACTTATACTGCAGATGCTTTTTTCAGATTCTACTGCGGGGCATTATCCCTCTTTTAAATAAAAAAAAATGTTTGGTAGAATTCACACGCATTAAAGGAGCTGTACCTGATTTTGACTGTAAAAAACGCAAAAAAACAAACAAAACTAGGTCATTTGAAACAGTCTGCAGTGGTCCAGAGTTATTCCTCACTTACTTTATGCATTCAGAGTGTCCGAATTATGTGACCAATGTTTTAGATGGTCTTTATGACGAGGATGCATATCACTGCTCCGATTTAAAGCTGAGATATCTGCCTTTAATAGTGGAAAAAGTACAGTTAAAGACCCTGTACATGATTTCCCTCTGTATTTGAGCAGAATGTGTCTTGCCACAGTACAGATTTTGTTTAAGAGTATTGTCTACATCAGTGGTGGCTGATCAATAGAGGGCGCAAGTGTGCTCCACTCCCCAACTTGACCTAGATAAAACAACAACAACAAAAACATTTATAAAGTCGTTATTTTGTATAAAAATTGTTTACTATTTATTAGTTCAGCTAGTGACCAATGACTTGTCTGTTTCTGGCATTGGTTATTATACTATATAGCCCAAAACATATATTTATTATTTTGGCACAAGTGTCCCTCCAAAAAATTATGCCACCAGCCGCCATTAGTCTGCATCTATTGTAGAAAGAATTTTATTGTCTGATAATCAGGAAGTGCGTGGTTCTCTGGCCTCTGAAAGTTGTGAAAAGCGCTCCTAAACCTTTAAGATGTTGGGAATACGTCAGGTAAGTGAGGAATGACTTTGGACCAGGAGTGTATAGGAGTGGCAAATAGTGAAAGTGTAAAGTACACAAGGGAACTGTAGTACAGGGTTGGGAGATGTTTTCCTCCTCCGCACTCCCTTTCAGAACTTGATTTGTCACTGTATTGTAAATATGTAAACGTACTATGTGAGCTTTGACCATGTACTGTTATGAGGTTGAAATAAAAAAATCTATCAAAATGAACAAGTTGTGTTTTTCATTTTTGGTACAGCACCTTTAATGGTGAGGAAACACATGGTTAAAAGTTTAGGAAAGTGGATTTTACGTGCAGTCTGTCCCTTTAAGGTTGTCCTTGACTGTTCCTAACTCTTGTCTCTCTCCTCAGGGCCGACAGTCTGCTGCCAACAGTAAGGCAAGGGCCACGGTAGCTCCTCTTCCCCCGTCCTCCTCCTCCTCCGTCCTGAGAGCCTCCTCCCGTCCCGCTCTCACCCTCCTCAGGAGCAGCAGCAGCAGCCGGGGGCCCGACTGCACAGCTCTGGCCCCTAGCGTGAGTGCGATGACGGACGTGAACGGAGAGACAGGCCTAGACCCAGATTTGGACATCCTGTGAGGAGACAGTGAGGAAGGGCTGGTTCAGAGCACTGCTAAAACTCACCATATAGAAGCTACAATGACTTAAGTTAAGAATAGTTTTGGTTTAATCCTGTTTTGGTTGAATTAGTTACTATGTGTTGACCTTTTGACTACTTTCAAGGTAATTTGAGTTGAAATAAAAAAGTAGAATCAAGACTTAAAGGTTTTATATTACGAATAACAAGCTCTTGTGAACTCTCAGCCATGTTATAATGTCATTACCGTCTCAAAAAACACACCTGGAGTTGTTTTATTTGATTCACACATGTTTGAGTAAGCCTTTATTATTAGTCTGTCTACATCTCCAAAGCTTAAAGGTCCCATGGCATGAAATTTTCACTTTCTGAGGTTTTTGAACGTTAATGTGAGCTCCCCTACCCTGTTTAGCCCCCCTCATGGCTAAAAGTTGCGAAATGTGTAAACTGAGCATTTGCGGTCCTTTTCTGCGTTTGAAAAAAACACAGCTCAAACGGGTGATTCTGAACAAGGAAACTTTCTGACGTCACACGGAAAATGCAGTTCCACCCCCCGTCTGGATGTCTACCCACACTCTCTGTAAATCACGCCCAGCGAGTTTGGACCGCGAATGAGCTACGCAATGCGAAATGCGTTTTTTTATTTGCCTGGAGGCACGTGTGAGTGTTTCCAGGCTTGGAAGTCCTTTATCTGAGCCTCTGGACCTCTGAAACAGCAGTGGTTTAATTTTATTTTCTGTGAAAATGTGTTTTTTTCATTGAAACGGCTCTCCTTTCTTCCTCCGCTCTTAAAACACGGAAGTGGGGCCAGCACACAGCGCACCGCTAAAACAAGGAACCAGCGGCGCATTTGCCCCCCCCCCCCCACCCGCAGCTCTGACCTATCTCTGTCCTTCTCATTTGCATTCAAGCAACAAGGCCCAGAATGAGTTGTTCAGAGAGAGATTTTTTGACCATGTCTGTGTACATGGGTCTTTCTCATGCACTGAGTCTTGATTTTGAAGAAGGGTTCATTTACAGTACAGTGGCACCTCACCTTACGAAATTAATTTGTTCCAGAAGTGGTTTCGTAACGTGAATTTTTCGTAAGTTGAGTAGCTATTTCAATGGAAAAAGCCTGATTCGTTCCGAGGTTCCGTTCTTTCCGTTCCAAGGTTTTTTTTTATAGTGTAACTCTTTTTTTTATAGTGTAGCATTGTGTTCTGCATCCTGATTGGCTAAGAGACTAGACCAGGACTAAAAGTGGAATAAATCAGGTCTAAACCTGGACTGGACCTGGACTAAACCAGGACCGGACCAGGTCCAGACCCGGACCAAACCAGGATTAAATCACCCCGTGCAGCTTTTCGCTGGCCTCGCGCGGCTCCTGCTTAAACAGGCTGGTTAAAGTGCTTACGACGGTTCAGACTGCTCATTCACTAAACAGTCATCATTAGATTTAAGATCTCCTTTTACCTAGTTTGGTGATTTTGTTGAAGAGGCGTGTGTTACTTTCATAATGGCATTTCCACCTGTTACCTAGCAAACAAAATGTTTATGGAAACAAGCAGAAGGAGGCCCTCCTCCAGACCAAAAAGTGTCAGATCTGCGGAGATACAGATTTCCCTCTGTTTTTCAGTGCAGTTTTAATGCTTTTATTTGAGAATGACTGTGCAGAATACACATTAATTTCAGTACATGTATTTAGTAACTTCCCAAGACTGAAAGATACACAGTGTGGCTTTAACTCGTGTAAAGAGGTCTGTACTGTTTACAGTGTGGGAGGAGCCACCAACAATGGCTGGTATTTCTCACTCAGCAAAAAATACAAAAATAACTCTTTAAAAACACAAAAAAGCAGAGATTCAAAGAGAACAATGGAAACTGATGACACAGTAGCTGAGAGCGGAGACATCCGCACCTGCACACAAACACACACACGAACACACACTCACAAACACGCCCCACACATGCGCACACACACAGCACATGAGAGGGGTCTCTGGTGTGTACATTAGTCGGGGGACAGAGCGGCCTGTGTCTCTGAGGGCCGCTGTAGGGCCAGTGTGGAGCTGTTAGGGACGCCTCATGTACAGTGCGTCATTGTGCCTCACTTGAACCTTTGGAGTGACATCATGCTGGGGGTGTTCTACATGTATGTGTATGAATGTTCATCAGTTACCATGGTGACACAAGGCACACACAGTCAAGTATCAATAGTCACGTGTGTGTGGGGTAATGAGGGTCCCGCCATTCCACCCACTCCTATTGCAGTCTACCCCGGGCATTTCATCCTCTGCTCCAGGCCTGTAGTATGTACAGTAGAATCTTGGTGTATTGACATTTTTCAGTTGCTGCCCACTGAGGAGGTGATGCTAACTGAAAGAACTACTCTGTCAGAATCTCTATCAGGCTTTTTAGCAACAGACAGCAGTTTTTCAGTTAGTCCCTCTCACCTTTTTGCTGAAAATCAAACTCCTAAACAGGGCCACAAACACTTGGACTGATCACAGGCTCCTGAAAATTAAATCCATTTAGTGTTAGTGTAACTTTTCTGATAGAGGTTCTTGCTTTGCTTTGCCTAGAATGTTTCACAGTGTGGCATTAAACTAATCCATCTACCATGAATCCAGTAACACGTGTTTTATTGCTCAAAAATACCTTGAAAACCCTGCATTCTTACAAATTCAAATACATGGGGAAAAGTGTGCAGTAAAATAGTTTGGGGTGGTGTTCCATCATGTGAAGCCTGTGTGTAGTGTGTGATGTTTGCAGTTCTGACCACTCGCAAATCTGGACTAAATCTGGTGGGATAATACTTGTAAATATAAATTAATAGTTTTACACTTCAAGAAGAGATTTGTGAAGAAATGTTGAAAATATGTTGGAAATTACAGGACATACAAGTTCCATATTGATGACTTCACACTAGGGAAAATTCTAATCAAAATTTTGGCACAATTTACTCGCAAGAAATACATTTTTTTTGATACTTTTAAACATTATTTCAACAAAATAAAGGTCTTATATTTGTCAAATATTAATTTCTGTGTACATTAGGAATTCCCTAGTGTGATGTCATGATTTCCAACCAGGAAGTAACATTTCAAACCTAAAAAAAATGCCAAAGTGGGAGGAAACTGTCACTTTTTTTTTACTTTTGGAAAAAAAAGGGTGATATAATGACATGTTCCTGTGTGTATTAGTGTGTGTGTGTGTGTGAAAAGTCTGTTTCAAGTCTGTTGCCATGGTTGCAATAAAATGTTAAAGGAAAAGTAACGTTTTTTACAATCTGAGCCTTATTTCAGTAATAAAACAAGTTGTTTTACTCACCCATAGCACTTTGGTGTCATATGGAGCATTTCCGGAGATGTTTTAGATTTTTGTTAGCCTAGCGCGACTTCTAGCCATCGGGGCATATAATATATTCCCCAAGCATGTAATATGCCCTGTGCGGGCTCCAAATAACACAAACTTTAGCACTTTTCAAATCATAGAAGCTCGATGTCTTAGTCTACGATTTCGTTTGAGTCAAAAGTGGCCTGTAATCCGAGATTTAGCCATAGTTTACAGCTTTGCGTTTCATGTTTGGGTCCCGGGAGCTGAGAGCACAGTCCGCACATGCGCACTGGCGTCCTCATCTACTCGAAACTATGGCTAAATCTCGGATTACAGGCCACTTTTGACCAAATGAAATCGTAGACTAAGACACTGAGCTTCTATGATTTGAAAAGTGCTAAAGTTTGTGTTATTTGGAGACCGCAAACATGTGCCCCGAGAACTCACATTATGGAGATCGCTAATCTAAAACATCTCCGGAAGTGCTCCATATGACACCAAAGTGCTATGGGTGAGTAAAACAACTTGTTTTATTACCGAAATAAGGCTCAGATTGTAAAAAACGTTACTTTTCCTTTAAGTCCCACCCCCGGGGGAAATGCAGAGTTTTGAGGGAGTCTCCAGTCATAATGCGGAGGAGCGGGTGAGATGATGTCAGTGTAGAACCTTTCAACCTGCACTGAACCTGAAAGCTGCGGTCTTTCTTGTATAGCTCTGTGGAGGTGGCGGGTTCTGTTGTCACGGTGTCATCATAAAGCCCACTGTGACACACTGCACTTCCTCACGGCTGTTTGAGGAAGTCCCGGCTTCCTCTTCACTTTCAGTGTCACCACCATTAAAACATTCTCACACACACACACAAAGAACACTGAGCTGCACTCACATACTAACTTGAAACTGACTGTGACATCACGCTGGGGGTGTCCTACATGTATGCCTATGGTGGAATATTCAGCAGTTACCATGGTGGCACAATGGACACATGCAAACACAGTGAAAAAAGTTGGAACTGAAGAAAAAAATGCAAAATGGATTTAAACAGCGCATTTTCAGGACCCTGAGCTGTTTAAATCCATTTGGTATTTTTTCTTCAGTTTTCAGACCATCCTCATTTTTTTTTCCACTGTGTTTGCTGATGTGTGCATTGTGTCTCCATGGTAACTACTGAACATTCTGCCAAAAGAGATGGATGTAGAACACCCCCAGTGTGATGTCTCTGCGGCAGTAGCTCAGCTGGTAGAGCGTTTGTCCACTGATCCAAAGGTTGGCGGTTCAAATCCCGCTCTTGACATAAGAAACATAAGCGGTTGAGCGGTCAGATCCACTGACCCACAGGTTGGTTGGTACGATTCCAGCTCCCACAGATGAATGCTGCCGTTGTGTCCTTGGGCAAGACACTTAACCCTCCTCGCCCCCAGTGTCTGCGTACACTGGTGTGTGAATGCGTGTGTGAATGGGTGATTGGTTCCTTGTTGTAAAGCGCTTTGGATGCCTTGAAGGTGGAAAAGCGCTATATAAAGATGTGACCATTTACCATAAACTACCAGTCAGTTTTTATTTTCATTGAAAACATCATGACTATGAATGGACTTGTGGAATGTAATGATCAAAAAGGAGAGTTCTTGCCTCAAGTGGAAGAGTTCAAGTATCTAAGTATCTCACTCCTGTTCACGAGTGAGGGAAGGATGGAGCGTGAGATTGATAGGTGGATCGGTGCAGCGTCGGCAGTGATGCGGTCGCTGTACCGGACCGTTGTGGTGAAGAGGGAGCTGAGCCAAAAGGCAAAGCTCACGTTTTACCGTCAATCGACGTTCCTACCCTCACCTATGGTCATGAGCTTTGGGTAATGACCGAAAGAACCAGATTGCAGGAGCTCAGTCACATGTGAGGAGCTTGGAGTACAGCCACTGCTCCTCCACGTCGAGAGGAGCCAGCTGAGGTGGCTCGGGCATCTGTTCCGGATGCCTCCTGGACGCCTCCCTCAGGAGGTGTTCCGGGCAGGAGGAGGAGGCCCCGGGGAAGACCCCAGGACACGCTGGAGGGACTATGTCTGCCTCAGCGACCCAGCCCCGATTAAAGTGGAAGAAAACTTAGCCTCTACCCTTTTGGCATCCAACTATTGAACCCTGACATGGCCTTGTGATGTCATGAAGAGGTGTTTTCAAGTGAACAACTCCTTTTACCTTTAGTTCAGTAGAGATTGGCAATTCCAGAGCTGAAATCATCCAAGCGATTATAGTGAAGGTGTATAAGATAAGATAAGATATGCCTTTATTAGTCCCACAGTGGGGAAATTCCAGTGTTGCAACGCACAGATCAAGAACAGCAGGAAAAAGTAGCATGCAATAAAACAAGATAATAAATAATGGCTTAGAATAATTTAATAGATGGGGTTTAAAAACACAGTGGAGCACTTCCTGTATTACCACATGACATCATAAGGTAGAGTTTTTAATTTTAGAGAAGAACTCTGACTAAATCTGCAGGGTTTGTGTGTTAAACATGTGTAAATGAAACAAAACACAAGTCCAGGTCTGTTTGTGATGAGGAAACAGAACGTAAATCAGAAATAGCGTAATAAAGGCCCTTTAAAAGATAACAAGTAAATGTAAGTGAGTTAAATTGAGTACTACCACTTTAGCCCTTTAAATGTATATATAATGTGAGTGGCTTATTTGTCTGTGTACTTGTAAATAGCAGCTCCAAAAGCAGTAGCGTGTGTGGGCGTCGAGACATTTCACCTTTTCTGTATCATGTCTTCACTTCCTCCGGTCTCTGGTGTCCGTCTGCATTTGTCCCTGTCCCTCAGTGTGGACGCCTGAGAGGACAAAGGGAGGAAGGAGCACAGTGCACATCTGCAGATTACATCAAACTGCGATTATTGTTCGCAATAAAACCATAGAACAAAACACCAAAATACTGACAATGAAGCAGGAAGTCCGGCATGCTAATATTGTGGTGGAGTACCATTGTGATGAGACTGTCGCAGAGGAGGATCAACACGACAGGATATGGGGTTAGGAGAGAAAATGGGCAGATTTTTAGAGTTCATGTAATAACACGATTTTGTTCAAAGCTCACATTTTAAAAGCGTCCATGAAAATTGACAAAAAGACCTAATGTACAAGCGAATATTTCAGCAGTGGTGGAAGTGGTAAAGTACAGTACTGTAGAATGTTTTGGCATTTGTACTTTACTTAAGTACTTTTTACAGTGGGTACTTTTACTCTTACTTTACTACATTTGAAAGCAGGTATCGGTACTTTCTACTGCTCTACATTTTTTAACTGGACCGAGAAGTAAAAAGTACTTTTCAAATTATTTGAGGGGTTATTTTGACCATGTTAAATACACAAAATGCATAAGAAAAAACAAGAAACTGATTCGTATTGCTACTGTAAACCAAAATATGTACCATTTTCTAATCAATATCATGACATTTTAACAAATTTTAACAAACAAAACTTGAAATGTGTGAAATACGTATACTTTTTACTCTTAAAGGTACTTAAATACTTTTATTTAAGTGTTTTTACCTCTGTATCTGTACTTTTAAGTAACATAATTGAGTACTTCATCCACCACTGCATTTCAGAACATGTTTGTACAAATGTAAACTAGTGTTGGCAGTTTTTATGCAGAAGAACACAGGAAATGGAGGAAATGATCGTACTTCAAACATTGCGGTTTTGCTAATTGCGTATACTCTAATTGCACGGTGGCTGAGTGGCTAGCACTCACGCTTCACAGCAAGAAGGTTCCGGGTTTGATCCCCGGATCGTCCATCCTAATAATAATAAGGATGGGTCAAATGCAGAGAATAATTTCTCCTGTGTGAGATCAATAAAGTCATTCTTCTTCCTCCACAGCCCTACTTCAAAATATTATCACTACAGTAAAAGAAATGACGTACAAATAGAAGTAAAAAAGGTATTTGTGGAACGTACATCTCAAGGATGAATAACTGTATTTTACCATCTTAAAACTGTGGAAAAACTTACCTTCTGCATTGCAAATGTCCCAATTATTCATCACGGCACGGTGGCTAAGTGGGTAGCGCTCATGCTTCACAGCAAGAAGGTTCCGGGTTCGATCCCCGGGTCGCCCAGGCCTTTCTGTGTGTGTTCTGTGTGGAGTTTGCATGCATGGTCTGGGTTCGATCCCTGGGTCGCCTGGGCCTTTCTGTGTGGAGTTAGCATGTTCTCCCTGTGTCTGGGTGGGTTTCCTCCGGGCACTCTGGTTTCCCCCACTAACCTAAAACATGCACCATAGGTAAATCCTCCAGCTGAGGTCCTGACCAAACTGAAGCAAGAAGATCATGGAGATGGTCCCCGGGGGCAGTAATGTGCTGCTCACTGCTCCTAATAACAGGATGGGTTAAATGCAGAAATGGAATTTCCCCACTGTGGGACTAATAAAGGCATAGCTTTCTTTCTTTATAAGAGAACAGAGTGGAGTTTTGCCATCACAGTAATGCTAACAACAACTAGCATGTTAATCATACACTTCCTAATTCTCAGACAATAAAACACTTTATAATTAAGGTTGAGGTACATTATATTTAGTCCCTGTAGGGAAGTTTGTCCTCTGGATTTGACTCGTCGTTCAGTCCCGCTGGTGCAACTTGATCTTGAGCTGGTCTCGGTCAGGACTCCCTCAGCTGGAGGAGTTGAATTATTGTGCATGTTTTGGGTTACTATGGACTTATTTTGATCTCAGGAGATGCTTATACAACAGATGTGCACTAAGCCAATGCAAATTTTGCTCAAATACATGTAAAATAATCAGGTACAGGTACTTTAGCTTTAAGGAGAAAACAATAAATAATGCACAGAATCCAAAACGTTCAAAGGACAGACAGAAAAATGATAAAGCTGAGGGACACCAGAGTGTGCATGTCGAGCTGTAGAGGCCTGCAAAGCACATTCGATTTGCCACCATCATGTCTCTACACTGCGTCTAGATTAGAAATACGCCCACGAGTTCCTCTTTTGGCCATATATAGTGTAAACTGTGTAAGATCATGCCAAAATTGTGGTGTTGAAGCCCTTTTGCAAAATTAGAATACTGAGTCTGTGATGGAAACGCTGTTATGAAGAGGTAATAAGAAGTAACTGCAAAACTAGCAAATCTATGTGCACTTTTGGTTTTGTTAAAGCAGAGGGGTTTTTTTCCGTGTTTTTTTTTTTTTCAGAAGTCAGATGACTTGTTTCTTGAGTTGTTTTACATGAATATTGTGATTTAAATGTCCAAATTATAACATAATGATCCACAGGAGTTGTACATTATAACTCCACAGCAGACACAAGCACTATAGTCCTGCTTTAATGTAGTCCATTCACTTTGGTGAAGGACTTTAACCCTCGGATCATTTACAAACACATTTTGGCAAAGTTCTAGTGGATTGTAAACGAGTACTTTTGAGTACTTTTATCAGAAGAATATTAAAAACTATACTGAGAAAGAATAGTTCCCATATATGCACCATGGCAGTGGAGTGGTTGGCTGCTCTTGTGGCTGCCTGGGTACAACTCAGCAGATTTTGAAACTTGTTTTTTGAGCTCAACATCATATCATGGAATTAAGAAATGCAGCATGTGCAGTTCAAAGGACACAAGTAAGGGACTGTCACAATCAACGTTCCCTCTAAGCTGCGCGCCTGTGCAATTGCACACTGCTCACACATTCTCAGCGCACAAGAAAACCTATGCAGCGCAGGGATGAAAGAGTTCCGCTTTTTTTTTTCAGCCGCGGGGTCATCTGAATACGGGGGAATCGTCCAGTATTCAGAAACAAAAGTATGTGTCTCGTATTAAACTTCTACCGGTGTAAGCCACGAGCACGCGCAAGCCGCGAGCACGCGCAGATCTTTAGCAACAGCGTGTAGCAGTGGTGCATGTCGGATGTCGCGCACAGGGGTGCAAGGAGCGCTCAGGGAGTTAGTGTGTTTGCTCAGACACATAAAACATTAGGGGGAACATTGGTCACAATACAGTCTGAATCACAGGGGACTGCTGGAACGTTGGAAATGTTGCAGCAACATCAATTTTACTTCAGCAAAACTTGGGATTAATAAAGTATCTGTCTGTCTCGTTTCAGTTAAAATGTTCTGTTGGATTCTAACTGTGTCTGCACCAGTTAGCCATTAGTCATGTTAGCTAGTAGGGCTGTGTCAGTAATCACATTTAAATAAGATTAAGCTTCAGTTATTTATAATCTTAAAAGATCAGCTTCGAACCCTCCTTCTGGTTAGCTGTAAAATTCTGTACAAGGCTCCGCCCACAAGCCTACATCACCCACGCCCCCACATGACAATTCTCCTGAAATATATAAAAACATGACACTGAAGTAACGATTGTTTTAGCACTGCTCGGAATGGGAATACCCCTTAAGCCTTAAAGGTACAGTATGTCATTTCTAGAGGTGGCATGTTAAAGCCATACTTCGGAACATTCTCCAGGGTGATAAATATGTTTTGTCATACTACCATAGACTGTATAAAGAAGTGGACTAAGTCAGTGTAACGTCACCCACAGCGTTCAGTCAAATGAAGCTCACGAGGCTAGCAGTTATAGGGTAAATTTGGATCCGAGTTCCATATTAGGAAAAGAAATTTATTTACAGACAGAATAGCAAAATAAAAACACCAGGATCATGCAGAGCGGGTTTTGAGAGGTTTTAGTGGGTTAGGTATGTCCATTTATATATACAGTCCATGCACACTATGGCCATGAGTAAGAGTCAGGTTTGTGGGGATGCAAACCTGCTCATAGTAAGGGCACGTGTTTTCTGTATTACAGTGCAATAAAAACAACAAACACGAAAATACATGCTTTTTGTTGTAGTCACTTTTTTGGCTAGAAAGTTACATACTGTGGCTTTAACATGTATTTGTTCACTGTGAGACCAATAAAGTTCCATCTCATCTTTGAGCTTTCTGGCTTTTATTACTGCACGGCTCATACAAACATATGTCTTCACATTCTTCACATGTTCAAGTGGGAAAGAGTGGGGACCTGTCCTCCACACTCCCCATGAAAATATCCCACATGTGCATGTCCCTGTGCACAGCCTGGTCACATGGATCATCTGCCCCCACACTCTGCCCCACTGTGGAGGCTCACACACACCTCATCTGCCCCACTGTCCACAGAGGTCCATGTGAGGGGGCGAGGCAGAGGAGAGCCAACAGGAGCAGCACCTGTCAGGCGTTCACACAGATGCTCCTGCCTTTCAGTGCTATAGTATCTAACTGTCTGTATGCAAAAGGTTCAGATGTCCCCCAGGTTATCGTAGATCAGGTCTGGTCTCCGCTCTGCTCTCTGCTGCTGCTGGTTGTAGCAGGAGTGCCTCTGTTTGGACACTCTGCTGTACAGCTCCCCACTGTCCCCTGCCCTCACACTGTTGTTATTGTTTACATTGGAGAACTTTCCTGAAGGAGGGACAGGCTCTTTACGAGCACCACGAGCAGGTTTAGGAGCCGTGCGGGGTTTGGCCCACTTGGGCCCTTTGAACAGGGCTCGGCCGGTGCCCTTCGAGGGCGCAGTGGCCTCATTATAAATAGTCTTTGGTAAAGTACTTCCTTTGGCACAGCCCTCGGGTTCATCGTATATGTGCTCGTGCAGTACTGGCTCCTGACCTGCGGGGGTGCTCTTGGCTGCTCCGTTCAGGCTGAGCGCGCTGGTCTTGTGGCTCATCTCCGTGGTGATGTGGTCATATACGTAGGAGTAGAGATCGGGAGGCGTGGAGGTGGAGGGGGCGGGGCCCTGAGCCTTGATGGTGTCCACAGGGTCAGAATATAGAGAATCACTGGCCTGTGGGGAACGCACACAGTCTGCAGGCTCAGAGTACAACCCTGTCTGCTCAACA
This sequence comes from Paratrypauchen microcephalus, assembly GCA_036785185.1. Classification (NCBI taxonomy): domain Eukaryota; kingdom Metazoa; phylum Chordata; class Actinopteri; order Gobiiformes; family Gobiidae; genus Paratrypauchen; species Paratrypauchen microcephalus. Next base: position 346,284 of record JAVJIX010000045.1, on the reverse strand, counting down.
CCACCCCCCGCTGCCCGACTGCGGGGAGAGCGGGGCGGAGTTCCTGTTCCTCCCACACCCAACATGGCGGGCGTGTCTGGTAAGCCCCGCCCCTTCAGAGTACTTACTGTGGCTGCTTTAGCTCCGCCCTCTGCCCCCTCCCTGCGGCTCAGGACTCCATCAGCAGAGCCTGGTTTGCTCCCCCCTGAGTCCCCGTCGGCCTCTCTGCTGCTGGTGCTGCTGCTATCCCCACTGGCCTGGGGCCCCTGGGGCAGGGCGCTGCGCAGGAACTGCAGAGACGAGGGCCCCTCCTCTGGGTTACAGCTGAGCCGGCTCTCCTCAGCCAAAGCCTTCTGGGAGCGGATAGCCTGGTCCACCAGGGAGAAGATCTCATTGCCCTGTTTGGTGTCAAAGGTGAAGTTTCCAGGCCCCGAGTCACAGCGACGGCCAGCTTCAAAGGAGAACATCACCTGCACAGCACAGAGCAACACTGTTAGGCACTACACACCATCACTACACACCATCACAGAGACTACACACCATCACAGACTACACACCATCACAGAGACTACACACCATCACAGAGACTACACACCATCACAGAGACTACACACCATCACAGACTACACACCATCACAGCCTACACACCATCACAGCACAGAAACACTGTTAGGGAGTACTAGAGTGAACACAGAGCACCAGAGGCACAGAGGAGCACTTATGTTCTGAACACCTGAGTGTCCCACAGCGTGAGGCTTGGGCTTGAGGCACTTCTGAAGTGTCCGGGGTGAAGGAAGTCTGGGAGTCCCTGCTTAGACTGTTGCCCCGCGACCCCGGATACAGGGAAGAAAATGGATGGATGGATGGATGAATCAAAGGATTAGCAGATGTAAAACGGCAGACTTAAAATATATATTGGGTCTTAGCTGCAGCGACAGCAACGTGCAGAGGAGTGCTCTATATGCTTTTATCGGCCCGATCTATTCACCCGGCCCGATCCAAGATGATACTCTGCCTAGGTCGGTGGCCGATACATCTGACAATCGGTACATCCCTACTAGAAGCACAGAGACACCATGTTTAACCTCAGATGTGACTGAACACAGGAGCAGATGAGGAAGTGCTATGACGTGTGCAGATGAACCACTAACTAAAACAGTGATCACCGTCTATTCTAAGAACTTCAAGAAGACTTTATAAACAGACTAACCATAACTAACAGCTAACTGTTCTAAATGCATATAAGTAGCTGTTTAAAACAGAGCACATGTCTTCACAGTTTCAGGGCTATTTCAGTCGGCCTCACTTCCCCTGTGAAGCTCACCTCATTATCAGACAAAGAGGGACAATAAATACATGCATTTATTTCCATGTGCACTCACTTTGCAAGAAGACAGTCTACCTCTGTTGTCTCCATAAAGATGTTATTGCTTTGGCTGGATTGCCTGGAAAGTTACGCAATATGGCAGTGTGGTATGACTATCTATCTCTACGAGGCTAAGCAAGTGACACCACACAGTCAAGTTACCAGTCAGATCTGTCAAGCGGTGACCCACTTATTTTTCAAGGTACCACAATTAAATAAATGCAGGATCCATGTTTCACGACACATTGTGGGGCATTCCAGGCAAAGCAATAACATTTCCATGGAGACAAGCACCAGCAAAAGTTACATAGTGTATCTTTAAACTAGTAGTAAACTAGTGGTGTGCAAAATAATCGTCATGACAATGCATCGCGATACTAACTTTCACAATATACTGCATCGATTCTTGATGCCAAAAATGGATTTTTATTAATTAATAATTAATTATTAATAAATAAATAATTAGTTTGTTTTTTTATATAAATCCTATGCACGTTTTTCTTTGTGAAAGGGTATTGTTTGTTATGATGGTCGCTGCCTCCAAAATGGCAAATGTTTGAACATCATTTTTTGTTTTAGAAAAAAAATCCGATGCACTTTTTTTGTTATTGGTTTGGTTTATTTGTTTTTGTTAATCAATAAATTCAGTTATGAACTGAGTTGCTCAGAGTTCTGTATCAATTGAAGACACTACCCAGATACACAGCCACTGATATTTAAGTTATCCTCTTTTTTTGGTACATTTTCACTGAAGTATGTCGAATATATTGCAATGCATCGCAATAATTCAAGTATCGTGATGCATCGTGATAGTATCGCATCGTGGCATATGAATCGTGATTCGAATTGAGTCGTGACTTCTTTGCCAATACCCACCCCTATAGTAAACTAGTATCAATACTACAGTAAAAATTTCACACATTACACACAGAAAAAAACTCTGGTCCTGGAACTGGAATTGTCAATCTCCACTGCACTAAAGTTAAAAAAAGCTGTTGAAAACTACCACTTTATGACATCACAAGGAGCAGAGCATTTTGAGCTTTGGAGATGTAAACAGACTAACAACAAAGGGTTACTCAAACATGTGTGAATGAAACAAAACACAACTCCACGTCTGTTTTTGAGGAGGTAACATCATTATAACATGACTTAAAGCTCACAAGAGTCAAATTTGTATAATATCGGAGCTTTAAAAAGCCTTTAGCTTGTCAAGTAAATGAAACCTCCTCCTTGCTCATACACATGATTAGACACATGCACACTGACCCGGTCTCGGCCATATCTCCTGAGCAGCTTGTAGGGCCACACTTGGACGGCCCTCTTGGTCTTGGGCTCCTTCAGAATCAGGGCGTCACTCTCGGCTTTGAGCCAGTAGCTCCCGGCCAGTCCACAGCGCTCTGAGGCCTCTGTGCGCTGGACACTCACCCAGAACTCGTCCACTGCAACACCACATGGGAGAATCATGTACAACACAGTGGAAATGCTAACACTGGTAGTACTAGTAGTAGCAGTAGCAGAAGTGGCAGTAGTACTAGCAGTATTAGTAGTAGTAGTATAATGTAAATAAATGAGGGAACATGTCCAATGATTTTGTGTTTAAAATGAAGTATTTTACTTCTATGGGGTATAACTGTAACAAATCACATATTTAGATCACCATGTTACCTTTTATGTTTTGGAAAATGCTTTGTTCACCACAAACTTTGTTCTTTAAGTTTCACTTTCGTGTGTGACGCTCTGAGTCTCTCATTGCTCTCTACACTAAGCCACTCCCCCTTCAGAGAGACATCACAACGTAATAAGCGTGCGTCCCACTGGAGATGACACTACTGCACATCGCATCAGGTTTGTGAAGTTGTAGTGTATTGCGCAGAATCTTACAGCTAACGGTAAGGAGGGTTGGAACAGGGACTAGGAGAGATTGCTAAATTACTCAAAAATACATGCATAAAATCTAGTGCTGTCAGGCGATTAAACAAATTAATCTAATTAATTACAGGATTTGTAATTAATTCATCTAAATAATCGCATTTTAAGGATGGATGGATGGATGGATAGATATTTATGCAACCCACTTTGCGATCGTTTCCCAAATTCTCCAAGCGTGGTTTAGCGACCGGTAACAATATGGAACTTACCCGGACGCATTCAGCGCTCAAATGATCCGTCAGGCTGGAGCAGCTTCGGTGATCGGAAAATTATTTTTTACAAAAGCTCCAAATCACGGCATTCTTGTTGACAGTCCCGTCTTCGTTCTTTTTATAAATAAACTTGTCGTTCAAAGGCCCTGGCAGCGATTCGCTCGCCTCGCTCCCTGAGTCGAGTCCATGTCAGTTTCCTCCAGGATTTATTTGTTTGATTAGCGACGCAGGTGGAAGTGACGCCACTGCCAAGTTGCTTCCACGTCCTTCAATAGGACAAATTTAAAATGCGCACATTGAATTGCCTCATAATTAATTGTGTTAATTTGCAGTGTAATTATTTAATCTAATTAATGCGTTAAACTGACAGCCCTAATAAAATCATTTAACATGATCTCTATTGCACTGTAGTTTAATTTCAGCCAGGTATCGGCTGATCCCTAAAGCTCCGGTATCAGTATCAGGAGTGAAAAAGCTGGATCTCTCGTCTGTGAGCGTCATGAGTTCAGATGGAGCAGGGGTCTGCGGAACTCTGCGGGAGACTCACTGTTTTTAAACAAATCTCCAGACTTCTGATCCACAAATGTTTATCCTTTTTGTTATTTATTTGGGGTCAGCTCCACAAACTTGTCTAAGTTGTTTAAAGGAGAATTAACGTTTTTTACAATCTGAGCCTTATTTCGGTAATAAAACAAGTTGTTTTACTCACCCATAGCACTTTGGTGTCATATGGAGCATTTCCGGAGATGTTTATATCCGTAACTCGAGTTCTCAGGGCATATATTATATGCTCCGAGCGGTCTCCAAATAACACAAACTTTAGCACTTTTCAAATCATAGAAGCTCAATGTCTTAGTCTACACTTTCATTGAGTCAAAAGTGGCCTGTAATCCGAGATTTATCCATAATTTACATCTTTGCGTTTCATGTTTGGGTCCCGGGAGCTGAGAGCGAAATAAGCTGTGACTCCGCACATGCGCACTGGTGTCCTCATCTACTCAAAACTATGGCTAAATCTTGGATTACAGGCCACTTTTGACTCAAACTAAAGTGTAGACTAAGACATTGAGCTTCTATGATTTGAAAAGTGCTAAAGTTTGTGTTATTTGGAGACCGCAAACATGTGCCCCGAGAACTCAAATTACGGCTATCGCTAATCTAAAACATCTCCAGAAGTGCTCCATATGACACCAAAGTGATATGGGTGAGTAAAACAACTTGTTTTATTACCGAAATAAGGCTCAGATTGTAAAAAATTCTCCTTTAAAGTCCTTTCTACTGATAGTGTCCTGGTTTTGATCAGGTTTTTCGAGTCTCCTGGTTTTGATCGGGTTTTTATCCCTAGTTAATACCTTATAGAAGTAAAATAGCCCCTTGGCACCCCTTTAAGGTGAGAAGTCTCCAAGAAATGAATGCCAGTGTGTAAAAATGTGCTGTCTCACCCTCCTCTCTGGAGTAGTAGATGAGGTTCTCAGACATCTGCAGGTCTGGAGCTGCAGGGCTGGGCTCAGGAGCAGCACTGCCCCCTCCTCCCTGTGGGACACATGCACGTGCTTACAGACGCCACATCTGCATGGCCACTACAAGTCAGATCACCCGAATAATCATATAACCCAAGAATGAGTTTGGATTTCTACTGTGTTTGAGGAAATATGACCATTAAAAACACCTGGTGACACCTGTCAGTGAATGTAATTTTTTTGAATTTTTAAAACTATTGTATTTTGAAGACAAAGTAGAATGATTTTTAAGTAGCTCTTTCAATCTTTAACTATTTCTTTCATTTTTGCCTCTGCATACTTTTTTCCCCCCATATTTTTCCTTGATAAAAGGAGAAATTCAATTTGTCAACTGGACAAAGTTTGTTTGGTCGAAAACGTTTCGCCGCTCATCCGAGAGGCTTCGTCAGCTCTGGTTCTAGTGCTGGTTAGACCCTGTTTATATCTAGCTGCAGGGAGGAGCTCCTACACTGAAATATCTCTGAAACTATCTCAACTAATCTGTCTCTTTTGTATTACGAATTCCTCTGGCGTCTAGTATTAGCATATCCATTCAGCCCTAGGAGGCGCTCACTACACTGAAATAGCTCTGAAACTACCTCCACTAATCTGTCGCTTTGTTTTTCAAATTTCTCTGGCGTCTAGTTTAGCCTCCCTATTCAAGCCTAACGACATTCTCCACCCCTCTGCCCTGGCTTGTCTGCCCTAATGTTACTTTGTCTGTTTTGACTTGGTTTGAGAATCGAATTATAAATGGGAGACAAGTTATGTCTAACTCCCCCATTTCTGTTTAACGGCGGATTCTCTTTTTTTGACAAAAATTGCCTCTTTAACCCCCCTCTCAAACCAGTTCTTTTCCCTGGCTAAGATCTGAACCTCACTGTCCTCAAAAGAATGGCCCGTGGCTTCTAGGTAAAGATGTACTGCAGATGACGGTCCACTTTCACACACCCGTCTGTGTTGGTACATCCTCTTGTGGAGAGGCTGTTTTGTTTCTCCAGTGTAACGCTTTTGTCCTTTGGGTGGACGAGTTTTTGTCTTAAAGTGTTTGTGGGTTTGAAATAAACTGGAATTTCATATTGTCTGAAAATCCTCTGTAGTTTTTCCGAAACACCGGCCAGGTACGGAATCGCTACCCCTTTCCTCCTGGATTTGGATTCTCTGTTGTCTTGTTTCTTGCCCTTGTCTCTCTTGGTTGTGTTGACAGCCCATTTAGGATATCCACAAACAGAGAGGGCTTCCTGCACATGTTCTTCATTCTCCTTACCCTCTGTGCTTGTGGGAACAAACAAACTTTGTCCAGTTGACAAATTGAATTTCTCCTTTTATCATGGATTCTACCTGGACGACTGAGGGATTCTTCACGCATATTTTTCCTTGTCAAGTTAGCTCCCACGGCAACAGAGTGGTTGGCTGCTCTTGTGGCTACTTGCCCCGACACACTGAGCAGTTTTTGAGCTCAGTTTTTAACATCATATCAGTACAGCCTGTGCAGTTCAGGGGACAGAGGTGAGGGACTGTTAGATTTTGTGACACACAGAAGACATCAAATATACAGTAGTAGCCATTGTTTTTTCCCCCCATCCGTGACTGCTCCTTGATTCGTCTGTGGCGGGCCCGTGACTGGTCCATGCAGATAATGTATCTCCCGCAATGACGTAGTCACGCAGCCCTGAATGGTGACGCCCCTTAGCACCTGTGTGAAAACCAGGTGCACTCCCTCATTTTTCCACAGGGAGGAGCTGTGATTGTCTCCTGGCCAGTTGAAAAACCTCCTGATAGCCCCTGTAAATTCTACCTGAAACACTCGATACATTTAGATGACTGCATTTAATGATTACTTAAGAGAAGCGTTGATAGTGGTTGATTATCTTCGGTGCTTGTTTCATGTGTGCATGTGCGACTGGACTTGGGGAAGTGACCGCAGTTCAGTAGACATCGCAATGCCCTGGCAAACAGATGCATTTGTGCACTTTTATTAGGCAAAACTCAACCACATGTCGCGGTAGGCCTGCTCTGTGCGGACACTGCAACATAAATTTAGATTCGTTTTTGCTTCGCATTTCGTCTTGCTCTTCTAATCAGCGTGCATTGAGGAAGGAGCCTGTGTGCACTATGAGCGGAGAGTAGCGAGAGCGTGAAAAGGCGAGGAGCGGCGCGCTGACGTGAGGCGGACGGACAGGTAGGATGTTTTATAAAGGTTAACCTGCTCTGTGATACATGCTGGGACACAAGGGTCCAGATGAGCGCACAGGCTGCAGTGAGAGGTCCTGCGCGGTCCGCACACCGTTTGGAGTTTATTGCTAACGGCGGCAGCCGCAGTGAAGTATGACCGCACTCATCACACTACAGATCGCAGTCGACGTATTGAGCACCCCTGTGTTAAAATGTAGGCTATGTTTTTGTAGCTGTAGCAATTGAATTCCTTGTGATAGCCTATTGAAATTGAATGGGCCGCTTGCACATTCCAGCCAAACGAGCTTTTACGCATTACAAAAGGGTAGCGCCATCTCATGGCGATTCACCGGAATCGAATGAATGGGCGTGTTTAGAATTACAATAGGAGAGGGAGGGGGGAACAGCCTTGGCTGGCGGCCACATGGCGTTAGCTGGAAACGGCACAGAAGTGGCATGGCGTGCAGCTGGAATGGGAAAAAATCAGTGGCTCCTACTAAGCTAGAAATATGGAATTAAGTAAAGAAAAAAGTGAAATAACTCAAGTAAATATTTTTTTTATATTAATTTATCCATATCCTCAAAGTAGCCACCCTTTGCTTTGTCAACAGCGCTGCAAACCCTTGGCCTTCTCTCAGTGAGCTTAATGATGAGATCTCCTGAAATGGTTTCACTTCACATCTGTGCCACAGGGTCAGGGTCAGTTAATGTCAAGAGTGCAAAGCAGGGATCAAAACAAAGGGTGGATATATTTTGGGATTATTTTGAGTTTATCTTTTGTTTGCTACATTCCGTGTCATCCATAGTTTTGATGTTTTTAGTGAGAATCTACAGTGGAAATAATTAGGGAAATAAAGGAAAAAAACACAAACTATTGACTGCTAGTGCACATTGGAAGTGAGCAATTCTTTTGGAGAAGCGAGACAAAAATCAAGTTAAGAACGCCGTCGGAATGACCTGTGAGCATAGTGACTGTTACCCTGCTACAGTCTGTCATACTTTTAGCCGTTTACTATATCAGCTTCTCATATGGAAACTCCCAACTTCCTGTTATCTCTTATATCAGTCATATTAGCATATTCAGAGTTCTCAGGGTAATGACCTTCAGAAAACTGTTAACTAAGAAAATGTGTCCCGCCACGTGAAAAAAGGCTACAACTTGGCATTTGTGAAACTGAGAAAATGACATTTATAGTTTTTTTTTTCAAAATTTGTGATTTCCATTTTTTAGCAGAAAGTGTTAGTTGAGATCATGAAGAAGCTCGTGTCCAGAGTGCGGTCGGCGAATTTAGCTGCCGAAAGTCCGTGGATATACGCGTATACACGTGGAGACACGCGAATTATCGGACAACACGTTAATACAGGGTGAGTCATATTATTATCATATTATTTCTGCATCAAATGGAGATATTAGGTGAAAGCAGCGGCTAATGTCAACATTAGCATGTGTGTACGTGTGTGTACGTGTGTCTACGTGTGTGTACAGGACTAAACTGGGACTAAACCAGGACTAAACCGGGACAAAACCAGGACTAAGCCGAGACTAAACCAGGACTAAACCAGGACTAAAACAGGGTTAAACCAGGACTAAGGTGTGTGTGTGTGTCCAGAGTGTGTGTGTATGTGTGTGTGTGTGTACGTGTGTGTGTGTGTACGTGTGTGTGTAGTGTCCTATACTGTTTGTATTGTATTAAATTGACAATACAGGTGATTTTGACTTAACATATTATCCTGTGTATTATTGAATGATTATATGGACTTTTTGTTATAAAAGCATTTCCATTTTAATAAAGTACCTTCTAATTCTGACCTGCCCTGAAACACCACAACACAGTAATGTCAGTGATGGGGGAGGGCTTAGCTTAATGTCATGCAAATGAGTTCCTTTCTGTTCCACAAGCAGATCTTTAACGTGGAATTTCTCAGCTTGTCTTTTTCAGAATGTGCTGCTTTCAAATGGCCACAAATTCTTCAAATGTTCTCAGATTTCCATGTGTAAGGCATCGTTGGAAAGCTTAGAATCTACACTTTCAGAATCTGTAAATAACTCAAAACGCCTCCGGGACGACTTGTGTCTGGTTTTGCCACAGCTGGTTACAAATGTATTGTTTAGATCATCATGTTAGCTTTTATTGTTTTGAAAATGCTATACAGGGGGTCCTCGGGTTACGACGGTCTCGGATTACGACGTTTCGTGGTTACGAACGCGCCCCCATTAAAAAAAATATGTATATAATACGCGTCATTCCATCTTACGCGGTTTAGCGTGGTAAGAGATGTAAACAAACGCAAACGGCGCGTGGCGCACGGCGGAAGAATACGCTCTGTTGTGGTTGTAGGGAGAAGAAGACAGCCTCATGTGCGTGCCCAATGTGGGCGGAAGTACCTGATGTGGGCTCTGATCTGCTCCTATGAAAGCGGCAGTGATAACCAAGCAGCGTAGTGGTCTAATTATTGAGATGGAAAGGTTATTGGTGCTTTGGTTGGAAGATCAAAGGCAAAATCCGGTTTACGACGAAATTCGGGTTACGACGCGTCTTAAGAACGGATCTACGTCGTAACCCGAGGACCCCCTGTATTCACCAAAAAATAACAGCTCTATTCACTGAGTCTTCCCTCCCTTTTGCACCCTGTGCTAAGTCACTCCCCCTTCAGAGCACTATCACAACACAATCAGCGAGCATGACGCTAATGAAACTACCGCACATCGCATCAGGTTTGTCAAGTTGCTGTGTACAGTTTTGCATTATCCTGTTTGTGTATTTATGGGCAGGGCACTGCACAAAATCTTACAGCTAACCATAAAGAGCATGCAAATAGGGCCTGGGAGAGATCGCTAAAACATGCATTTTTCTATATATTTCTAGAAAACAAAACAGATTTGAAATGATCTTTTATGACTGGTGGGCATATATGCAGAAAGGATCGATTGACAGTAGATGTTTTTGGGGTCCTGCTTGAGGGTGATTGTGTCAGTGGTAAAATGGCATTCTATATTATCGCTTATCGTCTACATTGTCTTCAGCGATATATTGTATTTCAAAACGTATCGAGGACCTGTCTGCTCCTGAAGGATGGGTCAAATGCAGAGGAATAATTTCCCTATGGGGATGAATAAAGCGTGTCTTCTTCTTCTGTCTGTGTGTGTGCATAAGCCACAGACTCTGTATATAAATGTGCCCCTCACACCATAACTGCTGCAGAGAGCCGTCTTTTTTGTCTCAAAATGCATGTGTAAACCTGCTCTACATGATCCTGGTGTTTAGCTCCTATAACTGCAGGCCTCAATGAGCTTCATTTGACTGGAGCTGAACACAATAGGTGACGTCACACTCCTTTAGTCCACTTCTTCATACAGTCTGTGGCTCAAGCATGAATGGTGGGAGCAGTGTTACCTGGAAGGCAATGTCACACATGGTGTCCATCCACTCTTTGGCCGTGGCTTTCTCCGCACAGAACACGTGGGTTTTGTCGTTGGTCTCCACACAGAAGGCGGCCATGTTGTCTTTGGGGCAGTTCTCGATGAGCGCGGGCAGGATAGAGATGCACTCGGACAAACGGATGATCTTCTTGTCCAGTTTACGAGTCTTCTCATTGGACCCTGAGCCTCCTGAGAACCCGCCCCCAGACCCAGACGAATCAAAGAACTCAAGCCGGGCAATGCCATTCTGACTGGCAGGATAAAGGACGAACCAGTTCTTCTTCCATTTCTGAGGACACAAAAGAGCAGAGATGTTAGATCATCAGGGAAAGTACATTGATTCTGCCAATAATTTTAATCCAGAGGTCTACAGCCAGTTTTCTCATTTAAAATATACAATAATAGAAAATGAAAACCACGCTCATGGAAATAAGATAAGATAATCCTTTATTTTCAGCATAAGCACCATATGTACAAACATCCACCATAGAACATGAATAAGTAAGTCACTCTATACAGGCAAGGCCTTCACAATCTTATATTCTATTAATAACTGCACACTCCCTAAGCCTATGTTGCCTGGTTTACACCAGACCATATCACAAGTGATATATGGTCTGGGACTCACCTACTGAATATCTCGTAGCGGAGGTGTGGTTTGCGATTGCCAATGGCCGTTTATTGGGGGTTACGAATGTCTATCATTTGGCGTATACGTAGCCCATAGCCAATCACGTCAGTTGTCAGTTCAAACTACAAGCTTCCGTTTGTCACGTAGTACACGTCACCGTCTTTCCACCCCTCCCCGCTCTCTGGATGTCTACCCACCGTCTCTGGAAATCACGCCCAGAGAGTTTAGACCGCAAACGAACTACGAAATGCAAGATGCATTTTTTTATTTGCCTGGAGCTCGGATGTCCTTTATCCGAGCCTCCGAACCTCTGAAACAGCAGTGGTTTAATTTTATTTTCTGTGGAAATATGTTTTGGAAATGGAAATCGTCTCATATCTTCCTCCGCGCTTAAAACACGGAAGTGGGGCCAGTGCACATCGCACCGCTAATCCAGGAAACTGTGGCATATTTGTCCACACCCCCACCCGCTGCACTGGCCTGTCTCTGTCCTCCTCATTTGCATTCAAGAAACAACGCCCAGAATAAAGCGTTTCAGAGACATATTTATGACTCTGACTGTGTCCATGAGGCTCTCTCATGCACTGAGGCTTGATTTTGAAGAAGGATTCATTTACAGTATTAGGGAACCACTAAGGCGCCATATAAAAGCATCAGAAGTACGATGTCATGGGATCTTTAAAACCCTACTTCAAAACATTCTTCATGGAGACAGATTTGTTTTGTTGCTACTTTGCAGTGACATCACACTGGGGGGTGTTCTACATCCATCTCTATGGTGGTATGTTCAGTAGTTACCATGGCGACATGTCAAGACACACTGTCAAGAAAGTTTTTAGATAAACTCAAGACAAAATACAAAATGGATATAAACACATTTTCAGAAGCCTGTGATCTATGAGTGTTCATGATGCTGTTTAGGAGTTTGATTTTCAACAAAAATGTCAGACTGACTAACTGAAAATAAAACTGTAATTTTATGTGTGAGAGATTTTTTTTTAAGCGCACAAACAATCTCACCTGTTGTAGTTCCAACTAAGTGGAATTACCTCTACAGACGTAAACCATCAAATTTGTCAAACTAAAAAAAAAAGGTTAGGACATTAGCAAAACCTACAATATAATAATGTTAACTATGTTTTTAGGGAAATGGTTAGTCTGAGTGTCACAGTTCTGCCTTTTTTTTACATTTTTATGCCCAGTCCAGCTCCATTTCCCAGCTTGTTCCGGCCCGTCTTTTGCTCCCTCCCTGTTTTTCCTACAGCTGACTTTTCCCTAATCATACCAAGGTCGACTATATATACTCCCTCGGTTCATTCAGTCTTTGCTCAATTTTTGACCAAGCAAGAGAGACACTCACGTGCTGTGTCTGAAAAACTGTATCTGAATGCTGTTGTTTGCAATTTGTGCAATTCTGCATTATTCCCTGTTTGAAGTACCTGTTTCTGAGTTTATTCCCAGCCTGTTTTCTAATTAGAGAATTTCCCAGTTTTGGAGGACATTTTAGTTCACATTATGTTTATCAGCCTGATTTATCATATTAAGCATTACCTATACAGACCCTCCAGGAATTCGCGATGTTGCGATTTGCAACTTCAACGCAACTTCAGCCAATCCCCGTGAATTCAGGGCGGTGTTGCAATTTTGGCCAATCACCGCAACTTTTCCGCAATTTTTCCTAATTTTGACCAATCATCGGCGACGTATTGAACGCCGATCAACTTCCTTCTGTGTAGGAGACATAACTGAGATGAGGTGCACGGTGCGTTTGTGTGTGTGTGTGCGGCAGAGGCGGTGGTTCACGTGAGTGTGGGTGTGTGCACGTACGGAAGTGTGTGCGTGTAAAAGCGCGCGCTCACCTGTCACACAGAGGAGAGAGTCAGGGGTGGGGTGTAGCCGTATTTTTTGTTGACCGCAAACCATTCATTCATCTTTCACGTTAATCTGTTCATCCTGCTGGTTTTCATGAGTTCCATTTCATCCTGCTGCGCTGTCATAGCTGTGTGCGCTCTTTTTGAAATAAATGCACAAAACGCATATCTGGATCTCAGCGTATCTGTCACCATAGCCTCCTCTTTGCGCGTCACAAATCTGCGAGCCATAGGACCCAACCTCATATTCTCGGCGGCTAAAAGGTTTGAGTTTGGAAACCGCAACATTCTGCTTTACTTCCATGTGACGAAACGAAACTGCGGCCGTGTCCCCAGTTCCCAGAGCGCACAGCTCGGAGCACGGCCCGAAGGGGGCTCAGACTGCAGTCAAGGAGGTGCACACTTGCTCAGCCCCGACTGCAGTCCGCGGACCGCTTAACGACTGCGGTCTTCGGACCGCGTGTTAACTGCGCATGGGACAAAAAAGAAGTGGGACAGCAGTCGTCGCGCCGGTGTTCTGTCGAAATGTGTGACGCACATGCCCTTCGGGACACGCTCGCACTCTGGAAATTGAGACACGGCTTCTAATGGCAAAGAAACATGTCTGCGGCGCCATTTGCCCACAAAAATAACAGCAAAAGACTGCGTGTCTTTGTATTATTCTTTGTCAGTAATAACTCAGTATTCAAAATATTACTCAATTTTAATTACAAAAAGCGAAAATCGCAACTATTTATCGCAACTTTCACTTCCTCCTGCAACAAAATCGCAACAAAAACCTTAAAAGCACCGCAACTTTCATCGCAACTTTTTGGAAAAGCTCCCGCAAATTCAGGCATTTTAGCCCGCAACAATCACAAAAAATGCCCGCGAAATCCTGGGGGGTCTGCCTATAGAAGGACACTTTCTGTTGAACTGTACTAAATCGTTTGCGTTTGACTGTGTCCTTTATGATGCATTTGAGTCCAAGTTGCCTGCGTGACACTAAGCTGTCATCTGTGCGCCATGTGAACTCGACCATACGCCTCTCTTCACAATTACAGGCCAATAAAGTTAATCATTTACTGCGGTGTGGAGCAACCAAAACCCATAACAATCCGCTCCTCTGTGTCTGGTCTCGCGGCGGACAGCCCCTCCCACCTGACCTTTCACCTGTGACATCACTCGGAGCTGGTGCAAACGTGTCCACTCACTCCGAAATGGCCGCCACGTGCCTCCAGCACCTCGCAGCAGAAACGGGGAAGTGAAAATGATGCAAATATGGACAGGCACATTCACTTCCTCTTTACCACACACACTAGTTAGTATTCAGATATAAGACCTGGGTTAAAGGGCTGCGTTCAGAAAAGAGAAAGCCTATTTTTTGGAATTACAAGCAAAATGACTGGCTTGAAAACGATGCGCTGAAAATGACTGTACTATTTTTAAAGTGGACCTAAACACTAAATCAACTTTTATTGCTAGTAACAGTTAAAGGAGAATTAACGGTTTTACAATCTGAGCCTTATTTCGGTAATAAAACAAGTTGTTTTACTCACCCATAGCACTTTGGTGTCATATGGAGCACTTCTGGAGATGTTTTAGATTAACGATCTCCGTAATGTGAGTTCTCGGGGCATATGTTTGCACGTTTCCAAATAACACAAACTTTAGCACTTTTCAAATCATAGAAGCTCGATGTCTTAGTCTACACTTTCGTCTGAGTCAAAAGTGGCCTGTAATCTGAGATTTATCCATAGTTTCGAGTAAATGAGGAGGCCAGTGCGCATGTGCGGAGTCACAGTTTATTTCACTCTCAGCTTTCGGGACCCAAACATGAAACGCAAAGCTGTAAATTATGGCTAAATCTCGGATTACAGGCCACTTTTGACTCAAACGAAAGCGTAGACTAAGACATTGAGCTTCTATAATTTGAAAAGTGCTAAAGTTTGTGGTATCTGGATACCGCTCGGGGCATATATTACATGCCGAGAACTCGCATTACGGATATCGCTAATCTAAAACATCTCTGGAAGTGCTCCATATGACACCAAAGAGCTATGGGTGAGTAAAACAACTAGTTTTATTACTGAAATAAGGCTCAGATTGTAAAAAACATTAATTCTCCTTTAAAAACTATACAGTTTTGTCTACTGTTCCTACTCCTTTTTGGCACATTTGGAGCTAACTAGGTAAATTTGTGTCTCTGTGTTCTGCCTTCATGGGTCACTGCAATTTCAAGTGCTATGTGACATCACACAGGACTGGCCTGATTATTACAGAGTGTAAGTGTTTGTAATTAGAAATAGGGACGGAGTTTGAAGTGTCGATACCTGTTAGACCAGGGGTCAGCAACCCGCGGCTCCGGAGCCACACTCTTTGATCCCTCTGATGCGGCTCTGATGCGGCTCAGTACAGCGGTCCCTCGTTTATCACGGGGGTTACGTTCTAAAAATGACCCACGACAAGCGAAATCTGCGAAGTCGTCAGCTTTATATTTTACAATTATTCTCCGCATTTTAAGGCTGTAAACGCTTCACCACACACATTCTACACTTTTCTCAGACTGGAATTAACGTTTTCTCACATTTCTCTCTTGTTTAAACACTCAAACGTTCGTAGATTTTCAACAAAAAAGCACAGTATTATAGAACGAAACCAAAGTGTATTTCGTGTGTATTTCACAGTTCTTATGACCGCTTCACTGTCGCAGGTTTTGTTGGGGAGAAATCTTGCAAACATACAGCACTTCAGAGTCACACTGCGATCGAACATTTATATAAATCTGGCAAACTGAACGCATTCTGTACAGGAGACATGGAGGAGAATGACTGACGAATCGGCAAAGGTCTACAGTCCCTTAGCCAATCAGGACGCAGAAATGTGCGTTGATACACTATTAAAAAAAATTGGAATAAAAAAAAATCTGCCAAACACCGAGGCCAAGAAAAGTGAACCACGATATAGCGAGGGAGCACTGTATTTAATTCAAATGAATTTTATTTTAGTTCATTCATTTTCAAAATGTAATTCTATGGCACGAAGGCAAAGCCGTTATATGCTGTGTTGTTTCATTTTAAATTTCAAAAGTGTTTTGTGGCTCCCAGTGTTTTCTTTACGGTGTGAAACGGGTCCAAATGGCTCTTTGAGTGGTAAAGGTTGCCGACCCCTGTGTTAGACCAATCACGCTGTTCCTTATACCCCGCGCCTCCTCCCCTTTAGTCCTCCAGGTACTGCTTAGCTCAATTTGAAATGTGGTAGTGGGTGGCGTTTACGTTTAGTCCCGCTTTAAATCTGCATTACCCCATTTTCAAAGGGAAGAATTGGTAGATATTTGAATATGGCTCTCACAAACCCACTGGAACATTAATATCCCCTTGCATGAGCATTTCGCCACTTTAACACTGCTTTTTCAGATGGTAGAAGTGAAGCCGGTTGGGCACAGTAAACTTAAAGGAACTGTACGTAGCCTGCACGCTTACAATTTAAAATAAGGAGCTACAATCACAACTGAATCTGCGTTGCCTGTGCCTTAAAGTGTCTGAAGCCTACACATAGGGTCTTAAATGCGGGATTGCTGCATTAGTTTAATGATCAGATTTCAGTTTTCACTCAAATGTGAATGCTCCTGGATGTGTCCATTTGCACCCATGAACCAGTGCTAGTGCAGCCTCTACACAAAGACAGGGAGGGCATCTGACACACAGGGAGGGTTTGAGCTCAAAGAAGACATTGTAATACTTGAAAAAAGTCCAGTAAATCATTAAACCTACAGTTAAAGCAGTAGTTACTTTTTGTTGGCTCGGGTTTTGGCTCGTGGACATGTCTGGACAGAGAAGAGAATACCAGAGTACAATGTGGTCAAACACACATGTACGCACAGCTCCGCACTGTACAGGAGAGGAAATATTATTAGTACATGTATAATCTTCCCACTAGTCCAAAGAAAAAGTACTTGCAATAAACAATGACCCCCAAATATTATTGTTCCATCTATTCAACAAAAGGTGGGTTAATATAATTATAATAGTCTGGGTGACACAGTAGCCATGAGGAGCACTGGGCGACCACAGCAGTGTTCTCCGATCTTGCCATTTAAAGACGGGGTATTATGCAAAATGCAGTTTTTTGGAGCTTTCTACCATTGTTATTATTGTGTGATGAATCCCTCAGTCGTCCAGGTAGAATCCATGGCAAAAGGAGCAGGGATGAAAGTGCTCATTTAAGAAAAAAGCTGAAAGTCACCGAAATCCTAGGGGGGTCCGAGGGCATTTTTGAATTCTAGATGCTCTGAGATGCAATCTGGGGTCATTCCAGCCAATAAAAACTAAGATGTCAACCACCCATTTTGGGGGGAAAAAGCCCATTTCCCCCTCTTGATGATCCCACTTTACACTACCTTCTCACAAAATTCTACAAATATATATATATATATGTTTGCAATAAAGTAAAACTGTAAATCAAAGCACAAAGTGGTGACACACACATACCTGGTACAAATCTCAGGGATGAAAGTGCCCAGAAATGTTTTAACTCTAGATGCTCTGAGATACAATCTGGGGTCATTCCAGCCAATAAAAACGATAAAAAAAAAAAAAGTTGATATCAAAAAGGCAGCACTGACCCCGATTTTGTGACATGAAAGTGTGATAACGAGCCGAGAGAAGCGGTGACATCAGTCCATAATACATACTTGTGTAGTTAATCTTTTTAACCATTTTTTGTATGTGTGAATGGATTTTTTATCTATTTGACTAAAACATGAATTGAATTAGATGCATATTTGAGTGATATGAACACATGGAAAAATAATTATTAGTAATTTATTTTTAATACAAAATAATAAGATTAACAGAATAAAATAAATACCTGTCCTGCTTAACTTAAAACTGTATAAATTAATATAAAACTATAGAAGGCAGAACATAGTGCACTGCCTGGACAGTACAAATGATGCATGTTCTAATGATCTCTCTAGGCCTATATGAACCTGTAAGACAGAAGTGCGCACACTTTTTCAGCTTGTGCGCTACTTATAAAATGACCAAGTCAAAATGATCTACCTACTACAAAAATGCAAATCATTTATTCATTTATAAATATATTGACAGTTCTTTACATCAGGGGTGCTCAATACGTCGATCGCCAAGGTAGTGTGGGTAGATCGCAGTGTCGTAGTACTCAACACCGGTCTTGGTCTCGAGATGAGTGTGATCATACTTCATTACGGCCGCTGCCGTTAGCAATATTTAACCCCTGTGCGGGGCCGTGCTCGTCTGGAGCCACGGACACCACACGTCACCATGAGCGCCATCAGCGCACGCAGTGTGTATCACAGAGCAGGTTACACACTTTGCTCGTACGCAAAGGTTGTTGCAAACTGTTGCAAACAAGCTGTGACGTGTGGTGTCCGGGGCTCAAGACGAGCTCACGGGCTGCAGGCCGCACACCGGTAGAAGTTTAATACGAGACATGTACTTTTGTTTCTGAATACGGGACGATTCAGATACATATATACACCCAAATTTTTTCTCATCGGATTTGCACTGATATAAAAAAAATGACCCCTGCGGCTGACGAAAAAGCGGAAATCTGCTAAAAAAGGCTTTCATCCCAGAAGGAGAAATTCAATTTCAATCAGCAGCTTATCCAAGCTACTTCTTCAGTTCTGGCTAGAGTGCTGGTGGACACTGCTTATAACTAGCTGCAGGGAGGAGCTAACTACAGTGAAATTACTATAAAACTATCACACCTATTTGTATTCAGTTTCTGTCTGGGGTCTTGTTAACATAGTCATTCTATAATAACATTGTTGTTATTGTTGTTCCCTCATCAAAAACATGCCTGAAGAGGTTTGAGATGTCATCCATGCATGTTTGAGTAATTTAGTGATCTCTCCCGGGCCCTACTCGAACCCTCCTTATGGTTAGATGTAAGATTTTGTGCAATGCTCAGCCCACAAAGCTACAATATACACACCCAATATCCAAAAACATCATACAAAACTGTACACAGTAACTTGACAAACCTCAATGTTCAGGTTCAACTTTGGTGCATATACCTTCTGGATAATTCATGGGAAAGTACAGTGTAATCAATGAGGAAATCTGTCTCTGCCTCATTTGAGAGTATGACAGGTTCACATTTGAGAATCTGAAAACCACCAGATTACCACTTAAATAGGACCTTATAGGGCTGGGTGGTATACCGGTTCATGCCGAATACCAGTGGGTTTTTTTTATGATATGAATTTTTCATTTACTGCAATACCGGTGAGTGTGTGCGTACAAAACGTCAGCAACACAGAGCGGCGGAACGACACGCCGGAACGTTGCGCCAGGGAACTGTTTTGCAGTGGCATGAGAGCGGTGGAAGCGTAACCTGTGTCCCAATTTGAGGGCTGCAGCCTCCACTGCTTTTTCAGATGCTTTTTCGGCGGCTCCGAAAGCTGCAAAAGTCCACGGAGCCGCTCGCAGCGCCCAAACAAGCTGCTAACGCTAATGCTAACAACATGCACCACGCAAATTACGCACATGGATCAATGACTCTCAAATTGGGACACGGCTATAGTGTGTGTTGAGCGGTGAACAACTTGGACGTTGTTGTTAAAAACAGAGGAACTTTTACTGAAAAGAGGAGCCGTGTCAGTTGTGTGGAAGTACTTCGGCTTTAAAAAAACATATTCTGTAATGTTGACGGGCTAAAGTTGTAGCGACTCAGACGTCACTCAAAGACGCGTTTGCTAAGGGGACTGCCTACGACAAGAAAAGCAAAAGGTGGAACGATATTACCAACGCTGTTACTGTCCATTTAGACATGGAACCACTTAGTTCTGTTGAGAAAGGTGCTTCAGGGAGATGATTAAAGCTCTGGACCCAGATATAATCAGGGATGAAAGTGGCCAATCATGAAAAAAGCGGAAAGCCCCCGGGGGAAAAAAAAATCCGGGGGGGGGGGGCAAAACTTTAATAAATAGCAATAAAACACATTTTTAAACAATTGTAGTGGTTTTTATTTGAAAGTTGATATCAAAACACGGCACTGACCCCGATTTTGCGACATCAAAGTGTGATAACGAGCCGAGAGAGCGCACTCGCGGCACAGCTCGGAGCGTGCGGTGTCCGCAGCACCAGAAGAGCACACAAGCTCGCGCGGCCCCGCACACATGTTATTTTTTTTATTTTTTATTTTTTTATTTTTTTTTTTTTATTTATTTATTTCATTCATAAGTATAAAAAGACATCAACATTTGTGATAACAAATAACAAAATATTGAATGAAAGGGAGCAGAAAGAAGAGTTATCTTATGTTATCTGCCCCCTCTTCCCTTTTCCAAACACCAACACCGATGGTGACTGCAAACCTTTCCTCATTACATTCCATTTCAATCACAATTATTAATCAATTGTAAACATAAAGCTTCATTGTTAGTGTAACAATTTAGTTTTCTTTTTCATACATACACATTACATTGGATTTTATGTATTTTTTAAATGCCATTATTGTACTTGATTCTTTGATTTCTTTGTCAAGATTATTCCATAAATTAACTCCTTTCACAGCGACGCTTCGCTCCATAACCTTGGTTCTGAATTGAGGTTTTTTAAACATGTAGGTTCCCTTTAAATTGTATTGGCTTGTTCTCATCTCAAACAATCTTTGAATATTTACAGGTAACACTCTGCACTTTGCTTTATACATGACTTTGAGGAGACTTAATTCAACAATATCACACATTTTCAACACTTTAAGTTTAACAAATAATGGGTTGGATGGCTCTCTATAATGACTGTTGGTGATAATTCTCAAAGCCTTTTTCTGTAAAATAAATAATGGCTGTAGGTAAGTTTTACATGTCGGCCCCCAAATTTCCACACAGTACATCAGATATGGTGCGATTATGGAGTTATACAAGATTCATAATGCTGCACTGTTTAGTGAGAACTTTACTTTATGCATCACCGCAATTGCTTTAGCTATTTTGCTTTTTGTGTAATTTATATGAGACCTCCAGTTTAGTCCTTCATCAATCATGACTCCTAAAAATTTTGTTTCACTTACTCTCTTAATCTGTATCCCATCTATTTCTAATGATATGTCGTCTTTTTTATTTTTATCATTAAATAAAATGAAATTCGTTTTTTTAATATTAAGAATCAATCCATTTAAATCAAACCAATATTTTACCTTTTTTAGCTCTTCGTTTACTCTAATTATGACCTCTTTCATATCTTTTCCATGGTAAAATAATGTTGTATCATCGGCAAATAAAATTTTCCCAAGTTCAGATACATTAACAAAATCATTCATATATAAATTAAATAATTTGGGCCCAAGAATCGAGCCTTGGGGAACACCACATTTGATATTATATCTTTCTGATTCTGTGTCATTAATTTGTACATATTGTTTTCTGTTTTCTAAATAACTCGCTATCCATTGATGAGCCACCCCTCGAATGCCATACTTGTTCATTTTCTTAAGTAATATTGAATGATTTATTACATCAAAAGCTTTTTGTAGGTCAATGAATATACTTAAGAAATAATTCCCATTGTCAATTTCGGATGCTATTTTTTGAGTTAGTTCCATTATTGCCATTGCGGTTGAATGTTTTGCCCTAAATCCATACTGGTTATTATTCAAGATGTTTTGTTTCTGTAAAAAACTATCAAGCCTTATTGCAAACACCTTTTCCAATATTTTTGAAAACTGTGGAAGCAGTGAGACTGGCCTATAGTTGGAGAAGTTGTGTTTATCACCATTTTTATAAAGCGGTACTATTTTTGCTAATTTCATTTTGTCAGGAAAGTTCCCATTGTTAATGATAAATTGCATATGTATGTAAAGGGATCAATAACAGATTCAATTATATTTTTCACAACCATCATGTCCAGTCCCTCACAGTCAGTTGATCTTTTGTTTCCACAGTTTTTAACAATTTTTCTTATTTCATCTTTTTCCACCTTGTCCAGAAAAATACTGCTCACATTGTCAATGATTGTATTTTCATCAAACTTTTTAGAGGGATCACCTGCAAGGCTGGACCCCACATTAGCAAAGTATTCACAAAACTCATTAGAAATTAGTTTTTCATTATATATGTCAGCATTATTCTTTACAAAGTAGTGTGGATAAGGATGCTTCCCTGTCTTGTTTATCACTCTATTTATTATTCCCCAAGTTGACTTAATGTTATTTTTGTTTTTATTTAGTTGTTCACTGTAATATTCTTTTTTCTTTTCCTGATAATCCATACCAATTTGTTTTTATATTTTTTATACTTATCTTCTGCCTCTCCTGTTTGTGTTTTCAAAAAATATGTATACAGATATTTTTTCTTTCTACATGCATTTTTTATTCCTTTGGTCATCCATGGTTTATCTTCCCTTTTCTGTCGGGAGGTTACTAATGGGCAATTTTTATTATATAATCTTATCACTGTATCTATAAAAGAGTTGTATGCTTGATTGACATCATTGACATAAACTGAATCCCAACTTTGTGCTTTCAGATCATCATTAAGTGCTGTTAGGGCTTTCATTGATCTGTTCCTTGACAGTTTTATAATCTTTCTCGGTTTTATTTTGTGTTTGTATTTACAAGATGTAAATATGGGTAAATGGTCACTGATGTCAGTTATTAGGACCCCACTTAGTACAATATCTTCATTTACGTTTGTAAAGATGTTGTCAATAACTGTTGCACATGTACAAGTTTAATACGAGACATGTACTTTTGTTTCTGAATACGGGACGATTACATTTTTCAACGGACGGTTGGCAACCCTAAACACAATTATACATATATAATACACACCCAAAATTTCAACGTATTTGGAAAAAGAAAAAAAAAATACCACGCGGCTAAAAAAAAAAAGCGGAGATCCGCTAAAAAGCGGAACTCTTTCATCCCTGTATAATGTAAATAATGTACCTTTGATGAAATGTTTATGAAATGCATTATTTTATGCTGTGTTTAATGTTTTGTCGTGTTGTGTGTCTCAGAGACTGCAGATGGAAATTAGCTCAAAGAGCTATAGTCTGGTACAAAGCATCTCTTCATTGATTGTGATTAATGCTCCTGTACATGGTCCCTGTCAAATAAATGAAATGAAATATACTTTACCAAGTCAAATTTACTGCAGTAATTATTCTCTAAATTATAAGGAAATAGGGTTAACACATAGTCATGCATGAAAAAAACAAAACAAAACATGACATTGTCAACCGAATACGGGAAGTTTGAATTCCCCAAAAATACATTGCGCTCTATCAGAGAATGCTACTATGCTACTAGTCAGTCTCAAGCCGGGACAGGGGAATATTTTATCCAGTTTTTAGTAAAGATCCATGCTTATAGCTTGCCATGGTACAAGATCTTGTGAGACAAATTTGCCTCAGGATTGTGCACACATGAGGAAAAATTATCTTGTGAGATTTTTTCCCCAGTGTTTACATTGGATTGGACAAAAAAGTCATATGTTGGTGAGCTGCAACTCTTGCAGTTCAAAAAGGAGTACTAAAACAGAAACAAAAATAACTCAAATTTAAAAAGTGTGAGGCCAAAATTGGAAACTGAATCGCAAAATGTATATTTTCATCTTGTCTCATTCTCGTGAACCCAATCTATTTCATCTTGTGGAAATTGTGTCTCGTCCCATCCCTACTTAAGGCTATTTGGTTGATTTATGAAAATAAGAATAGTACATTACAATACTGTATTGTAATGTACTAAGGCATTTCAGACACAGCACTTTCAAGAATTTGATTTGATTATTTCAGATGGAAAAACAGCGCTGTCTGAACAAAAAAGTCCCCAACACCCTCGAGATGGCCTACTCATTTTCTCCTGCCCCGTAAGCAAAAAGGAGTGCCTCAAATGAAAAGCAAAAAGCAAGAGCTTGTTTTGGGGTGGAAATAATCAGCGTAAAATTAATCTGTAACGGTCCCTAAAAAAGGTAGAAGACATTTTGACGTTGGTCTTACATGCTTTACAGGTCACAGAGGTGTGTCTGCAAAGTCTGCAAAGAAAAGTCAATGGATAAATAAGCATTGAATAACTAATACTTTTTGGGTCAGTGTTTAAAGGAGAATTAACGTTTTTTTACAATCTGAGCTTTATTTCTGTAATAAAACAAGTAGTTTTACTCACCCATAGCATTTTTCTGTCAATTGGAGCACTATCGCAGAACTTATGTTGAGCCGTTCTGTTCTAGTAATGATCCCGTATCCGTTAACATGGTGCTGTATCATATGCTCGGGGCATTACTTTGCGGTGTCCAAATAACACAAACTTTAGCACTTTTCAAATCATAGAAGCCCGATGTCTTAATGTAATATTTCGTTTGAAGCAAAAGTGGCCTGTAATCCGAGATTTAGCCATAGTTTCGAGTAGATGAGGACGCCAGTGCGCATGCGCTATCAGCTCCCGGGACCCAAACATGAAACGCAAAGCTGAAAACTATGGATAAATCTCGGATTACAGGCCACTTTTGCTTCAAACGAAATCTTACATTAAGACATCGGGCTTCTATGATTTGAAAAGTGCTAAAGTTTGTGTTATTTGGAGACCGCAAAGTAATGCCCCGAAAACTCATGCTAACGGATACGCTACAACATAACTTTCTTCAAACAGCTCCAAATGACACGAACGTGATATGGGTGAGTCAAACGACTTGTTTTATTACCGAAAGAAGGCTCAGATTGTAAAATAACGTTACTTTTCCTTTAAGTGTCATATGGAGCACTTCCAGAGATGTTTTAAATTGGCGATAGCTAATATATGCCCCAAGCATGTAATATATGCCCTGAGCGGTCTCCAAATAACACAAACTTTAGCACTTTTCAAATCATAGAAGCTCAATGTCTTAGTCTACGCTTTCGTTTGTGTCAAAAGTGGCCTGTAATCCGAGATTTATCCATAGTTTCGAGTAGATGAGGACGCCAGTGCGCATGTGCGGAGTCACAGCTTATTTCACTCTCAGCTCTCGGGACCCAAACATGAAACGCAAAGCTGTAAACTATGGATAAATCTCGGATTACAGGCCACTTTTGACTCAAACGAAAGCGTAGACTAAGACATCGAGCTTCTATGATTTGAAAAGTGCTAAAGTTTGTGTTATTTGGAGACCGCTCGGGGCATACATTAGCGCTACGGATATAGCTAAACTAAAACATCTCTGGAAGTGCTCCATATGACACCAAAGTGCTATGGGTGAGTAAAACAACTTGTTTTATTACCGAAATAAGGCTCAGATGGTAAAAAACGTTAATTCTCCTTTAACTGTACACTTGCACAATTTATCGATTAAATCGATTAATTTGAATTTACAGTTCAGGACGATGTGTTTTTATGAAAATAGTTTTTTAAATTATTTTTTAAATGCGAGTGGAACTGATGCGCCGCCACGGGTAAGTTAGCGAGGCGCACCCAAACAAGCTAGCATGCGAGTGAGCTAAAGCCGGAGCTTGTACCAAACAAAGGTGTTTACATCTGTTATATGGAACTGGTTCGGTTTTCTTGCGTCGGACTTAGAACAAACGAGTGCTCGCTGTAAGGTCTGTTCAAAAGCTGTTGCAGCACGACAAATGTGTCCTAGCACCTAAAGCAGAGTAGAAGTGCAAGTCACCACAGCGCAAGCACATATTGTAAAAGACATGGTGCCCATATATACTGTGGAAAAGCCCGGATTCATTAACATGGTGACAGTTTTGGACCCGAAGTATGTGCTACCAAGACGCAAATATTTTTCTGAAGTTGCCACAGCTGTATACAGACTGCACGAGCTAACGTACATGAACAAAGACAGTGGCTCCCTCTTTTCTGCATCACTCGAGGAAAAACAAACTAAAATACAACACTACCCACTCCAGTCCATCTTTCTCACAATCAGGGAATAATTTAGCTCCATAAAATGCTTCTTTATAAAAGAAAGATATTTACATAACTGTGATATATATATATATATATATATATATATTTTTAACAATAACAGCTTAATTGATGCAAGGTGTAATTAATTTGTTTTATAAAAGAATGTTGCATTGTTTTGAGCCATTTGTCTGTCATCTGTTATTTGTTTTTGAGTAGGGCAGAGAAAAATCGATTAAAATCGGAAATCTGATTTTTTTTTTTAATCTGAGATTTTATTTTTAGGCCATATCGCCCAGCTCTATTTAACTGTTTGTACTTTTTGTTCTTTTTCTGTTCTATGATGAGATTTGAGCTGTAGAGGGTTGAATAAATAACTTCTATGACTCAGTATAGACACTAACTAACCACTTAAGTGTTGCATTCTGTGTTAGTGTAGTTAATATTTTTCTTACGGTAAGCAACCATGTCCACTTTTACATAAATGGAGTATGAGTCTCTCTGTTTGGTTAATCTGTCTGTCAATCACTGCCTCTGAACTCAGGAGACAGGAAACAGCCCCAGATCCACTCGTCTTTGTAAAGCGTGTGGTTCTGGACAGGTTAGGCTGGCACAGAAGGGGCGCCTACAAGCCTGAACTGAAGTTTAACCCACATCTGCCATGGAAACAGAAAGTTAAAACCATACTTCAAAGATCCCATGACATGGTACTTCTTGACTCAGACTCAGTCGGCGGCGCGCGCAAGTGCAGCGGCCCCTCCCCTAGCCACTCTATCCTGGTTAGTGGGGAAACGAAATTTCGAATTCATTCTATGTACATGTACATGATTGTTTATCGACAATAAAGCAAACTATGACTATGACGCTTTTATATGGTGCCTTAATGGTTCCCTAATACTGTAAATGAATCCTGCTCCAAAATCAAGACTCAGTGCATGACAAAGACACATGTACACAGTCAGAGTCAGAATATCTCTCTCTGAACAACTCATTCTGGGCCTTGTTGCTTGAATGCAAATGAGAAGGACAGAGATAGGTTAGATGAGCGGGTGGGGGGCAAATGTGCTGCTGGTTCCTTGTTTTAGCGCTGCGCTGTCTCCCACTTCCGTGTTTTAAGAGCGGAGGAAGAAAGGAGAGGCATTTCAATGAAAAAAAAACACATTTTCACAGAAAATAAAATTAAACCACTGCTGTTTCAGAGGTCCAGAGGCTCAGATAAAGGACTTCCGAGCCTGGAAACACTCACATGTGCCTCCAGGCAAATAAAAAAACGCATTTCGCATTGCGTAGCTCATTCGCGGTCCAAACTCTCTGGGCATGATTTACAGAGACCCACCGTCTCTGACGGTGTGTAGACATCCAGACGGAGGGTGGAGCTGCATTTTTCGATGTGACGTCACATAGTTTCCTTGTTCAGAATCGCCCGTTTGAGCTGTGTTTTTTTCAAATGCAGAAAAGGATCACAAATGCTCAGTTTAGACATTTCGCAACTTTTAGCCATGGGGGGGCCCTAAACAGGGTAGGGGAGCTCACATTAACGTTCAAAAACCTCAGAAAGTGAAAATTTCATGCCATGGGACCTTTCAAGACATTCTCCATGGAGATAAGGTAAGTTTTGTGCAATACTGTGGACTATTATAGCAAAATTAACAACATTTCCATGGAAACAAGCAGGAGGAAGCCCTCAGGCCAAATAAGAGTCAGGTTTGTGGAGCTGCAAGCCCACTCACAGTAAGGACGTACGTATGTTTTTGTAGCTGTTTCAGTGCAATAAAAACAACCAACATGAAATAACATGCATATTTTTAGTCAGTTTTTTTTTAGCTAAAAAGTTGCATACTGTAGCTTTTAACCTTACAATGTCCTTCACTTTCATAAAACTCGTGACAAACTTAAGAATAGTAACAAGTTAGACAGTGGTCAGATAATGTTGTAATGTCGGTCAGGGTTTGAGCAATCATTAAGAATCATTTTTAAATCACAATGTCTGTTCTCACAATAAGTATAACAGTAAAATGTGTTAATCACACCTGCACTTAGGGATGAGTTCTGTGATGAGGATGTAAACCACAGCAGACCGGTTCAGAGCGCCGTGCTGTAGGCGTGCTGTCTTAGCCCTGCAGCAACACACTGCAGTGTGACTCACATTAACAGATCACTGACTTTACACACAGTTTAAGTCTGTCCAGATCCTCCAGTCACATTATCTACGCGTCGTTTAAAGAGAGGTATTTGATTTCTATGAGGCATTAATTGCCAACACATAACATTACCTTTTATTGTTTTCAAAATGCTATAATTGCCAAAAACAACATTAACACGTTTAAAGGTCCCATGGCAAGAAATTTTCACTTTCTGAGGTTTTTGAACGTTAATGTGAGCTCCCCTACCCTGTTTAGGCCCCCCCCGCCCCCCCCATGGCTAAAAGTTGCGAAATGTGTCAACTGAGCATTTGCGGTCCTTTTCTGCATTTGAAAAAAAACACAGCCCAAACGGGGGATTCTGAACAAGGAAACTTTCTGACGTCACACGGAAAATGCAGTTCCACCCCCCGTCTGGATGTCTACACACCGTCTCTGTAAATCACGCCCAGAGAGTTTGGACCGCGAATGAGCTACGCAATGCGAAATGCGTTTTTTTTATTTGCCTGGAGGCACATTAGAGTGTTTCCAGGCTCGGAAGTCCTTTATCTGAGCCTCTGGACCTCTGAAACAGCAGTGGTTTAATTTTATTTTCTGTGAAAATTTGTTTTTTTTTTCATTGAAACGGCTCTCCTTTCTTCCTCCGCTCTTAAAATGCGGAAGTGGGGCCAGCACACAGCGCACCGCTAAAACAAGGAACCAGCAGCGCATTTGTCCCCACCCCCCCACCCGTTCAGATAGAGATTTTTTGACCATGTCTGTGTAAATGGGTCTTTCTCATGCACTGAGTGTTGATTTTGAAGAAGGATTCATTTACAGTATTAGGGAAGCATTAAGGCGCCATATAAAAGCATCAAGAAGTACCATGTCATGGGATCTTTAAGTAACATTAACACGTTTAATAAGTTTCTCCTTCTTGTTCCCTGCACTAAGTCACTCCCCGTTCAGATCGCTATCACAACACAATCGGCGTTTGTGTTAATGAAACCACAGCACATCGCACCAGGACACTTGGAGCTGGATTGGAGTATCACATATGAAATAAATGATGCATTCTAATTTGCATCTCTGATCTAGTATTGATATCGGATATCAACATCGGTACTGAAACAGAAAAAGCAGGATCGGTGCATCCCGAATAAAAATATTCCTATAATGCTACTTGCTTATGTAATGTTACAATTGTAATTGTTTTATACACAACTGAACCTTGAGAGGAAGTACATTACTGGTAATGTTTTGTGAGGTTAGATTGTGAAACACTCGGACCTTTTCGGCAAAATTGACTTTTCCGAGCTTTTCACCATCTTATTATATTGTTTCCTTCTCATATACTCTCTGAAGTTATATTTGGAATGATTTGTGCATGTCAGAGTCATCTTTATTCTCCTATATTCAAGATTTCACTACTCCGATCTACCCTCGTTTTCACCTCCACCGGTATGCGCCCACTGTGACATACTTATTTCGTTGATGAAATGCAAAGAAGAAAAAAACATCTGCTCTAGTTTCATTTTAGTCATTTTAGATCAATATTGTGATTTAAAATGTCCAAATTATGACAATGTTTCACATGTGTTACAAATTATAACTACTCATCCACTTTTCTAGCTGCCGTGGAGAGCAGACGCATTTTCTTCTTCCTCCCTTATCTTGCTCTGTCTGATGTCTAATTTCTCTCGTCTCGTAATTTTTCGTAATTTTTCTCCTGTTGGAACAGATTTTCGAAATCCTAAATCATGAATTGGAGCTGGTCCCACAACGCTATTGGCATATTTTTATCACGGAGGAGTGCCGGTCTGGAGAGCCGGACAGTCCCAAGGGAACTCGCTGCTAGATACACGAAGCATTGTGCGTCTGGCACTGCTGTTACTGGAGGACACGAAACGATTACTATTGGAATTTTGATGGCAGGACATCTGACCCATCACTAATTCGAGCCGAGCGGATAAAAGAGCCCCGAGCCGCCGGAGGTCATTTTACACGATAGTGGGGCTGTGGCGGACTAGGGAGGACGAGATCTGAAGGGAAACACAAACTGAAACACCTGAGTTGTGGAAATCTGTCTGGCACTCGGATAACATCTCGGATAATGGATGTGGAACTGTGTGGAACAGCGGCTCAGTCTGCGTTCATTCATCATACGTGCCAGCGGGAGGATTGCGAGTCGCGCAGTCCTGCTTGGTGGCATGAAGTTGGGGTGACTGGCAGAAACCAGGGTTCTGGCAAATTGTCTGTTCGTCTGGGTTCTAAAAATGTATTGATTATGCAAAATTTCCCAGTGTAACTAACTGTTCTGAAAATGTGATTCAACTGGACTTTGTTTTGACTACATCTTCTGCAGAAACACGTCCAAGGTCACAGCTGGGGCCTTATCTTACACGGCACTCTACAGAAGTAAACAACACATTCCATTCGGCTCACACTGACATTTTTATGTAAAAACACTCTCCCCTGTCTATTTAGTAAGTCTGCCTCTGCGTCAGTTTCCGATCAATTATTGATTTCCAATCTGACCCCCCCCCACCACCCCCTTCCTTCTGTTGCCAAAGAAAAAGATCACCGTATGTTTACCTCTCCAATTGTTTTTTCTGTCATTACATGTTGTAAAATTGTCTGCATCTTTTTTTTCCTACTCTGTTGTAACCAAGTTGGCGCCGCGAATGGCCGCCCTGGTGCTCGGAGTGTCTGTCCGCTCCAGGTATCGAAGCAAGTTCCTAATGTTGTGAACCTGTTCACTCATATGGCAATAAAACCTTCCTGATTCCGGATACTGTCAAGGGCAGAAACAAGCCCAGTAGGTCGGCTTTAAAAATAATAGTTGCAGCCAGTTGAGCCAGAGGAGGTTAGCAGTACTTTTACTCCTATGAATATTTTTATTGAAGTAACAGTTCTGTTGAGTAAAACTTGTACTTCCTCTTCCCACTGTGAGTCTAAATTGACAAAACCTTTATGTAACAATATGAAATGATTTGGATATTTGTTTCTTGCAGCTCCTTCAGATATGATTTAGTATTTCTGATGTTTGTTGTTTATCCTTATAAAATACCAAGTTTTGTGCATTTTTAAAAAATGTTTTGTCATTCGAATTGCATTAACCTCAAAATATAAATCAGATGTCACGTCCCAACATACTCTTACTTGTAGTACTTTTCCCAAGTACTTTTTACTAGTAACTTCCTTGGACCACTACTTTTATTGTACTAGAGTAAAAAAAGCATGTCCTCTGTGCCCTCCTCTGGTTGCAGGACGCTCTGTAGCTTGAGAGGAGTCTTTGTGTGCTCCCCTGATCATGTGACGCACAACACAACAGCCCTCTTCTGATGCAGGACCACTCCACCACGAAACTCAAGCAGGCCTGCAGCCACGCACCAGGAAAATGATCACTAATACACTTTAAATCATCATTAACTATTTTAATCATCCTCATCTGTTGTAAAGAGACTCTAAAAGTTTGCAGACCCCTGTGAATTCCCCAAATGTGGGAATCTCAACTGCATAGGGACTCATTCCGTTTCCCCCATCAACCCAAAACATGCACCATGACCAAACCGAAGCAAGAAGATCATGGAGATGGTCCCCGGGCGCAGTAATGTGCTGCCCCCTGCTCCTAATAACAGGATGGGTTAAAGGAAAAGTAACGTTTTTTACAATCTGAGCCTTATTTTGGTAATAAAAACAAGTTGTTTTACTCACCCATAGCAATTTGGTGTCATACGGAGCACTTCCGGAGATGTTTTAGATTTGCGATCTCCATCATGTGAGTTCTCGGGGCACTTATTTGCGGTCTCCAAATAACACAAACTTTAGCACGTTCCAAATCATAGAAGCCCGATGTCTTATCCTACGATTTCGTGTGGTCAAAAGTGGCCTGTAATCCGAGATTTAGCCATAGTTTCCAGTAGATGAGGACGCCAGTGCGCATGTGCGGCGTGTGCTCTCAGCTCCCGGGACCCAAACATGAAACGCAAAGCTGTAAACTATGGATAAATCTCGGATTACAGGCCACTTTTGCTTCAAATGAAATCGTAGACTAAGACATCGGGCTTCTATGATTTGAAAAGTGCTAAAGTTTGTGTTATTTGGAGCCCGCACGGGGCATATTACATGCTTGAGGAATACATTATATGCCCCGAGCTATGGCTAGAAGTCGCGCTAGGCTAACCACAAATCTAAAACATCTCTGGAAGTGCTCCATATGACACCAAAGTGCTATGGGTGAGTAAAACAACTTTATTACCGAAAATAAGGCTCAAATTGTAAAAAAAAAACTTTACTTTTCCTTTAAATGCAGAGAAGAATTTCTCCTGTGTGAGATCAATAAAGTCACTTCTTAATTTAAAGAGTGGGTCCTGGAAAACTTTTTTGTTGTTGTTATAACATTATTCCCTCATCAAAAACATGTCTGAAGAGTTGTAAAGAGTTAACCATGCATGTTTGAGTGATCTAGCGATCTCTCCCGAACTCGAGTAAGAGTAAGAGTGTACTGCTAGAAAATTATAGTCTGGTTAACACCTGACCATATCACAAGTGAGATATGGGTCTGGAAACTCGCTTCGAAAAATCCCGTAGCGGAGGTGTGGTTAGCGATTGCCAACGGCCGTTTATTGGGCGTTATGAATGTCTATCATTGAGCGTATACGTAAGTCCATAGCCAATCATGTCAGTTGTCAGTTCAAACTACAAGCTTCCGTTTGTCATGTAGTACGCGTCACCGTCTTTCCACACCTCCCCCGCTCTCTGATTGGGGCCCTAAATCTGGGACTCTCGCTTGGACGAGTTTCCAGACCGCCTTCCAGTTCGAAACGAACGGAAGCGGCCTGGGAATTCCCAGGCTAAGAAAATTACTCTGAAAATCAAGCTATATATCTGCATGGAGAAGAGCAGGTGATGTGACCAGACCAAGTGACAGGTCAGATCTGTGGAGAGGCGACCCAGCCTTTAGGAAGAATGCATGTTATTAAGGTACCGATTAGCAATAAAAAACTGGGAGGTCTGATGTCACTTTTTCTTAGGGATTGTACGCCACATGCAAGAGTCCATGTCTGATACTTGAATGTACTTAACTGTTTAACCTAGAATGTTTCGCAGTACGGCATTAAACGTATCGGTCTCCATGGAGGCAAGCAGCAGGCCAAGGTACAGATCAGTTCGGTGGAGAGGCGAGCCTGCTCACACAAGAATGTGTGTTCTTAAAGGTCCCATGGCATGAAATTTTCACTTTCTGAGGTTTTTGAAGGTTAATGTGAGCTCCCCTACCCTGTTTAGGCCCCCCCCCCATGGTTAAAAGTTGTGAAATGTCTAAACTGAGCATTTGCGATTCTTTTCTACGTTATAAAAAATCGGAGCTCAAACGGGCGATTTTGAACAAGGCACCTTATTGACGTCAGCTCGAAAAAAGAAATGCAAATGCAGTTCCACCCCCGTCTGTCTGTACTCAGCGTCTCTGTAAATCACGCCCAGAGTTTGGACTGCGAATGCGCTAGGCAATGCGAAATGCGTTTTTTTATTTGCCTGGAGGCACGTCCGAGTGTTTCTAGGTTTGTAAGTCCTTTATCTGAGCCTCTGGACCTTTGAACAGCAGTGGTTTAATTTTATTTTCTGTGGAAATGTGTTTATTTTTCAATGGAACGCTTCAAATCTCTCCCCCTGTGCAAAAACACGGAAATGGATCAGCTGAGAGCTCAGAGCCAGAGCGGAGAGTTTGGCCACACCCCCACCCTCTACTATAGGCCAGCTCTTTTCTCCTCATTTGCATTCAAGCAACAACGCCCATTATGGAGTGTTCAGAGAGAGAAAAATTACTCTTTCTCATGTTATCTCTGTTTCTCATGCACTGAGTGTTGATTTTGAAGGATTCATTTACAGTATTAGGGAACCATTAAGGAGCCATATAAAAGCATCAAGAAGTACCATGTCATGGGATCTTTAAAGGTATTTCTGAACATAAAATCACCTCTGAAGAAATGAAGCTGTGTTCAAACCTTCCTTGTAGCTGTACGATTCTGTGCAATGCTCCGCCCACAGGCCTACGTCACCCATGCTCCAACAATTCTCCATAAATATACAAAATGTTATAAAACTGTAGACTACAACTCAAGCCCGTCGACACAAATGTGGGGACCCAGGGCAGGAAGCCTCACATCGGCCCCGCTCTAATATAAATTAATTCTGGGGCCAAGGACAACAACCTGATGTGATGTGCAGTAGCTTCACTGGCGAGATGCACGCTTGTTGTAATGTGATAGTGCTCTGAAGTGTGACTTATAAAACATGTTAATATGTTGTTTTCGGTGAATATAGCATTTCCAAAACAATAAAAGGTAACATGGTGATCTAAATATGTGATGTGTTAGTAGTTAATACCCCATAGAAGTCAAATTCCCCCTCTTTAATGAATATACACTGTATTCATTCTCTATCTGGAAGTCTCCATTCAGCATATTTCCACCATATATTGTTATCAGCTAATTTGTGTTTTCTATTCTAAAATATGAAGATATCATACTCCCAGATGGGGGCATTTTACTTGCCCTCATCTATATTAAATATTATAGGACTAATAATGTTGTGCTGTCATCTGAAACCCAGCCTACAGGCTCCAAAGTGTCAGACCTGTAGGCTTTGAGCCAATGAGTCTTAGAGGTTGGAGTCTTAGTTTCACCAAAATTTCACAAATTTTATGCAAAATTTAAATTGTGTAACTTTTTTTCGTTGAGGGTACATCACCTGCTTGTTTAAACAGCTATATCTAGAGCTGGGCGGTATGACCAAAAATTGATATCACGGTATTTTTCAAATTTATATCAGTATCACGGTATTTGACGTTTTTTTTTTTTTTTTTTTTCATGCATGACTATGTGTTAACCCCATTTCCTAATACAGTAATTTAGAGAATACTGCAGTAAATTTGACTTGGTAAAACATATCTGGGTCCAGTGTTTTAATCATCTCCCTGAAGATCCTTTCTCAACAGGACTAAGTGGTCCCATGTATAAATGGATAATAATAGCGTTGGTAAAATCGTTCCACCGTTTGCTTTTCTTGTCGTAGGCAGTCCCCTTATCAAACGCGTCTTTGAGTGGCGTCTAAGTTGCTACAACTTTAGCCTGACAACATTTACAGAATATGTTTGTTTGATCAGTGCCAGATTGTTTAAAGCCGAAGTACTTCCACACAACTGACACAGCTCCTCTTTTCAGTACAGGTTCCTCTGTTTCTAACAACAACGTCCATGTTGTGCACCGCTCAACACACACTGTAGCCGTGTCCCAATTCGAGGGTTATTGATCCGTGTGCTTAATTTGCATGGTGCATGTTGTTAGCATTAGTGTTAGCAGCGTTTCTGGGCGCTGCGAGCGGCTCCGTGGACTTTTGCAGCCTTCGGAGCTGCCGAAAAAGCAGCCGAAAAAGCAGTGGAGGCTGCAGCCCTTGAATTGGGACACAGCTTACGCTTCCACCACTCTCATGCCACTGCAAACAGTTCCCCGGCGAGACGTTCCGGCGAGACGTTCCGGCGAGACGTTCCGGCGAGACGTTCCGGCGAGACGTTCCGGCGCGCCGTTCCAGACCTTTTGTACACACACACTCACCGGTATTGCGGTAAATGAGAAATTCATTCAAAAAACCAAACACCGGTATTCGGTATGACCCGGTATACCGCCCAGCACTAGCTATATCTTTCATTTATTCAATTTTATTCATTACAGGTGATTTTCTAGCTCAAAAACACCTAGGAAAAACAGGAGTTCTGAGTGTGAGCGGGGTCGCCTCTCCACAGATCTGACCCGTAACTTGGTCTGGTTTGGTCTCCATGAGACTAGAAATTTTTAATGCCATACTGTGAAACATTCCAGCTGAAGATTTGGTATTTTTTTGTCTTTCTGTGTAAAAAAGTTAAATTAAACTCATGATTCACAAGTTGAATCTGTATAAATACATTGTTTCCTAGTATTTTCCTCTCCATTAACAGTTTTCTGTTTCTGCATGTCCTCAAGCAGCTTCACTTGAGCTTTATCTGGATTAGATTTAGCCAAAATCCTAGAGTAGATATCATCTGTGGCTGTGTTTCAGATGGTATCAAAACATTCTACAAGCCAATCATATTTAACACAGATGGGACAGCTAAAATGAATAGATGCATCGATAGATAGAAAGATGAATAGAAAGATGACTACTTTATTGATCCCGAAGGAAATTCATTATAATACAGTGAGCTCTTGGGTCTAGCCACTCATAGAACCAATTTCCAATATATGAACCGATTCCAGTTTAGGAAAGGAAAATGGCACTTATTTCCTTAAAACACAGTTAACTAAATACAAAAGAGATCCAGAAGTGTTCTGTAACTGTTATTTATCTGTCACATCATGACTATACAACTTTCTGTGACTAAAAGCTCAAACACTATGAAACAGCCTTATCACGTTCAATTAAAGGCCCAACTAGGATATCAGCTTAAGCAATATCATGAAACCGATACCAAGTCATTTTTCAGTATCAGCGCCGAAATTCAGAATCAGTGTCAGTGCATCCTTATGTTATGTAACTACAGAACAACTCTGAAAACATTATGAGGTGTTTTGGGTTGACATTGTTCAGTAAATAATTTTATTACACCAATTTATAGACCAAATTTTCAATATTGGTGCTGATGGCCAATATTAGCATTGTATGGGTGCTTGTTTGAAAGACTGCACTGCTATGTTAAATGGGCACATTTTTTATACAGCGCTTTTCCACCTTCACGGCTCTCAAAGTGCTTTACATCAAGAAACCACTCACCTGTTCTCACACACATTCATACACCAGCGAACACAGACACTAGGAGTAAGGCGGGTTAACAGCCAACCTTCTAATCCGTGGACAAACGCTCTTGCCAACTGAGCTACTCTTGCCCATGTGGTTTATTTAAATCAGCTCTTTTCAATTGTTTTTATTAGACTTATTGCTGTTTCAGATGACGTCACAATAATCTATAGGCAAATGTCACATACAGATGAGGGCAGCTATAATGAATACTGTTCAAATTAGTGTCACAATACTAAAACTTCAAACTAGCTAACTAACTAACATCGGTATCGGCCGATATTGCCAAATTTTTAAAGGTCCCATGGCATGAAATTTTCACTTTCTGAGGTTTTTGAACGTTAATGTGAGCTCCCCTACCCTGTTTAGGGCCCTCCCCCCATGGCTAAAAGTTGCGAAATGTGTAAACTGAGCATTTGCTATCCTTTTCTGCGTTTGAAAAAAAGACAGCCCAAATGGGCAATTCTGAACAAGGGAAGTTTCTGTTTAGACCTGGTCTAGACCTGGTTTAGTCCACGTTTAGTCCTGGTCTAGTCTGATCCTGATCTGGTCCTGGTCTAGTTCCAGTCTGGTCCCGGTCCCCCCCCCGCGTCCCCCATCTATAACATCAATCGGCAAAGGTCCCTTAGCCAATCAGGAAGCAGAACACAATGTTACACTATTAAAAAAAAAAAAAAAAATCAGGAGTCAAAACAGAAGACATTCAAAAATTCATTTGGCATGATTTTCAGTCTTTATAAAATGTTAGGAATGTTGCAAAGATGAATACCGTTATGATAAAATAAAATGATAAACAAAAGCAATAGAGGTCAACAATAATTACGGCTACACAACCAGCCTCTCTCCTCATCCCTGACCCAGGTGAGTGCACGTCCTTTAACACTTCAGCGACTGCACACACACACCCACGCTCATGTGCCCCACCGCCTCTTTCCTCACACACACATGCACGCTGTGCACAAGTCAGGTCTCCTATAAGTACTCTTACTTGAGTAAAAATTGTGGTACTGTGTGTGTGTAGTACTGTGTGTGTGTAGTACTGTGTGTGTGTAGCAGATTAGATTTTAGATTCAGACTTTATTGATTTCACACACAGTGACACAACAGGAGAAATTCACTTCTGCATTTGACCCAAGTGGGCTGCAGTGGGCAGCTCATCTTTCCGGACACCCGGGGGGCAGTACCGTGAAGGGTCTTGCCCAAGGACTAGGGCTGGGCGGTATATCGGTTCATACCGAATACCGGTATTTTTTTAAATTATATGAATTTTTCATTTACCGCAATACCGGTGAGTGTGTGCATACAAAACGTCGGGAAAACAGAGCGGCAGAATGTCGCACCGGAACTTTGCGCCGGAACGGGGGAACTGTTTTGCAGTGGCATGAGAGCGGTGGATGCGTAAGCTGTGTCCCAATTCGAGGGCTGCAGCCTCCGCTGCTTTTTCGGTCGCTTTTTCGGTGACTCCAAAGGCTGCAAAAGCTGCAGCCCTTGAACTACCCTCCGCGACCCGCAAGGCCGTTGCCAAAATCCATGGAGCCGCTCGCAGCGCACAGACATGCTGCTAATGCTAATGCTAACAACACGCACCACGCAAATTACGCACACAGATCAATAACCCTTGAATTGGGACACGGCTACAGTGTGTGTTGAGCGGTGAACAACATGGATGTTGTTGATAGAAACAGAGGAACTTGTACTGAAAAGAGGAGCCGTGTCAGTTGTGTGGAAATACTTTGGCTTTAAAAAAATCTGACACTGATCAAACAACCGTATTCTGTAAATGTTGTCGGGCTAAATTTAAAGTAAGACTAACTTAAAGAGTAACAGTTAGTGTTAGTCAGCACACACACAGTAGTACACATACTCTACAGCAGTGTTTCCCAACTAGGGGTACGCGAGCACACTGCAGGAGGTACTCGGCAGTGTCACTGCCAGGCACAGGGGGAGATTTTTTTGAATTTTTTAATTCTAAAAGAAAAGAGAGAAAATGCCTGAGAATTAAATTTTCAAATTAAGGAGATGTTGGGAAACACTGCTGTAGAGAAGTGTTTCCCAACTCTTTTCAAATTTACTCAAATTAGAATTAAATAAAAAAAAAATCGCCCCCTGTGCCTGGCAGCAACACTGCCGAGTACCCCCTGCAGTGTGCTCGCGTACCCCTAGGGGTACTTGTACCCCTGGTTGGGAAACACTGCTGTAGAGTATGCATACTACTGTGTGTGTGTACTAACACTAACTGTTACTCTTTAAGTTAGTCTTACACCACAACTTTGTACTTACTGTTGTGAAGTAAAGTTATTCTTTCTTGAATACCATTTTTGGCTCTCGACCTCTTGTCAATTATTAGATACAACAGATACATACTTCCATAAAGAAGAAGAAAACAAGAACCAGGACTAAAGAGCCAAGTTATTTGAGTACTTTACAGACACTATACTTGTACTTTTACTTGAGTAATATGTTGTACAGTGCAGTACTCTTACCTAAGTAAAGTTTTGCTTAGTCTTCTCATGTGACAAAAGCTTTCTGTTGACAATATGACAATACCTGATTTAAACATTTGTGTTTCTTGCATGACTCCCTCACTTTTGTGTCTGTCCTGTTTGAGTTTGTGCATTATTTATTCAATGTTTTGTCCTCACACTTGATAACTTTCATTATAAATCAGTCCATACGGCTCATCTTACTGTAACTTCCCCCAAATACTTGAGCCTTGTGCTTCTACTTTAGATATTTTGAAGTACTTTCCTCGCACTTGAGTAATTGTTGCCTCCTCTACCAATTTCAGTTTTGACAGTAGGTGAGTAATTTGCTACTTTTTCTTTTTTTTTTTCAACTGCCTGCATACTTTCCATGCACCGTGCGTAATCCTATCCATGCACCCACCTTCCCAAACTTCTGATGCTGGACGTACAGCTGTCCCTCCTTTACGTGGGCGTCCATTCGGCGCAGTGTCTCGCAGGAAGAGGCGCTGGCTTGAACTTGTCTTAAAAACTCGTTTAAAAAATCCCAAATATAACGGGCTTCTTCTGAGTTCTTTCCCCTGCGCTCCGCTTGAACCGACTGCGTTATCCAAACATCGCGATATCCAAACGGCGGTGGAAAACCAAGCGAAACATGGCGTTAAAACTCTAGCCAGTAAAGTTTGATGGAGTTGGAAGCCAGTTGTCCCGTTACAGGGCTGGCTGTGGCACGCGTAAAGTTACCAAACGACGCGCGCCTTCCCAATAAACGGCGTCTCTTTGCGTCTCTTTAACAATTCACGCACAGCTTTGAAATGCAAAAGAAAATAAAACGTTGTTGCAGTGAGAAGAGTTTGGTGCTGAAAGGCTGTCGCAGCAGCAGCAGTGTCCGCGCGCGTTTCCTCTTCCGTTTCTCTCCGCCTCCACGCGCAGATCCTCTTGTGTAACTTCTCCTTTTGGGTTCGGGGCGATCCAAACTTCGTCTGCGCGTTACGGTCAAACGAATCGCGTTGTTTGTGGGAAAAGCGAGTGCAACGTGTCTGTTGGCTCGAGTCAAGTGAAGTGAAGTGATGCACGCTCTTCAAACTATGCTGTCATGCGTAATTACAGTATTATAACGCGGTACCGTGCGCCCTCTGCTGGCCTAAGAACTTGTTTCAGCGTTATGAGGAAGCATTAAAGGAGAGTTAACGGTTTTTACAATCTTATTTCGGTAATAAAACAAGTTGTTTTACTCACCCGTAGCACTTTGGTGTCATATGGAGCACTTCCGGAGATGTTTTAGATTTGCGATCTCCGTAATGTGAGTTCTCGGGGCACATGTTTGCGGTCTCCAAATAACACAAACTTTAGCACTTTTCAAATCATAGAAGCTCAATGTCTTAGGTCGTTTTCACACCAGGAAAGTCCGATAGTTTACTTGCTTTGGTCCGGACCAATTTTTGTTTTAAATTATTATTATTTTGGTGCGGTTCGCTTTCACACTGCAGTTTTTTCCCCAAGCGAACTAACATCTATAAACAAAAGCACGTGTGCTGAGGTCACTCAGCCATTGGACAGAAATGAGCCCTGTCGGTGTCCAAACGCGGAAGGAGGAGAATAATGCTGTTTTCAATCTAGCCTTAGCGATATGATTTGCTCAGTTTTTACAGTTCGCACAAATGTTTGAGCAGCATCGTGAGGTTTACACTATTTTACAATCAATTTCCAAATGACGAAGACACAGGGCAAGAAGTCTACAGAGGACAGCGCTCATGTGCGAATCAAGTTCTGACTCTTGCTCTTCACGCAAAACGTAAGTAAGCCTCGTAAGTTTCGTTTAGTTTTGTTTAGTTTCGTTTCGTCAGCCTCGGTTTCCCATAATGCTCGACACGACGGGAGCTCGTTAAGTACAAAAAGCCAACTTGTGTCAGATCGAGTCTGGTCTGCATTCTCACCTCAAACGAACCGCACCAGGATTCGTATGGAACCGGACCGAGACCGACCTTTTTAGGTGGTCTCGGTCCGCTTGTTTGCTCCGGATCGAGACTTTTGGTTTTTATTCACACCAGAACAAAAGGTCCGAATCAAAGGAGCAAACGAACTCTGGTTCGTTTTAAACGAACCAAACAAGGCAGGTGTGAAAACGACCTTAGTCTACGCTTTCGTTTGAGTCAAAAGTGGCCTGTAATCCGAGATTTAGCCATAGTTTCGAGTAGATGAGGACGCCAGTGCGCATGTGCGGAGTCACAGCTTATTTCGCTCTCAGCTCTCGGGACCCAAACATGAAACGCAAAGCTGTAAATTATGGATAAATCTCGGATTACAGGCCACTTTTGACTCAAACGAAAGTGTAGACTAAGACATTGAGCTTCTATGATTTGAAAAGTGCGAAAGTTTGTGTTATTTTGGTGACTGCAGCGTCGACCACTCACGTTACGGAGATCGCTAATCTAAATCTCCGGAAATGCTCCATATGACACCAAAGTCCTATGGGTGAGTAAAACAACTTGTTTTATTACCTAAATAAGGCTCAGATTGTAAAAAAAACGTTAATTCTCCTTTAAATAAAGCATAATAATATAAACTATGATTAAGATGCATGAAAAGTCCCTCAGTCGTCCAGGTAGAATCCATGATAAAAGAAAAAGTTCAATTTGTCAACTGTTTGGTTGAAAACGTTTCGCCGCTCATCCGAGAGGCTTCGTCAGTTCTGGCCCTCATGCTGGTTAGACCCTGTTTATATCTAGCTGCAAGGGAGGAGCTACCTACCCTGAACAAAGCTCTGAACCTATCCCAGCTACTCTCTTTTGTTTTACGAATTCCTCTGGCATCTAGTATTAGCGTCTAGTATTAGCATATCTATAAGCCCTTATAGATATGCTAATACTAGACGCCAGAGGAATTCGTAAAACAAAAGAGAGTAGCGGGGATAGGTTCAGAGCTTTGTTCAGGGTAGGTAGCTCCTCCCTTGCAGCTAGATATAAACAGGGTCTAACCAGCATGAGGGCCAGAACTGACGAAGCCTCTCGGATGAGCGGCGAAACGTTTTCAACCAAACAAACTTTGTCCAGTTGACAAATTGAACTTCTCCTTTTATCAAACTATGATTAAATAAAAATCTAACAATAAGGGCATGCATTATGATGAGGTAAAAATATACAGTGATGTATAAACCCAAAATATAGAGTAGGGCAGAAAAGCAGTGCAAAGGCTGTCAGTACACACAGGTTAAAGAGGGCATATTATGCAAATGGACCTTTTGGAGCTTTCTCCCATGCCTACACACCCACACACTCGCACTGCTCCACTGGAGGTGCACGAGCAGCTCAGGAGACGTGTTGGGAAACTCAGGCTATAAGTTCAGCTGTAACTAATGCTGTAAAAAAAGGCTACGGACTGTTTGAAGCAGAAGCAAGATAACGAAGGATAACAGGAGGTGAACAAAGACACTGGAACCAGCGTGAGAGGAGAAGGTGATCCGCCACAGCAGGTGTGACTGAAAAGAGGGCCCGAAACAAGCTCCTGTCCATCCTGGTTAACTCCCTGCACAGCACCATCACCGGACAGGAGAGCACGTTTGGGGACAGGCTGTTTCCCCTGTCCTGTCCACTGCCCTGCTCCAATAATTTGTTTTACATGCCATACAGCTATATAATGCTTCACTATTATTGAATTGATGTTATTGTTATTATGTATTGTGCTGCCTGAAATGAATTTCTTTCGGGATAATAAAGTATTTCGAATCTAATCAACATATAAACCCACTTCTGGGGCGTTTATTTTAAAAATGATCTATCTATAACTGATGTCAGTGTATGTGAATTGTGTGCTGCAGGTGTGTGTGGTGCAAATGGGGATCAGTTTGATCACTGTTGTAATGAAACGTTAGTGTTGAGATGTAGGTGCAGGTGCAAGAGCAGGGCGGCTGCATGCCTGGCAGGACCAGAGAGACCAGAACCTTTTATACCCAGGGATCCACTGAGCCCTAGAGGATCCCAGGGGCTCTACAACACCACTGCCCTCAAAGTGCAGATTCCTCTTTAGGAATCCAGTGAAAATTACAGTGGTGCAAGCCTAAACAGTTTTTTTTTAAACTGACCATAATGTAGATGTGTGTCAGTCTCACCCCTTCTCCTAAACCACCTCAGCAACAGATACTTGAGAAGCAATTTAAAAAGAGAACAAGAGGAGCAGGAGCACAACAGCCACAGATGATGCAGATGCAGCAACTGCACTGTTATTTCAACTAATTTGGAGGTAACTTATGAT
Source organism: Paratrypauchen microcephalus (assembly GCA_036785185.1). Lineage (NCBI taxonomy): Eukaryota > Metazoa > Chordata > Actinopteri > Gobiiformes > Gobiidae > Paratrypauchen > Paratrypauchen microcephalus. The sequence goes on along the minus strand of JAVJIX010000045.1, from coordinate 302,684 downwards.
TAATTATTATTAATAATAATAATAATTATTATTAAGTTAATGTATTTCAGCAAGTGGTGTCAAATTAATTAACAAAGTGACATAGTAGTTTAATATGGACAAATTATTTGTGAACATTGAACATTATCTGAAGCAGCCCTGGAAAAACACAGTTTTTCTCTTTAATGCAGCAGCATGGTTACCTGGCCAGCCAAATGATATCTCTCTGTATTTCCTATACACCGCGATACCATTTGGACACTCTCCATCCACTCTCGCTCCTCCGGTTCCAAACCGACTCCGCGATTCTGATTCGTTCAAAGATGGTGACGTCAGTGCACCCGCCTTTGCCCGCAAAGTCACTCTTAGGCAGCGGAAGTTCCGCCTCAGTTTTGAATCAAGATGGCGCAATCTCTGATTGGTTCACTTAGCTGTCTGTCTACGCGCAACTGCAGCGCATTCTGTGGATCAAACGTTACCAGACTCACTCGCTGGTACAGCAATGAGTCATGGATTCTTCCAGGCAAGCAGCATGGTGCATGAATGCACACTTATGGACCTTTTCTGATCAAATGTTGCTGTTCGGCCCGTAGGCCGGCACAACAGTGAGAGACGTGTCCCCGACCCGAAGGCGCAGGGACGCGACCCTCTCGTTCACCGGGGTGAACTCTAACACACTCCGTCTGAGCTGTGGGGCAGGCCGACACCAGCCCGCTGCTGCTTTCTGTGGGCAATGCCAGAGAAATGGAGAATCCAGCCTCCCTCAAGGAGTTGGGTTCCAGGCTGACTACACCTCCACGCACAGATCCGGTCATCAAGACTCCTGCCTTCGACTGCCACCCAGATCTTCCTGCACTGGCCCTTTTTGGATCTTCCTCCTGGATCGCCCCATCATTATATATATATATATATATATATATATATATATATATATATATACACACATAATACATTACATATACAACAGAACTTCAAAAATAAAATTAAAAATTAAAAAGACAAACATATCATTATATTCATGGACAGAATTTTTAGGCGCAGTCAGGGCCCAGAGGGGATCCGGTTTGGGAACCACAGGATGTTGTCCTGATGGCTTCATCGAACCGGGACCTCCAATGTGCACTGGGGCGGTTTGCAGCCGAGTGTGAAGCGGCTGGGATGAGGATCAGCTCTTCCAAATCCGAGGCCATGGTTCTCGACCGGAAAAAGGTGGCTTGCCCTCTCCAGGTGGGTGGAGAGTCCTTGCCTCAGGTGGAGGAGTTCAAGTATCTCGGGGTCTTGTTCACGAGATAAGATAAGATAAGCCTTTATTGATCTCACACAGGAGAAATTTACTAGTGAGGGGAGGATGGAGCGTGAGATTGACAGGCGGATCGGTGTGGCGTCGGCAGTGATGCGGTTGCTGTACCGGACCGTTGTGGTGAAGAGGGAGCTGAGCCAAAAGGCGAAGCTCTCGATTTACCGGTCAATCTACGTTCCTGCCCTCACCTATGGTCATGAGCTCTGGGTAATGACCGAAAGGACGAGATCGCGGATACAAGCGGCCGAAATGAGTTTCCTCCGCACAGTGGTTGGGCGCACCCTTAGAGATAGGTTGAGGAGCTCAGTCACACGGGAGGAGCTCGGAGTAGAGCCGCTGCTTCTCCACGTCGAGAGGAGCCAGCTGAGGTGGCTCGGGCATCTGTTTCGGATGCCTCCTGGACGCCTCCCTCGGGAGGTGTTCCGGGCATATCCCATCGGGAGGAGGCCCCGGGGAAGACCCAGGACGCGCTGGAGGGACTATGTGTCCCGGCTGGCCTGGGAGCGCCTTGGGGTCCCCCCAGAGGAGCTGGAGGAAGTGTCCGGGATGAAGGAGGTCTGGGTGTCCCTGCTTAGACCGTTGCCCCCGCGACCCAGAGGTTTGAAGTTAAGTTCTGGGTCCAGCCAAGGCCAAGATATTTGATAGATTCACTTTGAATCATCCTGGACCCATCACTGAACTGAATGTGAAGGTCAGGGGAAGATTAGATTAGATTATGGTGAGTTCCAAAAAGTAAACAAGATTTTGTTCATATTTAAGATTAATTGATTATTATAAAGCCAGTTTTGAACTTTATTAAAATCAAGGTGTAACTACTTTTGGAGCAAAGAAAGATCCGAACTAGAGGTATAAACTACAGTATCATCAGCATATTTATTGAACAGTTTGAAATTACTTGTGGAAGATCATTGATGAAAATTGAAAATAAAAGTGGGCCAAGGGTGGAGCCTTGAGGCACACCTTTATCCATTCTGCATTTGTCTGACTGAGCACCATGTGAAACGACAAAGTGACTTTTAGGTATGAAGGTATGAATTAAATCACAAAATTAGTGTCAAGACCTACTGTATAAAGTTTGTCTAGGAGCAAGTAATGATCAACTAGATCAAGAAATATGGAACCCACATACTGATTACGATCAAAAGAAGAGAATACATCATTAGTAAATTTTAGCAGCGCAGTTGTGGTGGAAAAACCAGAGCGAAAGCCAGATTGAAAAGGGGACAGGATGATAAATGCATTTAAATAGTTCTATAACTGATGGAAAAATTTTTTTTTTCAAATATTTTACTGACTGTGCAAATAATAGAAATTGGTCAATAGTCAGTGGGATCTCCTCTTTTAAAAAGAGGAGTTACTCTGGCTGTTTTCCAGATGGAAGGAAATGCAGATGTTTTTAGAGACAGATTAAACACATCCGCTAATGGAAACATTAAAACACGTGCTGCTATTTTGAGAAATTTTGCTTTTAGACCATCAGGACCAGTGCTACACTTAGTCTTTAGTTCAAATATTGCATGATAGACCTCTATTGGTGACATTTTTGAAAAGGAGAAAAAGGGAACTCATGAGCTGGGCCCTCGGACACAGTATATGGATTTAAATTCATAATGCTACCAATTGAAGAGAAATGTTTACTAAATGCCTGGGAAATCTTTAAAGGATCAGAAATGTAATAATTTCATTATTTATAACTATGTGATTTGTCAGCTTACTTTTGGATTTATTGAGAACTTGATCAAATTGAACACAGAATCGTTTTGGGTTATTCAGATTCTGAGCAAAGCCCTTCTTGTAATAGTTACATTTGGCATTCCTTGTCTGTGTTGTGCAATAATTCATGACGGCTTTGTATGTTTCCCAGTCAGAGGGGTCATTTAAGGAGTGATATTTAACCCAAGCATTATCCCTTTTCCTATAGAGATTGAGCAAAGTCAGATCTATGTCTCACTAGCAGCAGTGGACTATGGACCAGTGGACTCACTCTGCCATTGCATCCAGATCAGTGTGTGGATGCAAAACAACTTTCTCCAGCTTAACTCAGACAAGAAAGCAGTCATGGTCTTTGGCCCACAGAAACAAAGAGACAGTGTCAGCAGTCACCTCCAGTCTCCCTCTCTCTAAAACCTTCAAATCAGGCTAGAAATGTAGGGGTAATGCAGCTCGGGTCCTGAGCACTTTGAATTACTTTGTGTATGAATTGTGCTATACAAATAAACTTTCCTCGCCTAAACTCTGTGCTGGGCCAAGTAGTCTGGGTAAATGTAGATACGCTTCTCTTTTTAGGTAAGATGTTTTTGACGGCTGAGTCACAGAAGTAGCTCCTTTTATTGATAGAAATTGATCCTGACGATCATGCTCTAGTTAATGGCCCTAGGCTTTGTTAGTGAAGGTCTTCTTTCCAAAACTCTGTGGTATTAACCCGGCAATAAAATCAGTGAGTCTGCCCCTTTTCTCATCTTCTGGTATTCCCACTATCCTGATATTATTGTGCCTGGAGCATCCTTCAAGATTGGCAACCTGATTCAAAGGTTTCTTATTGATCATCTCCAGCTCAGTCAGACACTCCAGATAATGGATTCGTTGCTCATATCAAGATCCTGTAGTGGTTCGATTTGTTGTGCCTGTGCACATTAATGTTGTCCTATCTTGCACTTTAATGTTTGTCCTGTCATGTCTACACATGGGACAGTGACAAATGTAATTTTGATTCCTTTGTATGTCTAGTACATGTGCAGAAATTGCCAATAAAGCTGACGTTGACAACAGTTTTGTAACATTCTTTATCATCCATGGCCAGTGTCATGACTTTCCTCACCTCTGATAAACAACATGTAGTGTTCATCTGTTGATGTGTAAGTGTTGTTGTTGTTTTTTTTTACCATTACTATTGCTTTACATTAGTCTTGTCTTTGTGATAGAGGGGCACATAGCTAAAAGTGCATATGACTGGGACAAAATGAGCAACAAGAACATTTCTGGATAATTTCTATAATTTAGCAAGAGTCAGACTTTTGTTTCATTATATATATATATATATATATATATATATATATATATATATATATATATATATATATATATATATATATATATATATATATATATATATATTAGGGGTGGGTATTGGCAAAGAAGTCACGATTCAATTTGAATCACGATTCATATGCCACGATGCGATACTATCACGATGCATCACGATACTTGAATTATTGCGATGCATTGCAATATATTCGACATACTTCAGTGAAAATGTACCAAAAAAAAGAGGATAACTTAAATATCAGTGGCTGTGTATCTGGGTAGTGTCTTCAATTGATACAGAACTCTGAGCAACTCAATTCATAACTAATTTATTGAATAACAAAAACAAATAAACCAAACCAATAACAAAAAAGTGCATAGGATTTTTTCTAAAACAAAAAATGATGTTCAAACATTTGCCATTTTGGAGGTAGCTACCATCATAACAAACAATACCCTTTCACAAAGAAAAAAGTGCATAGGATTTATATAAAATATATATATATATATATATATTTATTAATATAAAATATTAAATATTAAATAATGAAATATTAAATTATTAATTAATAATAATCGATTTTTGGCATCAAAAATCGATGCAGTATATTGTGAAAGTTAGTATTGCGATGCATTGTCATGACGATTATTTTGCACACCCCTAATATATATAGTATCTGACTTAGATGTCTTCTTGTAATATTCTGTCATTCAGAGGTGCAGCTCTTCTTCTCAGTGTTCACTGTTTCTGGTGGTTCCTCACAGATAGGAAACAGTTTTCACTCTCTTCACAGTTGGATGGCCTCTCTCATGTGTGGGTCTTCCTAGATTGGTCACATTAATGTGCTCTTATGGCTTTTCTCCTGTGAGGATATTCTGTCTTCAAAGGGTTTGTCTGTGTAACCCCTCAGTCTTACAGGTAGGTTATATTCTATAAAGTAGACTAAGTTTTAAGAGTGAATATCTTTCACCTCTCATTTAAGAATATCTATTATGGGTTATGTCCATTGTTCTGCCTTAAAGATCCCATGACATGGTACTTTTTGATGCTTTTATATGGCTCCTTAATGGTTCCCTAATACTGTAAATGATACTTCTCCAAAATCAAGACTCAGTGCATGAGAAAGAGAGATAAGATGAGAAAGAGTCATAAATGTGTCTCTGGAACACTCCATTATGGGTGTTGTTGCTTGAATGCAAATGAGGAGGACAGAGATGGCCTATAGTAGCGAGTGGGGGTGTGGCCAAACTCTCCACTCTCTCCTCTTCAGCTGTGCGCTCTGGCTCAGACTGGCTGGCTCCCGCTTCCGCGTTTTTGCGCGGAGGAGGAGATGAGGAGCGTTCCATTAAAAAATAAACACATTTCCACAGAAAATAAAATTAAACCACTGCTGTTTCAGAGGTCCAGAGGGTCGGGTAAAGGACTTCCGAGCCTAGAAACATTTGCACGTGCCTCCAGGCAAATAAAAAAACGCATTTCGCATTGCGTAGCTCCTCTGCAGTCCAAACTCTATGGGCGTGATTTACAGAGACGCTGAGTAGAGACACAGACGGAGCTGTATTTTTCGAGCTGACGTCAATAAGGTGCCTTGTTGAGAATCGCCCGTTTGAGCTGTGCTTTTTTCTAACGCAGAAAAGGACCGCAAATGCTCAGTTTAGACATTTCGCAACTTTTAGCCATGGGGGGCCCTAAACAGGGTAGGGGAGCTCACATTAACGTTCAAAAACCTCAGAAAGTGAAAATTTTATGCCATGGGACCTTTAAAGTGTGAAATGTCATCTGAGCCCTATTTTTACATAATGCTTCATAGCCTTAATGAGTCCTCTACTGCCTATTAGCATACCCTGATTAGCCCTATTGTTTTCCTTGTTTTGGTTTGGTCTGAGGGTAGAGTTATAAGTGGGTGACAAATTGTATCTTAGGCCTCAATTTCTATTCAAAAAATGGATTGTCTTTCCTGATAAATATAGCCTCTATGAGCCCTCTCTCAAACCACCTCTGCTCCTTTGGCTGGATCTACACCTCACTATCCTCAGGGGAATGTAAGATTTTCATCATTTATTTTGACTCAGCAAACAAAGTAAAACAAAAAACAAAATCAGATTTGTTTGTTTACTATTAAGAAATGTGAACAAATAATAATGAACATAACTGGTGGACTGGCTCTACACGGAGCTCAACTCTCCAGTCTGCAGTCTGTAAAGTCTGATCTCCAGCTTTTTGAGGGTGACTTTACATCTGTCCCCTTTAGTTTGTTCAAGACAGTGCACCTTCAGATGAGCAGGTTTTCTGAACTGGCCAAAGAGTCTTATGTGATCGGATGATGTTGTGAAAGCTTTCCCACATTGGTCACATTTGTACGGCTTCTCTTCAGTATGGACTCATATATAGATTTTAAGGTTATGAGATCGTGTAAAGTCCTTCAGCTGTATGGTCTTTCTCCAGTGTGGACTCTCATATGTGATACTAGGGAGCTGGATTGAGAAAATGTCTCCTCACAGACTTCACAGATGTACTGTTTCTGTCCAGTGTAAACTCTGGTGTGTTTTTGGAGATCTGCTGATGGTTCTCATCATCAGGTTCCCACACTGATCACATTCAAATGGCTTCTCTCCACTGTGGATTCTCATATGCACACTGAGTGCACCAGAGTGTTTAAATTATTTCCCACACTGACTCTTATATGGATTTTAAAGGTCCCATGACATGGTACTTCTTGATGCTTTTATATGGCTCCTTAATGGTTCCCTAATACTGTAAATGAATCCTTCTTCAAAATCAACACTCAGTGCATGAGAAAGAGAGATAAGATGAGAAAGAGTCATAAATGTCACTCTGCAACCCTCCATTATGGGCGTTGTTGCTTGAATGCAAATGAGGAGGACAGAGATGGCCTATAGTAGCGGGTGGGGGCGTGGCCAAACTCTCCACTCTTTCCTTTTCAGCTGTGTCCTGTGCGCTCTGACCCACTTCCGTGTTTTTGCGCGGAGGGAGAGATGAGAAGCATTCCATTGAAAAATAAACACATTTCCACAGAAAATAAAATTCAACCACTGCTGTTTCAGATATCCACAGGCTCAGATAAAGGACTTCCGAGCCTAGAAACACTCGCAAGTTCCTCCAGGCAAATAAAAAAACGCATTTCGCATTGCGTAGCTCCTCCGCAGTCCAAACTCTCTGGGCGTGATTTACAGAGACGCTGAGTAGAGACAGACGGGGGTGGAACTGCATTTGCATTTCTTTTTTCGAGCTGACGTCAATAAGTTTCCTTGTTCAAAATCGCCCGTTTGAGCTCTGATTTTTTCTAACGGAGAAAAGGATCGCAAATGCTCAGTTTAGACATTTCGCAACTTTTAACCATGGGGGGCTAAACAGGGTAGGGGAGCTCACATTAACGTTCAAAAACCTCAGAAAGTGAAAATTTCATGCCATGGGACCTTTAAGGTTATGAAATCATGTAAAGTCCTTCCCACACTGGTCACAACTGTATGGTTTTTCCCTAGTTTGGACTCTCATGTGATACTTGGGAGCTTGAGTGAGAAAACGTCTTCTCACAAACATCACAGTTGAATGGTTTCTTTCCAGTGTGGATTCTCATATGTACACTGAGTGCACGAGACTGTTTAAAGTCCTTCCCACACTGGTCACAGCTGTATGGTCTTTCCCCAGTGTGGACTCTCATATGTTGTTTTTGTTTGTTTTCCATTCTGAATGGCCCATGTGGGATCCTGGCTTTGTACAAAGGCCTGTGTAACTTGTGCAACTGGAAAATAACATGATGCCATAGATTTACTATTACATTACATTAGTCTAATCTTTGTGATAGAGGGACACATATTTGACTTAGAAGTTCTCTTGTAATAGTCTGTCATTCAGATCTGCAACTCTTCTCCTCAGTGTTCACTGTTTCTGGTGGTTCGTCACAGATATGAAACAGTTTTCACAGCTCATGTGTCAGCTATACATTCTACTACATTAAGTTGTTATAGACAGGACTTAAATATTTGACTACTTCAAAGTAATCAAAGCATAGATTTATGTCAAAATCATTTGAACTTAAATATGATGTTTTGGGCAGTACAGGCTGAGGGGGTTGTGGATCTACTGTAATTTCAGTCAGTCCGCCGCTCCTCCCCCACACAACCACATGTCTTCATCTGGACACCTGGACAATGGCACACTCCCTCAGCCCTTCACAACTCTGCCTCAGCCCATCACCCCACATCTCCATGGACTAATCCTCCTGGCTCATTCACACTTGATAGTGGCCCTTTTCATTTTTTTGTAATTGTCTCATGGAACAGCATAATGTGGAGAGAAATGGCACTGACTGAACACAGAAGAATTAACCAGAACATTTAAGGAACTGAATCTTCAAACACTTCCTTTCTGCTGCTCTTCTTCTCGCTTCACTACCTTTAAACATGACCTCAACTAACGTAAGAGTGGGAGTCCACACTGGAGAAAGACCATACAGATGTGACCAATGTGGGAAGGAATTTACACAGTCTGATGACCTTAGAAGGCATATGAGAGTCCACTCTGGCCGCATGATTGTGACCTGTGTGGGAAGACATTTATTACACCAGCACATCTCCAAAGACACACCAGAGTGTCATTGGAGTCCACACTGGCGCTAAGCTGTACAAATGTAAACAATGCTATAAAGCTTTCTCTACATCATCCCCTCGACAAACACATGAGACTTCACACTGAGACACTATACAAGTGTGGGCAGTGTGAGAAGACTTTAAGAACATCGCAGCAACTCTCCATTTACTACTAAATGCACACAGGAGACAAAGCATACAACTGTGAGGGCCTGAAGTGCGAAAGCCTTCAGGTCTGTGAGGAACCATCTGAAAGATGTCCAAATATTCTAGACTGAAGAGAAAACTTCCAGCTCTGACAAGTGTGGGAGGACTTTCAGAAACCCTGCTCATCTGAAGGTGCACTCTCTTGAACATCCTAAAGGAGACAGAGCTTCTGAGGCCAGATCATGTGAACCTAAATCAGAATCAGATCAGGCTTGACAGACTTCAGACTACTGTTGTACTCACTGTAGAGCCATTCCAATAGTTATGATTTTTTTCACTATAAAATTGATCTTTTTGTGACATTTTGTGCTTTTTCTTTTTAATGCAGTTTATAAAAGTCCAATCTAATATCAAACCAGTTACAATTTCAAAAATCTGCCCCAAGAAACAGCCTGGTGGAGATTTGACAGAATCACTCAGTTTAACATAGCACCATCACACTTACATCTGCAACTCTCAACATTAGTATCAAAGAGTGGCGGCTGGTGGTATAATTATTTGATGGGTTGCCTAGGCCAAAATTATAAATATATATTATAAATATATGTATTATACAGCTCTGGAAAAAAAATAAGAGGCCACTGCAAAATTATCAGTTTTTCTGATTTTACTACTTATAGGTAGGTGTTTGGGCAAAAGGAACATTTTTGTTTGAGTCTATAAACTACTGACAACATTTCCCCCAAATTCCAAATAAAATATTATCGTTTAGAGCATTTATTTGCATAAAATGAAAAATGGTCAAAATAACAAAAAGATGCATGTTTTCAGACCTCAAACAATGCAAAAAAACAAGATCAAAATCATTTTAAAACAACATAATACTAATGTTTACAGTTCAGAAATCAATATTTGGTGCAATAACCCTTATTTTTAATCACATCTTTCATGCGTCTTGGCATGCTCTCCACAAGTCTTTCACATTGTTCTTGGGTGACTTTATTCCACTCCTGGTGCAAGAACTGAAGTAGCTCAGCTTTGTGTTTGTGTTGGAATTCAACAGACGCTGGAATGGAATGGCTGTGATACATGTAGAGATGCTGATTTCAGAAAAAATGCAGTGGTCTCTTATTTTTTTCCCCAGAGCTGTATATAGGCTATATAGTACTATAACCAATGCTAGAAACAGAAAGTCATTTTGGTCACTATTGGCTATTGGCTAACTATATCTTGAATTAAATCTGTTATTGGGCACAAGTAGGACATGCAGTCCCCAGTCCTACACATGCACTGTGTTTGGTTATCACAAACAGAACACAACACACAGCCAAACGCCAAATTTACACACCAGCACAACCTGACACACTGCTGACAACCATCCATAACACAACCTAACACACCACTCAGCCATCAGCAACAACCAGCGTCAACCTCAACGTTAGCAAAACTACAATAAGAGCCATGTTTCTTTTGTATAACTCACTGGTTGTTCCATATTTGACTTATTGTATTGAAGTGTGGGGAAGTGCCTGTAAAACCCTCATTGAACCAATCTTCCTTTTACAGAAACACGCTATCCATATTTGAGTTATAATTGTATAGATGCACTTGTGTTGCATCTGTTATTTTTTCTTTTGTTTTAATGAATGAAATAAAGAAAAGAAAGAAAGAAAGAAAGTGAAAGATCTATGAGGGCGAGAGGCAGTTCACATCCAAACAGTTGCTCTGGAAGGCTATTCTGACATCCTGCAAAGAAATTCAAGCAGAAACTCTCCATAAACTCACAAGTTCAGTGGATGCAAGATTTGTGAAGCTCCTGTCAAATAAGGGCTCCTGTGTTAAAATGTAACTTGATCTGTTAAGATGTTTAGTTTTAAATAGCTTTTGATTTCAGTCATATGCTAATGCTCCTAATTGAAAAATAAACAAATAACCATTTTCGGTTCTTTACAACAATTACATGGTTTGAAACTCTGTTGTGCATAATAATAATTTGGAACAGTGCATTTTAAGTTTTTATTTTTGCAAAAATACTATCATTTCAATAAAATGTTCAATAAAATTTGAATTGTACTCTAAAGGCTGATGACTTGAAAATGATGATGACTGACATTTATATTGACAATTTGACAAAAGCAGAGAAAAATATAATTTGCATAATAATATGGAACACACTATTTGTACGGGCGCTTGCAGAACTACTGTTTGACATGTTCATCTGAAGACAAAATTTGGTTATATAAGTTAATATCAGCAACAAGTCTCCTTCTGCCTCTGTCTGTGCAGGTGAGTCTGGGTCTGTCTGTGTCGTTCAAAAGCCAAAAAGATAAAAGTAACCTTTGTAAATGGAGCTGGACTGAGAAAACATTAAGTTCCCACACTGGTCACATTCAAATGGCTTCTCTCCAGTGTGGATTCTCATATGTACCCTGAGTGTACCAGACCGTGTAAAGTCCTTCCCACACTGGTCACAGCTGTAAGCTCTTTCCCCAGTGTGGATTCTCATGTGATACTAAGTGGCTTCAGTGAGAAAATATCTTCTCATGACAGTGTGATCTGCTCCCGGTTCTCCTCCATTAACGTAGCTCGTTAACGTAGTTCTGGTAAGTTCGCGGGGACAATTTAATAAAGCTTGTTTTTCTTCTCAAAACAACATTTGTCCGAAAAATATTTGCGTCCCAAACAGCTGTCCGCTAAAAATTCAGCATCGTATTTTGCATTTGCATATTTTCTCTCTAGATTCGTATCAATGCGCCCACGTTAGCTCTATTAGCCTGTTCACTTGTAAACATCCGCTTACGGCGGATGTCACCGTACCGCATCCGCCATACACATCCGCTAAAAGTTAACAGGCTAATACAGCTAATATGTGCGCAGTGATACGAATCGAGTAGAAATATACGAATGCGAAATACGCTGCTGAATTTTTAGCGGAAAACTGTCTGGGACGCAACTATATCACTTTTCGGACAAATGTTGTTTTCAGAAGAAAAACAAGCTTTATTAAATTGTCCCCGTGAACTTACTTTTTTTTATTTTATTCTTTATTTAATAGGGACAGTGCATATTAATGAACATTTGCAGCATTGCAGTGTAAATATGCCAGATTATAGCAAGAATGCTAATTTCCATCTGTAGTCCCTAGGCAGGTGACACCACAGCAAAAACAATAAAACAATGACAATTGACAATAACACCAACATTAAAACATTAAAACATTAAAACATTAAACATTAAAACATTAAAAATGTCCACAAGTCTGGTTTTCCTTTAGCCACCGTTTCAAGTATGATTTAAAAGTGGCCAGTGTTGGAGTCTCTCTTATTGATAATGGGAGTGTGTTCCAGAACTTAGAGCCTCTGACTGAGAGCACAGTTTGTCCAAATGTAGTGCGTCTGTGTGGGACCTCACAGTTCCCCTGGGCCGTGGCCCTTGTTCCCATCCCACTGACACCGGAACTACGTTTACGAGCTATGTTAACGGAGGATAACCGGGAGCAGATCACACTGTCATGGGTAAGTCAGTGTTAATCTCAGGACACTGTTGAAAGGGAAGCCATACAGATTAACATAAAAATAAAAAAAACGCACTATCCCTTTAAGCACTGGACCAGGGGCAGCACTTCCTGGATGAAAATACACAAAATAAATAAATACAAGCGTAAGACTGTCCGACTAAGACTGTGCATGAAAAGACCCTCCACCAGAAAAGTTACATAGTGCGGCTTAAAAATTCTAAAACGTGAATGATTCTAGAGGCAAAAATATAAAAACTAAGGCATAAGTCTCATGGACTTGATCAGAAGCACGTTAGTGAATGTTCTGCAAAGTTTCACTAATTAACGTTAAAGTAAATTTTCTGCATTCCTGTAGGTGGCGCTGTAGCACTGACAACTGTGTCTGACATGTTAATGGAATCAGGGTCATGCAGTGCATAACTGATAGAAATTTCAGCATGATCGAACTAAGCATGTGCGTGTAATAATCGTTTAACCTTGTTTTAGTGGAGTCTGTGCGCCCCTACTGGCCAAACGTGAACAATGCTCCATGTCCGTAATATGTATTTCTGCTTGTAATCGTGTACAGAATTTAATCCTCAATTTTGGTACAAATCCAATAATGTTGACGTGTTGAGAACGAGAATGAGACAAGACAAGATTTACTTTGACATTCTATATAATAAATACATTGTGAAATCCAGTTCCCAATTTTGGCCTCACCATTTTTTTGTTTACTTTATTTTCTATTTTTGCTGTCATTGTAGCAGTGCTTTCTGGGACTACAGCTTCTCAAAAAACGGAACTCACCAGTACTTAACTCCATTTTTGTGTCCAGTCCAAATGTAAAAAAATGGGAAAAAATCTCACAAGAGAATTTTTAGCATGTGCGCCACAATCTCGTAGCAATTATGTACACATATGAAGATGCTTGTTTTACACCTTGTTCAATGTAAAAAATACAGTATTGCTCTGAAACGATTTCATACTTTAAATAATTAAATAATCACAGTACCTCCAGGACTACTGTGAGAAGAATGCACCACTGCCAGAAGTCAATGCAAACAAAGAAACAAACAAAAAAACCAAAACTGAAAAATAACTAAAATAAACAACTTTCATGAAAAAATACACATTCACTTTTCCAATCCGCTCAGCCAGTGGGAATATTTGCATGGCCAGTAAAAACAAGATATCGAGAATAATCAGATAACCAAATATATATTTATTTCTGTTTTATTTGGAAGAAAAAGTACAATTGATTTGAAAATAACTCTTTCAGTCTACTCTCTGTCAATGTTGTCTTGTTTCATTTGTTTGACATTTCTGTATAAATTCTTCTTGTGAAGTTGTAGCTTGAAGAATGAAGACACCACACCAAAAATGTATTTGTTTATTTCATTGTATTTATTTTACATTTATTTAAAACTACATTATCTTGGAAAAAATGAGAAATAACATGGAAGTTTAATCATCTAAGACAGTGTTTCTCAAACTGTGGTATGCGAGTTTCTGGTCCTTTGCAGTTGTAATTTGAATTTGAATTAATTATATTCTTATTTTATCCTTTGGGGTAGTCCTATAGTTTCACTTTAGAACAACGAGAAGATACATTTTGTGATTTTAAATGTCCAAAAAACAAAACAAAAAATGCATGGGTGTCATAGATTAGTAGTTAGCCTATACAGTGGTCCCTTGTTTATCGCGAGGGTTAGGTTCCAGAAATAACCCGTAATGAGTGAAATCCGCAAAGTAGGACAACTTTATATTTTACAATTATTATACACGTTTTAAGGCTGTAAACGCCTTAAAACACTGGAATTAACGTTTTCTCACATTTCTCTCTCGTTTAAACACTCAAACTTTCGTAGATTTTCAACAAAATGTATTAATAGTGAAGCGTGGGAGCTCCGCCGGGAGCCCCGCCGGACGCGCAAGGGGAGCGGAGACATGAGTCACTGGATCCGGACGCGACGCGCACCAACCCCTTGGAGAAGTGTGCGTGGTCAAATTCGTGACAGAGCAGGACGACCGGTGCAAGGCTGGGGCTGCGAGCACGAGATCGAACCGCGGCGCCCGGACCATGCCTCCTCCTCAGGACCGCGTCCTTGCAGCCCGAGCCACAAACCGAACACGCACAAACGAACGCAAGAGCCGCACGAAACCAGCAAAGAGCCGCACGGGGTGATTTAATCCTGGTTTAGACCTGGTCTAGTCCCGGTTTAGTCCAGGTCTAGACCTGGTCTAGACCTGGTTTAGTCCAGGACCAGTCCTGGTTTAGACCTGGTCAAGACCTGGTTTAGTTCTGGTCTAGACCTGGTTTAGTCCACATTTAGTCCTGGTCTAGTTCCGGTCTCCCCCTGCATCCCCCATCTATCAATCGGCAAAGGTCTACAGTCTCTTAGCCAATCAGAACGCAGAACACAATGTTACACTATAAAAAAAGTTACACTATAAAAAATAAAAATAAAAATCCGCAAAACAGCGAGGCCGCGAACAGTGAACCGTGATAAAGCGAGGGACCACTGTTTAGCAGAAAACAGCATCTCTTCTTTAATCTCATGTCATTTTCATTTTCAATACATTTTGTTACTTTTCTAATCCATGTTCTTCTTATTTTCTGGCAGGATCTGATACGTCAGGTTGTGAACGCACTGGTGGATCTTCATTCTAAAGGGGTTTTCCACAGAGATATTAAAATGGAAAACCTCCTGGTCCAGACCACAGAGTCCGATCCCAGAGATCCTGGGCTCTCATAACACCTGAGCAGTGCCACACACTGATCGACTTCATGCCACGCCGCATTGCTGCAGTAATTCAGACAAAAGGAGCCCCAACTAAGTATTTAGGGCAGTACATGTACATACTTTTTATGTTTATACTTTTCAGTTGGCCAATATTTCTAAAAATCCTTTCTTTGTATAGTCTTAAAGGAAAAGTAAAGTTTTTTACAATTTGAGCCTTATTTCGGTAATAAAACAAGTTGTTTTACTCACCCATAGCACTTTGGTGTCATATGGAGCATTTCCAGAGATGTTTTAGATTTGCGTTAGCGTTAGCGCGACTTCTAGCCATAGCTCGGGGCATATAATATATTCCCCGAGCATGTAATATGCCCCGTGCGGGCTCCAAATAACACAAACTTTAGCACTTTTCAAATCATAGAAGCTTGATGTCTTAGTCTACGATTTCATTTGAGTTAAAAGTGGCCTGTAATCCGAGATTTATCCATAGTTTACAGCTTTGCGTTTCATGTTTGGGTCCCGGGAGCTGAGAGCACACTCCGCACATGCTCACTGGCGTCCTCATCTACTCGAAACTATGGCTAAATCTCGGATTACAGGCCACTTTTGACCAATCGAAATCGTAGACTAAGACATCGAGCTTCTATGATTTGAAAAGAGCTAAAGTTTGTGTTATTTGGAGACCATAAACATGTGCCCCGAGAACACCCATTATGGAGATCGCAAATCTAAAACATCTCCGGAAGTGCTCCATATGACACCAAAGTGCTATGGGTGAGTAAAACAACTTGTTTTATTACCGAAATAAGGCTCAGATTGTAAAAAACGTTACTTTTCCTTTCAGTATAATTCTAATTTTCTGAGATACTGAATTTGGGGTTTTCATTAGTTTTCAGTTATGATCATCAAAATTAAAAGAAATAAACACTTGATATATATTAGTCTGTGTGGAATGAATATATATATTACACTAGTTTCACTTTTTTAATGGAATTACTGAAATAAATCAACTTTTTCATGATATTTTTTGACTTGCACCTGTTCTGCTGCCATGGGGGCTACCAGTGTCCGCAGACACTGGGGGTGAGGTGAGGTTAAGTGTGTAAGCCCAAGGACACAAGCCCATTTTCTGGAGGGGAATAACCTAATGGACTGGTACTAAAAGGTTGTTTACAGATGTTTGGTTTTCATCCTTCTTAGACTTATTTAGACTTAAATTCATTTCCTAGAGACTGATCCTAATCATAGCAACATAGTCTACTTGCTTAACCCTAACCTGTTTTAACCCACATTTGTCCACGTTGCTGACCTGATTTTTGTCACCATAATAGTTTGCATTCACATTTTAGTAAATACAATGTGATAAAAATAGCTGCTCACAATATCAGACTAATCCTGGAGTTGACCAGGACTAATCCAGGACTAACAGGACCAAACCAAGTCTACATCAGGGCTAAATCAGACCGCAACCCAACTCGGTTCAGATTGTAAGGATTTTCAATCTGCCGTATACATTTCTTTATATTTAGGATAATAATCATGATTACAGGTCACAATATAATCAAGAACAATAATAATGGTATGGTATGGTTTATTTGCACAGGGACAATGCACAACATTTTATTGACCTTTGAGATAAACAAAAGAAAGATGCATGGTGCCAGGTTATAGCAAAAATGCTCATTTCCACCCGTAGTCCACCTGCAGTATTGTGATAAATTGCTTCTAAAATTAACACCCCTCATGGATTAACTCAGTTGTGATTTTAACAACTACAGTTTCCTTTTCCTTAACCTAAAAAACGTTTAAATCCATATAATCATTGGATTACATTCTCTTGACATAGTGGAAGCATAAATGTTAGAAGTTAGTATGAAAACATTTCATTTCTGAGATGACAGAAACAACAAAAGCGCTGCAGTTCTCTTTTAGGGGCAATGTTCAGAGGGATAAAAGCCGTGGTTTATCATCCAAGGCTCCCACAACAGTGAGAAATGGACAAGTCTGGGAACTGTGATGGTTTTATTCAAGATTGTTTATTTGTCATATGCAGGATCAACACAAGGTCAACAATGCAATGCAATGCTTTTATGACGACTCATTAGTTATTTCTGCAAGATTTAAAGCATTGTACTCACCAAAAACATGATTGTGATCAAATAGAAAATCAAATAGGTAAGATAACATCTACCACAAAGCTTTTACTTTGTGTGTGTGTGTGTGTGTGTGTGAGAGATATGGGGTTGTGTGATTCCCCCTTCACAGGCTCTGAGCCATGTACCTGAACAACAGTCGACAGAAAAACATCATTTGTTTTGTTTGGAGTTTGTCAAACATTTTGAAGTAGTTTGAAACTGTGATAAAACTTTGTAACAATACGCCTTCTGAGATTTCTTCCCTCACTGACTTGATTGCCTCTCAACAGCTGCCCGCTTTTGGATCGGCTACAGTCAAGAATGAATAAAATAGCTTTCAGACAGGCCAGTTATGGGGTTATTTAAAATGTCTGTCCTTTTGCGGCGCTTGGGATTAGAGGAAAGAAGGGCCGTGTGATTCGTCAAAGATAAATGACTTTAAAAAAATGTTGCATGTACAGTAAACACAAGGTGCTTAGGGCTTGAAAAATATACTTTTTTCTATTTGTGAAAAGGGGGAAATCCAGTCTGTCTACATCCACTATCAAATTTCAATACAAAGATATTGTGCATGTAAATCTTTCCTTTATACCTATGGCATCAATCAATCTATGTTGATTTAGTAGCTAAAAGTAAATTTCTTCACCTTTGAAGTGCAATGAAAAAGCTGTTGGCCAACAACAAATAAAGGCCTCATTCATTGTCAGGTCCCTGCAGCTGACATGCAAAGTACCAGACCATTCATTCACAGAATTTAAAAACATGCTTGTATGAACAATGGTGCCTCTCATCTGTCCATATAAACTATGTCTGATGCTCTATGGAAAAATATTAAGCCACATCCCAACTGTTTGGCTTGACTAAATTAGTCAATCAAGTGCACACCCATGTCAAATGTATATACTATACAGCAGAGGTGTGGACTCGAGTTATGTGACTTTGACTCGAGTCAGACTCGAGTCACGAATTTGATAACTTTAGACTCGACTTGACAAAATGTACAAACACTTGCAACTCGACTTGGACTTCAATATCAATAACTCGTAACTTCACTTGGACTTAGGCCTTTTGACTTGTGATGACTTGCTACGTCCAATGAAAGAACTCTAAAAGTATGTTGATAAGGACCGCACTCGTTGTACTTGTGAATCTGCAAAAATGTATGCAAAGAGCATGTGCGCACGGCTTGCACAACATCCAATCACAGTAGATCTGCGTTGCTTTCATTCGACCGTATCCAAGGCAAATTGCACAACAAATGATGCGGAAACAAGCATCCACGCGCCAGTTTGCAAAATGATGCCGAAGGTAAAGGGGACTCGAAATGACTCGAAACTAAAATGCTAGGACTTTGGACTCGACTTGAGACTTGTGAGCTTTGACTTCGGACTTGACTCGGCACTTGGATACTCTTGACTCGGGACTTCACTGGGACTTGAGTGCAAAAGACTTAGACTTACTTGGGACTTGCCCAGCCATGACTTTGTCCCACCTCTGCCCAGGTATGCATCCCTCGTTTATCGCGGGGGTTCGGTTCCAGAAATAACTTGCAATAAGAGAAATCCGCGAAGTAAGACAACTTTATATTTTACAATTATTATACATGTTTTAAGGCTGTAAATGCCTCACCACACACATTATACGCTTTTCTCAGACTTTCATAGATTTTCAACAAAATGTTTTAATAGTGACGCGTGGGGGGAGACACGGCCCCGGAAGCCCCGCCGGACGCGCGAGGAGCACCGCCATGTCCCGGGACGCAAAGCGACGCGCACCAACCCCTTGGAGAAGCTCCACACGTGCACCCCTCATCGTGGACAAATCCGTGACAGAGAAACGTGACCGGGGCGACACCGGGGCTGCGAGCACGAGATAGAACCGCCGCGCCCGGACCGCGTGCTCTCAGCCCGAGCCACAAAACAGCCGCACGAAACCAGCAAAGAGCGGTTTAATCCTGGTTTAGACCTGGTCTAGACCTGGTTTAGTTCTGGTCTAGACCTGGTTTAGTCCAGGTTTAGACCTGGTTTAGTTCTGGTCTAGACCTGGTTTAGTCCACGTTTAGTCCTGGTCTAGTCTCTTAGCCAATCAGGACGCAGAACACAATGTTACAATGTTGGGGAAAAAAAAAAATTGGAAAAAAAAAAAAAAAAAATCGAAAAAAAAAAAATCCGCAAAACAGCGAGGCCGCGAACAGTGAACCACGATAGAGCGAGGGTTCACTGTAGACTAATAAATAGTACTACTCTTATCACTTGGCAAAACTACTCTACTGCTATGAATCCTTGTCATTTGTAAAACTGTGTTAATAGTCAGTAAATTATGTGCTTAGAAAGGCAAATCTGGTTATTAAATAACTGGAGCCTAACCTTTTATTGTCTTCTGTTATAAAATATACAGCAACACTACCAGGCATGTACATACCCTCTAGTGGCAGCTGTTTGAAACTGCCAGTAATGTCGTTTATTACAACTTTAAATGAAAAAATATTAACAATAGCAATAGAAAAGGTAAGCAAAAATACACTTCACAACAGTCAACAAAAAGTGATTTCTTAAAGGATAGGATTTCCTTTTTTATACATAAGAAACAACAGAGAAATGTTCAACACAACAAAAGAATAAAATTTATAATAACTGCATTTTATATAAAAGTAAACCGTTTACCCAAACTGAATTTATAACATGTACAGTAAGAAACACTAAAGGTGAGTGCTTATGAAATTTAAAATGTGTTTCTCCTAAAATGTGATAAATACTGAATGTGTAGGCCATGAGGAAAAATACCAGGTTGGCTTTAACGTCCTCAGAGTCCATTGACCAGGTTACTTTTCTCCTCCTTCTGTTTGTCCACAGCCTTGTCCAATGCATCCAAGAATCTATCCAGAGTTGCAGTTGGTGTCTGCAACAAAATGAAAAGTAGTAATTAAAAAGTAAACATGCCAATCCTTTGCATTTTTTTAAAAAGCAGACTCTGCTTACCTTGACAAACATTGCATGGGCTAAAAATGGTATCTTCCGGAGAGCCCTTCCACTCAAACCTCTGCTTTTTCTGTTTTGCAAAAGAGGCTGAGGTGTATGATTTTGTGCACACAGTAATAGTTTAATTGAAAGCTGTTACATGATTTATGTCCATACTCACAGTGCAATGTTCCTGAGCTTCAGACTGTGTTCAGAGACCTCACTCTTTGCAAAGCCCATTGTTTCAAGTTCAAACATGGTGAACAGCTGCTGCCGAGGGTAGATTATCTGGCACTGCACAAAGTCATAAACATACAATACTTTTACTACCAAAATACAACTAAGAGCTTCACTGGAAACTATAAAATAAGGGTGCCAAAAGGTTTCACTTCCAACTTTCAGTAAAAAAACTTTTCTAGTTGTTAGCTAGTATTACTCAAATGTAGAAATGAGAAAACGTACTGTTAACGCTGCACTGTTTGAGTATTAACTACCCATTTAATCTTAATTAAATTCATAGTATATTTGACATAGTAGTTAAATGTAAACTTTTTATGGTTTTTGAGACTTTGTTTTGCATTTTTTAATTCTACTTCCGTACTTTGCATTGCAACACTGAAATTAGACAAATAAAAGTGATCTTACTTTTACAATAGAGAAATCAATAAAGTATTTTTTTTTTCACTACTGACCTTCATGAGCTCTTCCAGACAGGAGAGGAAGATGTTGTAGATGCCTTTCTCTGAAGGAGGTCCAATGTACTGTTTAATGTCAGCTCTGTCCACAAATGCCAAATCAATCTTTTCTGTCACATTGGAGGTAGTCAGTACTACAACATTGGAGTGACTAAACACAGAAAAGGAATGGTCATGTGAGTATTACAATTATATAATAAAGTAATAGACTAAACATAAGCAGTATTTTCTGACCGTTTGATTTGGTCCAGCTGGGTGAGGACAGCGTTTACTACTCGGATGGCATCAGATGGCTCTGTTCCTGCTTGAGATGCATTTCTTGCAGCAGTTAAACTCTCTACCTGTACAGTATCGTAATGTGTTATGCAACTAAAGTTCTGTATGTACATTAACATAATTATCTGACCACTTCTATTCTTACTCTACCTCATCTATCAAAACAAACACAAGAGCTTCTTTGTCATCAATTAGCTGCTGGATCTTTTGAAACATTTTTGTGACCAGTTTGCCACTCTATGACAAAAATGCACAGTGAAATTTTAAACAATAAAAACACATGTGCCACTGAAAAGCAATGAAAATGTGTGTACCTCTGAAAACCACTTTGAGAACAAACTGTGACTGTTTATCTCTACAAATTGTCCGTACGAATACCTTGAGGAGCAAGAGTGCGGAAGAAAATGAGACCAGCAGGTGCAATATAATTGATTTGGTTTTAATACTGATTTAGACTTACCGATTTGAAAGTCTGATTGACAGTTTTTGTGCAAGAGCTTTACACAGTGAAGTCTTCCCAGTGCCTGGGGGCCCTGCACATGTACATCAACAATAGTTACAATAATTACTACTATGAACAAAACCTCAGTCACTTTTTTGATAGTAATTTACCATGAAGCAACACAACCCGATTCCATGAGATCAAGTTACTGTCAACATTTTTGTCTGAGAAGAAGACTGTTGTTGTGACATAATCCAAAAGCTAAGAAGTACAAACATGTCAAGTTTATATTTGGTACAGCTACATTCAATTAAATATTCAAGCAAATACCTGGGTTTTGACTCCGCTTTCATAAACCAGACTCTCCCAGATCCCGTGGAATTCAGCTTTTATATAAACAAAACAAACAAACAAAATCAACAAATTAAAAATTTAATAATTTGAAAATATATTTTAATACAGTTCACATGCCTATTCATAGCATTTATAAAATTATAGCAAATTACTGCTAGACCCATGTTGTATCAAGAAGTAACCCTCTGGTATTTTCAAACAGTACCTTGACAAAATCTCACACAAATATACAACTAATTCTAACAGCTATACCAGATGTGTACTATGGCAGATACAGATGCATTCTCAAATATTAAGATCACTCAAAAAACTGTATTATATAATGCAGAATTCACACAGTGATGTGTAATGTAAGGTTATGGTGATGTTCTAATTTTCAATATTATTAAATGCATTGTCTCCCGTTTTCTATATGGGGAGCACTAGGTGTTTTCCCAGCAACCTGTGACTTCCCAAGGGAATTTACAGATAATTATTGGACAGAAAGGCAATCTTACCTGCTGGGAGTAACCAGTGATTGGCTGCATATAGCTCCTCATCATCTTCTAAATTGAGAGTGCTTGGTCCATCTTCATTCAGCGTGAAAATGTGTAGAGACACTGCACAGTTCTTTAGATTCAGGGGCTAAAAGTGAAAGAAAAAGTGATTATTGAATGTTTTGACAAAATGAATGTAAATATTGCAGAATGAAGAGGCATACCTGGGTTATCATGTCTTCCAGATCTACAATAGCAACGGACTGTACATTTCTGCAGAGGAAGTCTTCATCAAACTCCGTCCACATGTAGTTCCCAAATATCATACTGTGGCGGTTCAGCAGAGACAGGACATGGCTCTTCACGTCTGATAGTTTGGCAGTGCTGAAATATGAAAACGAAATAATGGAAAAGTGAGTAAAAAGCACATTCAATTTCCATCGTATGACTATGAGTAAATTTACCTTTGTGATTTGACGAGGACTTCGACATTAATATTTTTTTTTGACTGCATCCCTATCTCCATTATGATTTTTCCACTGATGAAATGTAAAGGAAATAATATACTGTAGTTATACAAAGACTAAGAAGTGTTTCGCTAGATTATTTAGCAATTTAGCTGCGTGACAAGCTAGCGCATGTAGCACACGTTTAAATCCTCATTAATGAAAACAGACGTAACATTCAAAAAGACAGTGTTTACCATTTATTACGCGTATTCTCCGTGACAATAAAACTATACGCTGGGAAACAAACTACAAAACAGCTGTCAGACGATTTCTGAAAAAGTCAAATTCGCCGCGGACGTTTGCCCCGCCGGAAGTCCAACTTTGTTTTGGAGAATTAACTTCCGGAATGTGTCTCTGCTCCTCTCGCTTTGCTTTTTTCTTTACGTGAACATCTGTGCCTCTGTTATAAATTAAATATCCACCAAGAATATTTTTTTTTTTATCAGGATGAGGAAGAAGTAAGAAGCATAGACCAGAGTAGAGAACAGTCGATGGTAAATACATGCACTTTGATGCACAATGAACCGCTTTTGTTGCTAAATGCTAACGTCTTGGCTAGTTATAACGCCCGTAATCACCATTTAATTCGAGGATGCCAATTAGTATTATTTGTTTTCTTGTATAGTTTAGATGTGAGAGTGAGAACATTCACATTAAACAATTAACTCCAGTTTGGTCTTATGTGAACATGTGATGTGATGTGGGTATGAAAAATAAATTAATGTTTATTTAAACTCTTGTGCCAACATTAATTATGAAGTGGTGACCAGTAGGCACAAAGGGTAGTATAACAACACAAAATGTAAAATAGCAAAACATAGTAAAGTGATGTACAAACATTTAATAACTGCCATGTTAAATTTATTCACCCAAAGTCTGAACACTAATAAAAAAAAGGAGATTATTGACAATTAGAAAACAGTGAATCTTTTCTAAAATTTTATGAAAATGTATTTTCCTTCACTGTAGATTATGACGACACAGATTGAGAAGCCACTCAAACCTCTCAAAACGCTCAAGTCGGAGGGAGTGAAGTGACTGAACTGTCTCGATCTGGTCATGACTCAAGTTACTATGACGACCGATCCAATCACGAGCGAGAACGACACAAGGACAAAAAGAAGAAGAAAATTCAGAAAAGGACAAAGACAAGTATGTGGACGACGAAGAAAGAAGACGTCGTAAGGTCACTAGACTTATCCAAATGTTTATCAGTGAGTAGTGGAGGGGAAATGTGTCATAAAGTGGATAGCTAATATTGCAATAGTTTTAAGATAAGATAAGACTTTATTGATCTCACACAGGAGAAATTTACTCGCCACAGTAGCTCCAGGACAATTGGACAGGAGGGAAAAAGTGCATGCAGGCAGGGAGGGGATAAAGTAAGTAATAAATAGTGCAAATAGTAATATGTAATAATAATAATAATAATGGAAAATAGTAATAATTATAATAGTAACAACAAGCATCAACATGAAAAGGAGGATATTGCACGTCTGGCCTATATGTTAGAATTATACAGTCTGATGGCGGTGGGGATGAAGGATCTGCGGTAGCGCTCCTTCTTGCACTGGGGGTGCCTCAGTCGGCTGCTGAAGGAGCTGCTCAGCTCCTCTACAGTCCGGTGCAGAGGGTGAGAGGTGTCGTCCTTAATGGACATGAATTTGGCCAGTACCCTCCTCTCAGCCACCTCCTCTACACGGTCCAGAGGACAGAGCTGGCCCTCTTAACCAGCTTATTCAGAGATTATTTTAGAGATGTGCAAAACACCTTGAGGATGTGGTTTTCAATAAAACTATTCAAAAAAGCAGTGTTACCCTTCAAACAAGGTACAAAGTTAATTTAAAAGAATATAATTTTACAGTCTATTCATGTTTCATGCTTTATGTCAGCCTCAATCACAACATTCACAGGCACATTTCTTTTTAACCACATGGCAGTAATATATTCTCATATCATTATGGGATAGTAACGATTGTTTAATACATGTTTATGTCAGGAGGAAAAGAGGAAAAAGAGAGAACGGGAGCAAAATGAAACAGAAGCTGCTGCTGCTGCCAGTGTTGTGTTGCCAGTTGAACAATTTGCACCAAAAACAATTAGTATTTCATTAGAGGTAAGATGGCCTGATATGCACTCTTATCTTTTGGTCAACAATGGTTTCACTTTAATTTTCTTTTTAAAGCCAGAAGAGGAAAAAAGAAAGATATGACATTGATCATGATCATTGATCATTGAGCATGATATAGAGGAGTTTCGCAAGGGGACCAGCCAGTCAGAGCGTGTAGGACACAACAAGGCAAGTTAATAAAAAGATATTACATTTATTTATAATTTAGTTCCTTGGATTACCTTGTGTTTTGCAAGCAGAGAGTGAATCAACTCCAAGACAACAACTGCTGGAACACTTTCTATGACAGCTACAAAGGTGACTGGCTATTAACATGTTGTTTAGCACAGTTTTATTTGTCTGTTGGCGGCACGGTAGCTGAGTGGCTAGCACTCATGCTTCACAGTAAGAAGCTTCCGGGTTCAATCCCCGTGTCAGTTAGTTAATGTATATTGTGCACTGTCCCCGTCTCATAAATAAACTAAATAAGTTGCTCTGTTTCTTTGTAGGAAAGACCCCCACGGATTTTTTGCCTTTCCAGTAACGGACGCCATTGCTCTGGGTTATTCGATGATCATCAAGCATCCTATGGATTTCAGCACCATGAAGGACAAAATTCGAAAATGAGTACAACACTGTGACAGAGTTCAAGGTGAGAAATCAAAGCAAGTGGCTCTGACATAAATCTCCAGTATTGTTAAAACTGTTCTTTGTCCATCAGGCTGACTTCAATCTCATGTGTGACAATGCTATGGTGTACAACCGACTGTTTACTACAAAGCTGCCAGAAAGTTGCTTCACCCAGGATTCAAGATGATGAACAAGGTAAGTTCTCATTCTTAAAGTATCTATCTATCTATCTATCTATCTACCTATCTACCTATCTACCTACCTATCGATCTTAAAGGTGCACTATGTAACTTTTCCAGTGGGGGGATTACGGCATCTGGTTATCTCCATGGAGATTTTATTGCTTTGTTCACATTATGCATTTAAAGGGATATGCCACCCCCAGGTCAAATTTGGGCATCTCCCCACAGTCCAGAGACTAAAACAAGTGATGAAAAGCGTTTTCCTGGTCACCCAGCCATTGTCCGAGTCTGTCAGCACTGACCGCTGCGCGAGCTGCTGCTCCTCCGCGTTAGACTGGAGGCTAACGGCGCCAGAGAAAGATTTCGGCCAAAAGTTTTTTTCAGTGCGGAAAAATAAAGGCGAAGCACAAAGCACGCAGCGTAACGGGGGAACTCCCTTCCTGGTGCGTAAACAGGGATTCCCCTGTCCGCGTGGTGCGTGCTTCGTCTGTCTTTTTCCGAACTGAAAAATAGTTCCCACCCAAAATGACCAAGGCAAGTTCTCCGTGTTGATTTGCACATTTATTTGCACTCGATATGAATGCGCACTACACAGAAAGTAATTGGGAAAAGCATCGAGCAAATTAATTCAATTTGGCCGAAATCTTTCTCTGGCGCCGTTAGCCTCCAGTCTAACGCGGAGGAGCAGCAGCTCGCGCGGCGGTCAGTGCTGACAGACTCGGACAATGGCTGGGTGACCAGGAAAACGCTTTTCATCACTTGTTTTAGTCTCTGGACTGTGGGGAGATGCCCAAATTTGACCTGGGGGTGGCATATCCCTTTAAATGAATTTATTTTGTATTGGTTTATAGTTGTATTTATTCAATTATAGTTAATTAGAGAAAAACATATATTCTTACAGTGAGCAGGGTCACCTCTCCGCAGATCAGACATGTAACTTGACCATGGAGATGTAATGTCATACTGTGGAACAATCCAGGCAAAGCATCTCCTGTGGCGAACCCCCAACCGGAGAAGTTTCATGGCACATCTTTAACACTTAAGATTGTATCAAATTAGTTTTTTGTTGTCCATTAGTATATGTATATTTGCCATCTGCTGACCTAGGCTGTTACCATTATTGTCATTGTTTACAGGAGCGGGTATTGGTTTTGAAGCGCAGTATGTCTTTTATGCAAAACATGGACTTCAGCCATCAGGCAGCCATTCTAGGAGATGAGGACCTCACGGATGATTTACCTCCTCCAGAAATCATGCCTATAGCAGCGGGTTCAGCAAAGAAGTCAAGGAAGCAACCAGCTAAAGAAGTGATCAACCTGTCTTCTCTCTCCAATGTGTCAGAACGAGACCAGCATCATGTTGGTAAGTGGATCAAGCATATGCCTAACTAAGTCTGGGTGAGAGTGACATAAATCAAATTGTGAGCTTATTCTTGTGACAATATGCTACTCAGCAATGCTCTGAGTGAGTGAGTGACAGGTGTATTTTACCAAACAACTTTCAGAAGATACAAATAACTTAAAGGTCCCATGACATGGTACTTCTTGATGGTTTTATATGGTGCCTTAATGGTTCCCTAATACTGTAAATGAATCCTTCTTCAAAATCAACATTCAGTGCATGAGAAAGACACATGTACACAGTCAGAGTCAGAATCTCTCTGTCTGAACAGCTCATTCTGGGCCTTGTTGCTTGAATGCAAGACACAGATGGGGTTAGAGGAGCGGGTGGGGGGGGGGGGCCAAATGCACCGCTGGAGCGCTGTGCTCTGCGCTGTCTCCCACTTCTGCATTTTAAGCGCGAAGGAAAAAAGGAGAGGCATTTCAATGAAAAAAACACATTTTCACAGAAAATAAAATTAAACCACTGCTGTTTCAGAGGTCCAGAGGGTCGGGTAAAGGACTTCCGAGCCTAGAAACACTCGCACGTGCCTCCAGGCAAGTAAAAAAACGCATTTCGCATTGCGTAGCTCCTTCGCAGTCCAAACTCTCTGGGCGTGATTTCCAGAGACAGGGGGTGGACATCCAGACGGTGGTGGAACTGCATTTGCATTTCTTTTTTCGATGTTACGTAATAAAGTTGCCTTGTTCAGAATCGCCCGTTTGAGCTGTGTTTTTTCAAACGCAGAAAAGGATCACAGTTTACACATTTCGCAACTTTTAGGGCATTGGAGGGGCCTAAACAGGGTAGGGAAGCTCACATTAACGTTCAAAAACCTCAGAAAGTGAACATTTCATGCCATGGGACCTTTAAGCTACTGTTTGAAAGAGACATAAAGATACAAAGTTTACATGAGATCTAATCAAATGGAAAGTGTCTTCTGGTTCTAAGAAAATTGTGATTTTTTTTTTGTGTGTGTGTGATTTACTTACTGCATGCTGTGTAAAATGCCCTATTTATCACTGAATTGGTTTGATGTTTTCTGTATCTGCAGGGAGCCCCTCACACCTGGGTGTCGGTGATCAGTCTGAGTTGGTTCATGATCCTTATGAGTTTTTGCAGTCTCCAGAGCCGGAGGGTTCAGGCAGCTGACCACACAGAGCTGTGGTGTTACCCCCGTGTTAACACCATTATGGACCGTTAAACTTTACAACTCGTTAACTAAACATGTTTGTACAGACTGTGTGTAAGTAATAGTGAATATTTATGTAAAACAAGACTGAATAAAAAAGCTTTTGTCTGTATTTTTACATAACTGTGTGCCTTGATAAATACCATTTTTACCAGGGGCGTCAAACTCATTTTGGTCCGGGTGCCGTATCCAACCTACCTTGATCCCAAACGATCAGAAAACTCATGGTATACAGTGCTGCTCATAAGTTTACATACCCTGGCAAAATGTTTTGTTTCTTGGCTATTTCTCAGAGAAAATGAATAACACAAAATGTTTTCTTTCACTCTTGGATAGTGATTGGCCAAAGCCATTTATTGTGAAACATCTGTGTTTACTCTTTTTTAAACCACAATGACAACAGAAACTAACAGCCAAAAAACAAAACATTTTGCCAGGGTATGTAAACTTATGAGCAGCACTGTATATACCGCAAAAAAAGTCCAAATATTTGTGCAGAGACACGCAAATCTATTACAGAAGTCTTTTTTATTTGATGAACTCTTTCTTTTACAAAATATAATATTATGAACAAACTGGAATTTTACTACTGTTGTTTACTACTGTTATTGCACTGGAATTACTACTGCTGCACATTTATTTTTATCTTTACTTTCAATGCCCATTCTATTGCACATGTTTGATGCGCACTGCACATTTTTGGACATCTGTAAGACATCTTTTGTCTTAGATAGTTTTTTGTTTTGTTTCATCTTTATATTGTATTTTGTACACTGTCTTTTTGCACTACTTGGCCAGAGAGAAACGCGATTCACTGTATGTTGAACACATATGGCAGAATTGACAATAAAGCTGACTTTGATCTTTGATCTTTGACAACCTGAAACTTTAAGAAAAATGCAATTTCCCATTCACCTCTGTGAACAAATAGGAATTAGTCAATTTTTCTTGGAAAATCCTGCCCTCGGCCTCCACTTTTCTCATTTTTGACATTTTGCTGATGAGGGTGTCACGGTCAACAGTCAAAACGATGGTCTTTTAAGAGCGTTTGGAAAGAGGCAAGAGTCTTCCTTTGTGCTGCTCTGGTGGGAGAGGCCACGCACAGAAGCGCTGGAGACGCTGCTATGCTAAGCTGCACAGAAAAGTCAAGAGGTGCAGAAAATTACCAATATTTTAATAGAAAATTTAAATATAATTAAAATATTTCAGTAGAAAATCAGCCGAGGGCCAGATTAAAGGTCTTGGAGGGCCGGATCTGGCCCCCAGGCTGCATGTTTGACACCCCTGATTTATACTGTACAGTATATAGTAAATGTATAACAAACCACTGTCAATAATAACTGCACTGATTATTAAAGGTGATGCAGTTGGAAGTGATTGACAATATGTTAGAGAAACAGGCTTTGCTTCAAATGAATTGTGGGAGTTTAATAAAAGCAGAACACAAGTATCACATTACTGAATTTGGAGTTCCTTGTCTGACATGAGAACATTGTTGAGAGGACATTTAAAAACGACTCTTAGAAGCACAAGACCTACAGTATCCATGTGCAGTCTGGCAGTAGCCCCCACATGCGCATGCGCGGAGAGCGGGTTGCCATAGCGCTCCTCGAGCTTGAGTTGATTTGATCAACTTGTCGCGTCCCTTACAAACTTCTGACGACAGACACCGGAGAAGCTTTTTTTTAAATCCCTATCTGCGTACGGACTTACGTAATTATCTTATTAAACAATGTGAAAACTGAAAAACTTAACACAGCACCTGCTCGGCTGCCAATAATGGGTATTCAAAGTGGAATGCTCAACTTGGATTTCGAGTAATTCACGTTAAGGCTGGGTGATTACACATCGTTCTGCAAAGTAAGTTTTTGTTTTGTAATAACACATTTCTAAAGACTGTCATACTTGGTCCTTTGCTATGTTTTTTTTGTGTGGTTTCAACTAAAATTGCTGAGTGTGCTGGTTTGTGTTTATACCAGCAGGCAGATCATTTTGGAAAAGCTGCCTTGGCAACCTAATGTCACTAATTTAAGCCTGTATTATATCTTACAGAAGGAAATCTACAGTACTATGCATTTCTTTCATGATCACTCCATTGCCAAAAGCTAAACATGTGATCTAAAAGTATTGCTATATGTTTGTTTAGGTTAGATTAAATAGAAATGCAATCATTCTCATAAAGAAATCCATACATCCCACAAAGATAAGGTTTCTAAGGTCATGTAGGACTAACCTGTGACTAAACCTGGGCTACACCAGGACTTGACTAGACTCAAACAAGTGTGAATGAACCCTTAATCTTCACTAATAAAGATGCTGTGGATTTTCCTTTTGAAAGTGTTTCATTAAAATGTAATATAATTAATAGAGAATTGCCTTTTCAATGTGACATCATACTGTTGAGTGTCGACTGAAAACACAGCCAATACCTTGAGTTGTTAAAATGAGTACACCTGCTAATTTACCTAACTCATTTCCCCGTCAAATGAGGCCATGAAGGCTGAGCAGTATACAGTAGGTCAGTGGATCTCAAACCTTTCACTCCATATACCACAAAAGAGAGAGAAAAAAAAGTTTTTCTGTACTACCAGACCTAAACCATATCTATAACAGGACTATTCAAGGCATAATCTCGAACTAAACCAGGTCTCAATGTTTATTACATAATTTCCACTGTTAAAAGTGGATAAAATTGAATAAGAAAACCTGTCCAAGTACCACCTGAGGGAGCAGATTGAGAAACACTCGGTAGTAACCCTGTGCACAATACACTAATCTTTGTCTTTCTTTTCCAGATGAATTGTTTTAATAAGGGGTTAAGACGCACAGCTCCTCTACGCAGTGGTGGCAGTAGAAATGAACTGGTGCCCTCCAAACCCGCACGCATGAATGGGTGGTCTTGGCCTCCTCAAGTGGCACAAGTCTTTGGCTGGCTTGTGTTCATCTATATGGCCATTGTGAGCTTTGGTATCTATATCCCTCTCCTGCCCCCGCCGTGGAAACATGTTGTCTATGCAGTATCCTTTACACTATGAATCTCAGTTGTGTGTGAATGCAAACAGAAATGGGTCTTTCAGATAAGCAAGAACGTTGTTTGTTTATAGTATACATAGACAAGGCATTTGTTGTTTGGGCTCATAGTACACGGGCTGTAGTAGTGAGGCCAGCGTGAGTTGTGAACACTGAGTCGAAAACACTCTATCAATTGCCTCCTGTCATGAGATGAATGCCACATGACTACACTAGTTTATCTGGACCTATACATGAACTTTTGTAATGGCAAAAGGCAATTTACTGTACATGACAGAAAAAAAAATACTTGAGTTCAAACTACAGCTCTGGAAAAAAATAAGATACCACTGCAAAATGGTCAGTTTTTCTGATTTTACTACTTATTAGGGATGCAAATTATCGATTAATTCATTAATCTATAGTTGACTGACCTTATCGATCGACTTACGATTAACTGATAAGCGGTGTTTTTCACCTGAATTTTAGTGTTTCAATAGGGTCTTTAAGAATATAAGCTATAGTATACATAACACTGAGTCAAAAATATATCATAGTATTATTATATTGTATATTCCTCAATTAATTATTCCTTAGTAAAAAGCAGACAAATGTATTGATGCTGAATAACAAAATACATTCTTTATTGAAAATAAATTGAGGACTGGCTCAGTTGTTGCACTTGCAGCATGGAAATCTTGAAATTAAAAGGAACAGAAGAAATTAAATAACAGAATGTTATTTAGTCTACATATTATGATGAAACCAGTGAATCCAGGCTATTTTTAGGACATTCTCAATGTTTATTTTGAACTAAGGCATCAACAATATTTCTCTCCCTTAATCTGTGAAGGGTTACTGTACAAAATATACATTTCACAGGGCCCCTGGACACAGCATAAAACATTACAGGGCCTCAAATCAAGAAATTATAAAGGCATGTAAGTTACATGCTTTTATAATTTCAAAAATATATGGTTCTAGGTCCAGCTCTACTGTGAGTTGTACGGCAACATCCAGAGAGGAAAGGGTTACATGATGTAACGCTATGGTCTTTCTCGCGAGTGGGTTCACATCTCGTGTTCACATTTCAGAGTAGCGCCCTCTAGCGATTAGTTACAATTAATGCATTTTGTTCGGCCAACGTCTTGATCGACAATTAATTGTGAGTCGATTAATTGTTGACATCCCTACTACTTATAGGTATGTGTTTGGGCAAAAGGAACATTTTTGTTTGAGTCTATAAACTACTGACATTTGTGGCCATACCTGCTTGTCAAAGCCTGATCTTGTCAGATCTCAGAAGCTTTAAGCAAGGCAGGGCCTGGTTAGTACCTGGATGGGAGACCAGTGGGAATTCCAGGTGCCACAGGGGGGCGCCAGTCGCAAAAAAAAAAACTGTTGCGTCCTTAGGCAAGACACTTCACCCACATTGCCTAGTATGAAAGTGGAGTGTGTTGGAGGTGGTCGGAGGGGCTGATGGCACGGATTGGCAGCCTCGCTTCCGTCAGTCTGCCCCATGTCAGCTGTGGCTACAAAAGTATCTTACCACCACCAAGTGTGGAGTGAATGAACAATGAACTGTAAAGCTCTTTGGGTGTCATGAACAGTGTTGCCATAGTTACTTTGAAAAAGTAATCTGACTACTGACTACTTCTTTAAAAAGTAACTTAGTTACGTTACTGACTACTTGCTTTTAAAAGTAACTAAGTTAGATTACTTTTAGTTACTTTCAGCAGAGGCTTGTTATATTATATTATTATATTATATATTATAATATTATTATATTACATTTTATTATATTATCTTATTATTATATTGCTTGTCCAGGTAACTAGAAAAGCATGTTCTGTGAGGCAGCTCAGTATCGTTACTGTAGGGATCTTAGGTCGTTTTCACACCAGGAAAGTCCGATAGTTCACTTGCTTTAGTCCAGACCAAATGTTTTTTTAATTTTTATTTTTATTTTGGTGCGGTTCGCTTTCACACTGCAGTTTTTCCCCAAGCGAACTAAAGTCTATAAACAAAACCACATGTGCTGAGGTCGCTCAGCCGTTGGACAAAAATTAGCCCTGTCCAAACGCCGTGTCCAAACCCGGAAGCAGGAGAATAACAGTGTTACGTGCTGTTTTCAATCTAGCCTTAGCGATATGGTTTGCTCAGTTTATACAGTTCTCACAAATGTTTGAGCAGCATCGCGAGGTTTACACTATTTTACAATCAATTTCCAAACGATGAAGACACAGGGCAAGACGGCTACGGAGGACAGCGCTCGTGCGCACATCAAGTTCTGACTCTTGCCTCATAGGTAAGTAAGCCTCATAAGTTTCATTTAGTTTAGTTTCGTCAGCCTCGGTTTCCCATAATGAAACCATGGGAAACCGAGGCTGACGAAACTAAACGAAACTAAACAAAACGCAGAAATAGTAACGCACGGTGTATTAGATAAGTAACTGCAATGTGACTACTGGTTTTGAAATAGTAGTCGCGTTACACTACTCGTTACTGAAAAAAGTAGTCCGACTACAGTAACGCGTTACTGGCATCACTGGTCATGAAAGGCGCTATATAAATGCTATGAATTATTAATTATTATTATTATTATTTCCCCCAAATTCCAAATAAAATATTATCGTTTAGAGCAGAGGTCTTCAACAGGGGGGTTGCGACCCCTAGGGGGGTCGCGGAGGTACTGCAGGGGGGGTCGCGAAATCTTTTGATTTTACTTTAAAATAATATAATTTTATATTTTATAGTGTAATATACAGTATTAACCTGTGTATTATTTCCTTGTATTGGATGTACCATAACAGAGTAGCAATGTTTATACATGACACTAAGCTCAATTTAACATAAAACACAATTCTATGCCGTATATATAGTAGGGGGTCCCTGGCCCAGTTCGCCATCTGTTTGCCAACCAGGGGTCTTCAAAACGTTGAAGACCCCTGGTTTAGAGCATTTATTTACAGAAAATGACAAATGGTCAAAATAACAAAAAGATCCATGTTTTCAGACCTCAAACAATGCAAAGAAACAAGATCAAATTCATTTTTAAACAACATAATACTAATGTTTACACTTAAGAAGAGTTCACAAATCAATATTTGGTGCAATAACCCTTATTTTTAATCACAGCTTTCATACATCTTGGCATGCTCTCCACAAGTCTTTCTTTCACAATGTTCTTGGGTGACTTTATTCCACTCCTGGTGCAAGAACTGAAGTAGCTCAGCTTTGTGTTTGTGTTGGAATTCAACAGACGCTGGAATGGAATGGCAGTAATACATGTAGAGATGCTGATTTCAGAAAAAAATGCAGTGGTCTCTTATTTTTTTTCCAGAGCTGTAGTGTTTGGAGTAGTTTTGATTATACACTGTAGTTTTACTTAGTTAGTATAGGTCTACTATCTTGTTTGAAGGTAACTTAATCTTATCTTCCAGTGGAATAAGAAAATTGCAACTTAATAATACATAAAAAAAAAAGGAAAAATATAGTCTAAATGAACAATATAATAATGCAAAAAACAAGACCAAGACATAATATGACCCTTATGTATCAATCTGAATGTTGTTTTCATTCATAGCATTGCAGGACGGAAAAAGATGTTTTTTATATAATGCCTTAACTCTGTTTTCAGCTCATAGGAATAGTCTATGTTTTACATTTTGTCACTCATTTAGCTGCGGAGATCATAGACCCAGCCGATGCGAGTGTGAGAGCTAAACAGACCTACTCCAATCCAATGCCACTGTTTGATCGGGCAAAGCAGCCACATGTGATCCAAGACCTGCACTGTTACCTGTGCGATGTCAAAGTGTATGTTTTATATAAAGACGGACTATGCAAAGTCTCTGGTGAAGAGTCCATGGACATGTTATTGCTCCAGGAATATTCCACTCTATGGTGTTAAATGTATTGCATTGCATGTCCTTGATGTGCTGGAGGGATTATGTCTCTGGGTTGGCCTGGAAATGCCCCCCGGAAGAGCTTGAGGAAGTGTGCGTGGAAAGGGAAGTCTGGGCCTCCCTGCTCAGACTGCTGCCTCCGTCACCTCGCCCCGAATAAAGTGGAAGAAAATGGATGGATATATTTCATTGATTTAATTCAATTTCTTGTAAATTTGTGTTTGCTTTGTCCCAAAACATCCCCTGTCCCTAGTCCTTCCCTTCTCAGCAAGGAGAAACTAAAACAAACAAACCAAGCATTTTAATTTCCCAAAAATAATACCTTGATAAACATGCATTCCAACTGTGATTGGGGTGGCCCCTCCACACATCTCACCTGCAACTTCTGTTTGGAATAGACACATTCAGTGCCTTATTGTGGAACATTCGAGGCAAAGCAATAACATCCTCCCATTATCAAGTAAATGCATGATAAACTTAACAATAACGTAACAACTTTTATTATAACTGTCTTCATAGGGGTCCAAAGGTGAAACATTGTGGTGTGTGCAACAAATGTGTTCAAGATTTTGATCATCACTGTAAATGGCTGAACAACTGTGTAGGTGGCCGAAACTACTGGCAAGTACAGTATAGAGATTTTTAAAAAGTAGTATTTAGTGAGGAACAACTACAGTGGTACCTCACCTTACGAAAGACCCAACAAACGAAAATTTCAAGTTACGAAACGCCTTCACGTTAAAACTAGATACGAAAGAAAATTCAAGTTACGAAACCCGAAATCTCAAAAATTCAAATAATGCGCGCTCAGCCACACACATTATACGCTTTTCTCAGACTGACTCTCTCGTTTAAACACTCAAACTTTCATAGATTTTCAACAAAATTATTAATAGTGAAGCGTGTGGGGGGAAAGGGGAGGGGGGAGAAAACCGCGCGGACACGTGTGATAGCGCAGCATGACCCGGCGCGGGGCTGCCAGCAGGTCTAGACCTGGACTAAACCAGAACTGGACCAGGACTAAACCTGGACTAAACCAGGACTAAACCTGGACTTAACCAGGACTAGACCAGGTGGATTAAAGCGCCGCGCACGGGTCTATTTCCTGGTTTCGTTTCGAGTCACGGCTGAGGCGAGCAGCGAGGGGGACCGCACGCAGTCTGAGCGCATGAACGAACGCATGCAAGAGCCGCGGTGGTCTAGACCAGGTCTAGAGGAGGTCTAGAGGAGGCACGGTTTGAGCACGGGTCTCGTTCATGCGCTCAGACTGCGTGCGGTCCCCCTCGCTGCTCGCCTCAGCCGTGACTCAAAACGAAACCAGGAAATAGACCCGCACGCAGCGCTTTAATCCACCTGGTCTAGTCCTGGTTTAGTCCAGGTTTAGTCCAGGTTTAGACCTTGGTCTAGACCTGGTATAGTCCACGTTTAGTCCTGGGTCTACAGTCTCTACGCAGAACACAATGTTACACTATAAAAAAAGTTACACTTAAAAAAAAAAAAACTTGGAACGAATCAGGCTTTTTCCATTGAAATAGCTACTCAACTTACGAAAAATTCACGTTACGAAACCACTTCTGGAACGAATTAATTTCGTAAGGTGAGGTACCACTGTACATTAATTTCACTTTTATTTATATGTATTATAATAACATTTTATGTTTATCCTCCTGGGACCCGAAGAAAAAAAGTGTTTTTTTTTTGTTTGTGATTTTCTATTTGGAGGTAA
This sequence comes from Paratrypauchen microcephalus, assembly GCA_036785185.1. Classification (NCBI taxonomy): domain Eukaryota; kingdom Metazoa; phylum Chordata; class Actinopteri; order Gobiiformes; family Gobiidae; genus Paratrypauchen; species Paratrypauchen microcephalus. Next base: position 265,402 of record JAVJIX010000045.1, on the reverse strand, counting down.
ATGAACACCTTAGCATTTACATTTTGTTAATTTTATTTTTATTTTATTTATGTTGCAACATGCCCTCTGTAATGGACTGTAATAGTGTTAAATCCACGTGAAATTAACAACCTAACAAAAACTTTTTTTTTTTGATGACCAACATTTCTGACGAGCTTCTACAGTCGCCTCAAAAAAATGTAAGACTCCCTTTTCATTTGTAATTTGTATTTATTTATTTATTATTTTATTCACTTTTTTATTTTTTACTTCATTTTATTTATTTATTTATTAATTTTAATTTTTTTTACTTTTTTTTTTTACTTTTTATTTGATTTACTTTTTTATTTACTTATCTATTATTATATTTATTTAATTATTTATTTTTTAATCATAGCTTAAACACTTAAATGATCGACTGGTTAACTCAATGTCCACTATAAAGGACACAAATGAATGGGCCGGGTCTCAGGAGGATATTTATTATATTTTCTATGTTTTCTTAAACATTTTGGGATATGAATAATGTATAGATTAACTATTTTATGCTCATGACAAGACATGACAACTAACTGAATGTGTGTGTGTGTGTGTGTGTTTTTTCTTTAGGTTCTTTTTCGTAGCTTTGTGTTCAGCTACATTTGGCACACTAGTATTGACTATAGTCATTTTATTCATAATCATCCAGCACTTTCTGGATCCAGACAATTTGAGGACTGCTCCACAATTCAATAGTAAGTAAACATATTTAAGAAAAAAAGAAAATGTATTTATGTATCTATTTAGATTATGAAAAACTTAATCCACAAAGGAATTACTTGGATATTGTAGCTAAAGAAATAGATAAAGTAATGTATATATGTATGTAGGTATTAGGGATTGTAGGCCTATATCATAACTAGGTATTATATATAATTATAATAACAACAGAAGAATATTAAATTACCCCAGTTTTTTTTTTTCCTCACAATTTTCCCTGCTATTTATAGATTCGGTGGCAAACGAGACTTGGTTGGTGTTTTTGCCGGCAGCTCCTTTAAAGACCACATCTGCTGGTCTCCTTGTTGTAGCCTTCTTTACAGTTTTAGTGAGCCTCGCCAGTCTGCTGCTGCTTATTCATCTACTAGGCCTCCATCTCTACCTGTGTAAGTAAATACCATCAAAATATTTTTAGTTCTGTTATTGTTATATTGTAATACAAATCTGTATTTATTGTGCAGTGTACAAGGGGATAAGCACATACGATTATATCAAGATACAGCGACAAAAAGAAGCCAGGAGCAAAGATCTTGAGGTGGAAAAGTCCAATGAAATAAAACATCATAACAAAGCTACAAAGGTGAGAGATGCACTCACCGATGCCACATAAAATGGAGATCAAGAATGTTTTAAATGTTTAATGTTTTAAAGATCCATTGAGTAACCTTTCTGGTGGATGATCTGCTACCAAGCCAAGTTACAGGTCGAATTGAAGATAAGCTCAGAATAAGAATGCATGTTTTAAAATGATCTTTGAGCAATACAAATGCCTATAACTAAATAAATGATAGATATGTTTAATGCTATACTGTGAAATATTGCAGGCAGATCAATAACATTTCAATGGAGACACATGCGGCAGACCTACCAAGTTACAGTCTACCATAAATTAAACCATTATGCCGCATTAAACCAGGATGCCGCGCTGGAGCGAAAGTGAAACAGCGGAGGAGAAAATTCAGGCCTGTGGTTCCGTCAGTTTTGATGGGGAACGTAAGGTCACTGGGAAATAAGATGGACAAACTGTGTGCGCTTGTTCGGACCCAGAGGGAGTATGCGGTCAGCTGTATCATGTGCTTCACGGAGACCTGGCTTCATACGAACTTCCCGGACAACAGCACATCTGTACCCAGCTTTAAGACGGTGCGTGCAGACTAGGGTTAAAACTTTTTTACAACCTCTATACCCTGTATCATATTTTGATGAACTTTTGCTAGTAATGAAAGGAATTGACCTTCATTTGGTCATATTTTTGAAAAAAATCCCCCCGGACTCAAAATGAAGTTTTCGTAAAGCCTACCAGCAACCAGAATAATATCGTTAGAAGGTTCTGTTCAATTATAAAATAACCAAAGGCAATTTTCTCTTTAATAACACAGGAACAAAACACAATCAGGGTAAAGATAATATAAAATAGGCCACTAAAAGTAAAAAAGTGATGATGACCTAAAGCCATCCCAGAATTCTGGGATGGCTTTAGGCCTACAACATATCAGCCTACAACCGGCTGGTTAGCTCAACTGGTAAGTCACTGACTCCCCCTTCCCCCCGGCAATGAGCAAGCCAATGTGGGTGCCAGCCAGGCAAGCCAGGACCCTTCACGGTACTGCCCCCCGGGTGCTGAAAGATGGCTGCTCACTGCTCCTGAAAAGGATGGGTCAAATGCAGAAGTCATTTCTCCCGTGTGTCACTGTGTGTCATTGTGTGTGAGACCAAATAAAGGCTTAATCTTAATCTATCACTAGTTGAACAAAACAGATTTTCAACTCTACAGTCTACATGGCTTATACAGTGAAAGTGAAACAAACTCCAGGATTGTGGGAAAGCTGTAGGCTTCAATATATCACTACTAAACGAGACAGATTTCCCCAAATTTACATGGCTTATAAAGTGAAAGCAAGAATAGAAACTGAAACTCCAGTATATTATGATGGCAGTACAACTTATCATTGATCCATTTTCAGTCAAATTGACTTGTAATGGCCCTTGTGATAACTTAGCACGGTTTCACATTTCATATCATTGGCTGTAATGTGTATTTAATACTTTTTTGTTTCGGGCGGACTTTTTTAAAAGAGTGTTGAAAATGGAGTTTGGTTTCTTCAATTATACCAAAAAGTTCATCCAATCATGATGCAGGACTTTGATTTTGGAAAAAAAGTTCAAAAAGTTATAACCCTAGTGCAGACCGAGACTCGCTTCTTTGCCGTAAGAAGAAGGGCGGCGGGATTGCTGTTCTGGTGAACGAGAGGTGGTGTAATCTTGGTCATATTACTGTGAAGGAGCGTATATGTGTGCCGGACATCGAACTTATGGTTGTGAGTATGCGTCCATATTATTTACCGAGAGAATTTACGTCTGTACTGTTCATTGGAGTTTACATCCCTCCCTCGGCAGACGAAGAGGGAGCCTGGGACAGGATACAGTCTGTGGTCACTGCTCTGCAGTCAAAGTATCCTGAGGCATTACTGATTTCTGGGGACTTTAATCATGCCACAGTGTTTTACCCACATTTCAACAGTATGTGGATTGCAAGACTCGGGACAATTAGGCTACGTCCACACGACAACGCTCCTGGATTTTTTTTTTTTATGCAGGTTGAAAAAAATTTGTGTCCACACATGTGTTGGATCAGTAAATATTCGCGTCCAGACGAAACCGGAGCGCTGATTGAAAAGATGTAATACATATGCCACACCGATATGTAACGCTGTAAACAGGAAACAGCTAGAGCCACCGGAAACGCAATACTACACATAAAGTCCTTTCTCTTCCGCAAACAAACAAACACAAGAAGATAATAATGATGGCGAACGCACGCACAAACACCGACTCTTTCGTTTGGACTGACGACGAAATGGAGTTACTTCTATGATTTACGTTCGGTTACAAAACACGTCAGTATCAGCAGAACGTCGACTGGGAGTCCTGCCAAAGCAGATGATGACGGCATCGCAACGTCATCGTTTTCCAAAAGCTGCGTTTTGCTCATCCACACGACATCGCGACCCCCAGCGTTCTCAGATTTCTCCACTCTGGAACCTGGTTTCGCCCCCCCAAAACACCGGCGCCATGTGGATGAAAGGCCAAAACAAATACAAACTTCTCCGTTTCCGCCAAAAAAACGTTGTCGTGTGGACGGGCCCTAAAACTCTGGACTTACTGTATGCTATTCCAGGTAGGCATACAGTGCCACTGCCCTGCCCCCACTGGGACGATCTGATCACAATCTGGTCCTGTTAACACCTCAATATGTTCCTGCAGTGAAAAGGCAGCCTGTCACCACTCGGACTGTGAGGAGGTGGAATGACGAAGCCATCAGTGCCCTCCAGGACTGCTTTGGGACCACGGACTGGAATGTGCTCTGCTCACCCCATGGGGAAAACACTGACAGCATAACGGACTGTATCACAAATTACATTAACTTCTGTGAGGATACGGCCGTCCTCACACGCAGTGTTTGTTGTTTCCCCAACAACAAGCCCTGGATCACCAGCAATCTGAAGGCTCTACTCAATAAGAAGAAGTGGGCCTTCAACTCTGGTGATAAGAACGAGTTCTCCTCAACAGACACCTCCATCTCTACACCTCCCAGACGCCACACCCCTACTTAGACCACTCATCAGCCCATCACCTCTGCTCCCACATCTGCCCCCACCCCCACGGAGAAATCCAGCTCTATCTCCTTGTCACCTGGGCAGGTGAGAAGGCAGCTTGAGAAAGTGCGCCAGAACAAGTCTCCAGGACCTGACAAAATCAACCCCCGTGTGCTAAGAACTTGCACAGCACAGCTCACTGGGGTCCTGCACTTTCTCTTCGCACTGAGTCTGAAGCTTGAAAAGGTACCGGCGCTTTAGAAGACCTCATACATTGTGCCAGTGCCCAAGAAGCATGTCCCATCTGGACTCAATGACTTCAGACCAGTTGCTCATGTCAAGTGTTTGAGAGACTTGTTCTGGCTCAGCTCAGACCCCTGGTGGCATCATCCCTGGACCCTCTCCAATTTGCATATCAGGCCCACATGAGCGTGGAGGACGCTATAATCTATCTTCTGCAGCGGGCTCACTCACACCTGGACAGTGTTAAAGGCTCTGTGAGGATATTGTTCTTTGATTTCTCCAGCGCCTTTAACACAATCCAGCCCTCTCCGATGGGTGAGAAACTTCTCAGGATGAGTGTCAGCTCCTCACTGTCTCCTGGATTACTAACTACCTGTCAGGCCTCAGTGCGACTGGGGACCACCCTGTCTGACACTGTGGTCAGTAATGTAGGAGCCCCTCAGGGTACAGTCCTGTCTGCGTTCCTGTTCACTCTGTACACCTCTGATTTCCAGTACAGCTCAGGGTCCTGCCATTTGCAGAAGTTCTCTGATGACTCTGCGGTGGTTGGGTGTATCAGGGATGGAGAGGAGATGGAGTACAGGATGCTGATTGCAAATTTTGTGGAGTGATCCCAGGCAAAACATCTGCTCCTGGACTTGGACAAGACCAAGGAACTGGTGATTGACTTCAGGAGGATGAGGTCACCTGTGGAGCCTATTACCATCAAGGGTCACGAGGTGGAGATCGTGGACTGGAGCTGTGAGCTGGAGGCATTTTTCATAGTGAGGCACAGGAGGACACTGGACAAACTGCTCTCCATCATGGACACTCCTGCTCACCCACTGTACCACACCATAGAGCAGTGTTTCCCAACCTTTTTTGTCTTGTGTACCCCCTGAGCCTTTTTGTCATACCTCGAGTACCCCCTGACTCATACGTGTTGATAATTCTCCAAAAGTAGAACGTGACACAGGGATTATTAAATGAAAATCATTTCATTTCATCTCCTTAATTTGAAAATTTAATTCTCAGGCATTTTCTCTCTTGTCTTTAACTAAAATTTACTCAAATTAGAATTAAAATTTTCAACTGCCAAGTATCCCCTGCAATGTGATCGCGTACCCCCAGGGGTACTTGTACCCCCAGGGGTACTTGTACCCCTGGTTGGGGTACAAGTACTGCCATAGAGGGACAGAGGAGCTCATTCTCCAACAGGCTCCTACAGCTCCGCTCAGGACGACATTCATACTATACTCCATACAACTGTACAACAACTCACCCTTATGTAACAGATAATACTCCCTACAACTGTATACAGCTGGTACTGTACATCATATTTGATACTGTATTTTATATTTGACTACTACTTTTCTATTTAAATCTGATTTGTACATATATATTATTATCATTATCTTATGTATATGATTGTGTCTTATCTGACACAGGCCTATTGCTCTTTGGTTGCTATTCCATCTATTTTTCTTTTTTTTTCTTTACCCTCTGTTCCATCCATCTATCCATCTTCTTCCGCTTTTCCATTTCTGGGTCGTGGGGGCAGCAGATCTGCTTGGACTGCTGGGGGTACTCGGAACACAATGCACCAGCCCCCATGGATCCTCCTGCAGGTGGTGGGTCCACGGGAGGACAGCCCACGTCACAACTGGCCTTGATGTACTTCTGCCATGGGGGCTACCAGTGCAGACACTGGGGGCAAAGTGGGGTTAAGTGTCTTGCCCAAGGACACAACAGCAGCACTCATCTGTGGGAGCTGGGATCACACACGGTCAACCTGTCAACAGCGGGTTATATATCATAGATTATATTTGATGAGTGAGCTACCGTACCCAAAACATTTTCCCTTGTGGATCAATAAAGTTTGTCTAAGTCTAAACCATGTATTTGGTTTTGTGTTTTTGTAGAGTCAAACACACTCCATTGATTGTGAGCCCACTTTAGCCCCCAATTCAAGGTAGTATATCATTCGTTTTTTTATACTAGTTGTTTTTTCTAACTTCTGCAGTTACATACACACATGCTTTTTGTTATAGACAGAGAATCAGTAATGTTTTTGTTTGTTTTTGTTGCAGTGCTTGTGGCAGTCACCTTTCAGAGTCAATGTGCACTGAGGTGAACCATTATACTTATTCTCTCATCACAAGAAGGTTTTCTAAATACATGTTTCTGTTTGTTCTGTTGTTAAGTTGGAAAACTTCCAGACTCCTGCTGAAAAGGACAGTAGTCTTCCTTATGGCACAGACAATTCCTCCAAAGGTTTAGGTATGAATTTCTTCACTGTACAAGAGCAGTATTTCCTAGCCAGGGCTACTGGGACCCCTATCTCTATGGGTACTTCACAGGGGGTACTTTGAATGGTTTCATATTTTATAATAAGGTGAAATGGAATATTATTCAAACAACAAAGATGTTCTTTGTAGTAAATCTCAATGCGAATGACTATAACAGTAGTAATTCACAATATATCACTATAGTTAACATATTAATTTATTTGAAAGGTAAAACAGAGGTTAAGAAAATTATTTCACTTATACTTTATATATGTTTGTTTGTTTTATGTATGTATGTTTATTTTAAGGAAAGTAGTTTTTCCTTACATTGTTACATGTTTTTCAGGAGTATCTGAAAGCAGCAGCAGAGTGTGGGGAGTGGGTCCAGAGTTTGGCTCTCATGTTTCTGAGTTTTTGAGGTCAGACACTGTGCCCAGGGTGCAGGACCCTTTGGGCAGCTCTGTCATGATCCCAGATGAAGAAGGACCAGAACCATAAAACTTAACAGCATGGACTATCTATGGTTTTCAGCGTGATGAAAAATGTGCACCATTGTCATAGTGATTTTTAAATGTTAATAAATAAATAAATAAATGTTAATAATTATTGGTTAAACCAGGCTGTAATAAAGCATGCTCATTTCAACCACAGAGGGGCGCAGTTGATACATTTTGAAATATGTGTCACCCAGTGTTTACACTTTGCTCTCACACCTTTCATCATACACGGCTGTATCGGAGACCTCCTCTTATGTCTCCTATCGCCTTGAGCAGCAGTCACTCAGAAGAACAATCTAGTTCATGTCTATCGAGGAGACTGTGGGATCTCATATTTAATTTACATGTGTACTTACATATGAAAACTGTGATCTGCATACTTATCTCTGTATACTTAGAACCTCCACCTGGTTCTTCTGTGTTTTAACCCTGTGTTCTGTGAACAGCTAAGTGTAACTTAATACTTACATAGACTATCCTGGGCTGTGTTGACATCACCTGCTCCCTATCCATCAATATTTTGGCTGACTATTGGGAAAACTGGTCTTCTTAGCTAAAGCTGGGGAGTTCTCTACATGGTCTGCATAGCTAAACTATTCTCCTATAGGTTAGCCTGTCATAAATATTCAACAGTCTGTACTGTATTTAAAGACAGACCCTTGTGGTCATGTGTGTGTGAGGGGAGGGCCCCCACTATGTCCCTCTTCATGGCCGATGTCTCTCTGCTAAGCTGATAACATGGATGCTGATGCCCGATGTCACCATTTTGTTTGTATTTTGCTATTTTGACATTAAAATGCTGAATAACCTCAATTTCGACTATGCCTTCCTTCAGACCTCCTTCTGACCCATTTTTATGAAACTGACAAGACGTCGGAGAATTGGTTACGTAATGTCCATCCATGGCCAGCCATTAGGTTGGGCTTCTTCTTGTGTAACGCTGGTCATGTTCAGGGGGCATCCTCGGCTAGATTATCACTTATGACTATGTAGTGGGCCTTTGCATATTGCATTGTAACCACGTTAACGCACGAGAACACAACACCCTGTTTCACATTCACAAAACTATCATGATCGCGTCTGTTCTGTTCCAGAGACGCTGCGCCTTTGTGAGATGCAAGTTGATTCACCAAAATGGATAAAAGCCCAATACTATAACTGTACGTAGTCGTGAAAGAATTAGGACACCCTTTGAAAGAATGTGTGTTTTTTGGACATTCTTTGACATGTGGATATTTATTCTTAATTTTACCAATACAATAAGATTAAAGTAATATCACTAAAACAATTAACACTGAAGAAAAGACTTTTCAAGATCATGACAAAAAAAAAAAAAAAAATGTAATTCCAGACAAATGCATATTCCAACTGAGAAAATGTTAGGACACCCTACCACCTAATAGCTAGTGTGACCGCATTTGGCTGAAATAACTGCAGTGAGACGCTTCTTGTAGCCATCTACCCGTCTCTGGCATCGGTCTGAGGAAAGTTTGCCCCACTCCTCAATACAAAATTCTTTCAGTTGTGCGATGTTTGAGGGGTTTCTTGCATGTACAGCCCATTTCAAGTCAACCCACAGCATCTCAATGGGATTAAGATCTGGGCTTTGACTTGGCCATTCCAGGACTCTACATTTTTTAGTTTTCAGCCAGTCCTTCTTGGATTTACTGGTATGTTTTGGGTCATTGTCGTGTTGCAGGGTCCAGGTCCGCTTCAGCTTTAATTGTCTTACAGACAGTGTTGGGCAAGTTACTCAAAAACTGTAATGCACTACTTATTACTTGTTACTGTCATTTTAAAGTAATGCCTTACATTACAATATTACTCTAAATAAAAAGTAAGGCATTACACTACTTTTGCATTACTTTAGTTGCTCTCGACAAAATGACTGGAAATAAGGATTTGTCAGTCTACAGTGCAAATCTCTCATGTGTCATGACTTTCACCTGCATCCAGGAGGTTTTGGGAGCTGCAGACTGAAAACCAACATGTTCAGTAATTGCTTCTTACCCGCTTACAATACCAAAAGATAAATGGTCGTTTCCCTTCTTGCCACACCTTACCATGCACTCCAGCACCTGTTCACTGCCATCCTCTTCAATTCTGTAGCAAATGGCATTTTCACATTTGGTATACACATCTGTGAATATAGCCCATATGTATAGCTATTAAGATAGTTCCAGCTGTATTGCCCTCTGTTAATCATAATTTATACCCATTTATTTCATTGCCCTACCTATACATTCTGCACCATAACTTATTTGCACATATTTGCATATTAGTATTAATTGAACTGAATCTAAATAAATAAATAACAGGATACAAAATTAGCATTTCTATGCCTTTTAATGTTTTCTTTGGAAAATGAGTCCATTCAATCCTCTCAGAAATATAACAATTGAAAAACAAATGAGGTTGTATCGTTCCCTGTCCCATCCCCTCCTTTCCTGACTAATTTCGTGGTGCTATGGCACCTCTGCAAGTGCTTCGTCAAATTGCTTGTACTGCATTTCGACGTGGAAAGAGGTTTGGAATTCACACACAGTGTGCATTTAACTTAAATGTTCTTGGAGTTCTTATTTTGAACAAAGTGAAAGTAGTGGGCGTATGCCCATCTTGAAAAGGAGCTAGCACTATCCGATTCTTCTGGTTCTGTCATCCTTTGTCAGTCTGCCAGTTCCAGACGAAGTAAAAGGAAATGTAATGTTCTGCGCGGACTTATCAGATTCAGTAGCTGATCTCGCGGTGATCCGCGAACTTTGTATGAAGAAAACGCAAAACCCACAAAAACAAAGCAGGTTAAAAATGCACTGTAATGTGCGTTACTGGCATTTTAACGAGTAATATATTACCGATTTTCTTCCCTGTAATGCGTTACATTACTGCGTTACACCAAAAAGTAATTAATAACTTTTGTAACGAGTTACTCCCAACACTGCTTACAGATGGTCTCACATGTTTCTCAAGCACCCTCTGATATACAGTGGAATTCATGGTAGATTCTATGATGGTGAGCTGGCCAGGTCCTGCTGCAGCAAAGCAGCCCCAAACCATGACACTTCCACCTCCATGTTTCACAGTCGGTATGAGGTTATTTTCCTCGAATGCAGTATTTGGTTTACTCCAAACATGTCTTCTGTTCTGGTGTCCAAATAACGTATTGGCCCGAATATAAGATGATGTTTTTTGCATTGAAATAAGACTGAAAAAGAGGGAGTCGTCTTACATTCGGGGTCTAGACATTATACCCATTCACAACGCTAGATGGCACAAGACATCTTTACAGCGAATGCTGAACTGAACTCCCCAGGCCAAAAAATAGCGGTAAGAAAGAAAAGAGAAAAAAATAAGAGAAGAGATAACAGAAAATGGAGAAACGTAGCGACAATCTGGAGAAAAGTGTGTCGAAGATTGGCCAGGTTAACCAGCAGCTGACTTCACTTAGACTTCACTTTGATGGTTAATGCAGTTATTGCAATTTTGTTGTTTTATCACAGTAGATTGGTTTATTTACATTTCAAAAACCAGAAGCCATTCATTTACAAATGTGATTGCACTTTAGTTTACATATTTAAATGTTCAGATATTAAGATGTGATAGACAGTTTTTGCATGATTTGAATGAGGCAAAATAACATGCTTTTTCTCTCGAATATATTGTTATAATAATTTGTTTCAGATGTACTGTAATTATTTTCTGTATAAAAATTAAATTTGGTGTTCAAAAAGTCTTTTTTCAAACTTGAGTCTTGAAAAAGAGGGGGTCGTCTTATAATCAGGGTCGTCTTATATTCGGGCCAATACGGTAATTTAATTTTAGACTCATCTGTCCACAGAACATTGTCTATATTCTCTCTGGCAAACTTCAGTCTGGCCTTGATGTTTTTGTTAGAGAGTAAAGGTTTCTTCCTTGCACACCTCCCATGCACGTTGAAGTTGTGCATTCTCTGATTGTAGAAGCATGCACTTTCACATTAACAGTAGCCAGAGCCGGTTGAAAGATCCCGTGATAATGTTTTAGGGTTCTTGGAGACTTCTTTTAACTTCTTGCGGTCTGCTCTTGGGGTGAACTTGCTTGGACGACCAGATCTGGCCATGTTGGCAGTTGTTTTGAAAGCCTTCCACTTGTACACAGTTTTCTGGACTGTGGAATGGCTAATTGCAAAATCTTTGGAGATCTTTTTAAATCTCTTACCAGACTCATAAGCTTCTACAATTTTCTTTCTGAAGGCTTCAGACAGATCTTTTGCTCTTGCATGGTACTCTCACTTCACCAGTCAGGAGCACACCAAACTAAATGTCTGTGCTTTCAATAGGACAACCCTCCTTCAAAATGATGTGTAACCATCTTCTTGTCATGTGCACCTGGTGTGGTACACCTGTGTGTGATTTGAGCCATTTTAAGTGGAAATAAGTGTGGGGGTGTCCTAAGTTTTTCCTCAGTTAGATTATGCATTTTTCTGCAATTACATTTTACAGATGATCTTCAAAAGTAATTTCTTCAGTTTTAATTGTTTAGTTATATTACTTAAATCTCTCAGTATTGCGGTTAAATATCCATAGATCCAAAAATGTTAGAAAAATACACATGCTTTCATAGGGTGTCCTAACTTTTTCACATGACTGTATGCTATAGCACTTTAGACTATCTCTAAGAATCTATTTTGATTATTGGCTATTAGGACTAACCAAAATTTTCAAGAAACCTCTTAATTAAAAAGGAAACTCTTGACCTGTTTGTTTTGGCGCTTCACTGGGAAATAAAGCTCCATCATAGAGCAGCAACAACAAGGCCTGAAGAAAACACTGGTCCCGCGGAGCTGCATCCAATCAGCAGGCTGCATTCTGCTCAGCATCTCGGAGTGACTGGAGAGAGCAAACACCTGAGCAGGAGGCACTCTTTTCAGGTAACTGCACACAATTTTATCGTAGTTATTTCTCATAATTTGTTGGCATTGTCATTGTGTAGTTTGACTGTACAGTAGGTTTGTACACAGTGTTGTGCAGTAACGCGTTACTAATAACGCCGTTACTATTGACAGTAACTAATACTGTAACGCGTAAAATAAACGAACTCAGTTACCGTTACTAAACGGCGCGTTACCGCGTTACTGAACCTGCTCATTTTGAAACTGGCATCATGTGCGCGACTCGCATAGGCACAGGGGAAGTTTTTTTCTCCCTTTGGTAAGGGCGGGATAAGTAATGATGATTGGCTAAAGCAGAGTAAGATTTCATGTTGAGCCAATCAGAGACACCCAGTGGGCGGTGGGCGGGTTCTACACACAATCCCAGCACACAGTAGTAGCGCACACACACAATACACACACCCCGTGTCAGATGGAGAGTCCCGAGTCGAAGACAGAAGTATAGGCAGTATTTTAACATCGTCGAGGTAAAAGGTAAAAACGTACATGTTACGTGCACATTGTTTACCTGGCCAGCCAAATGATATCTCTCTGTATTTCCTATACAGCGCGATACCGCTGGTACAGCGATGAGTCATGGATTCTTCCAGGCAAGCACATTGTGTCAAAGACCAAAGACTTTGTCCACGTCCAATATAAGCAACTCGAATTTAATGAAGCATCTCTGGACGGCGCACGCTTCTGTTAAACTAGTGGCCACCAGCAGGCCCCATGATGATCATCACATGCTCGGTGTCGTTAACAATGAAGGAGAGAGGAGGAGGAGGAGAGGAGGAAGAGGAAAGGAGAGGAGGAGGAGAGGAAGGGGCAGAAGAAGCAGGCTCCATGATGATAATCTCATGCTCGGTGTCGTTAACAATGAAGGAGAGAGGAGGAGGAGGAGAGGAGGAAGAGGAAAGGAAAGGAGGAGGAGAGGAAGGGGCAGAAGAAGCAGGCTCCATGATGATAATCTCATGCTCGGTGCCGTTAGCAATGAAGTCCACGGTGACAGAGCCACGCCAGCCAAGCAGCAAAAGCTGTATAATGCACTGTCAAAAAATCCAAATTATTTGACATTTTTTAACTTAAAAAAAGTAACGCATTAGTTACTTTCCTAGGTAACTAGTTACTTTTATAGTGTAGTAACTCAGTTACTAACTCAGTTACTTTTTTGGGTTAGTAACTAGTAACTGTAACTAATTACTTTTTCAAAGTAACGTGCCCAACACTGTTTGTACATCAGCTGTTCTGTGATGCTCGCCTAGTTTTTGTGCGTAATACTGGAAAATGTCTTTTTACCATGCTATTTATTAGTAAATACAGCTGTGCTATATGTTGGTGGGAACTTAAAGTGTGATTTTTTACAAAACAAACTCTGAATTCATTATGTCCATATGCAATGCTCAAGTATTAATCCCAAAGTAAATAAAAGTATGTCCCAAAAGTATTGATAATAAACTGTCCCCTGTTATGGAAATAAACCTGTCACCATATAGACTATAGAGTGAAAAACAGGACGATTACCCAGATGTGCAGCCATCTTGGTAGGATTACGCACTCAAAATTACATGTGTTTAGATAGCAACCATGCAGAAAAAATCTAAATTTTGTGAGAAACCTTCCACATCGGAATCCAAAAGTTCTGACACAGTTGACCAGCTGTATAGGGATAAGTGGGATGCCAAAGAAAAGAAGCGTTATATGAAAAAACTCAAATTAATTGGGTAAGAAGATCTGTATGAGATGGATTCAAGTTTGTTCAGTGACAGTGGTGATTTGTCGATTCTGCTGCTGTAAGCGATCCCGACATAGTCAACTACCTGGTCTTCTCCTCAAGCCGATATACAGCACAAGCCCTTCAGAGCTCTAAAGGTCTGGAGGCAACAACCACTTTGTGGATGGTGATGGTACCAGAGCGTAAAGTGCGGAAATTGGAGACAAGTGTATTGTGATGGCAAAGGTCGGCATACTTGTATTGCTTATGTAATGTGTTTAAGTACTAGTACAGTGGTACCTCACCTTACGAAATTAATTCGTTCCAGAAGTGGTTTCGTAACGTGAAAAATTCGTAAGTTGAGTAGCTATTTCAATGGAAAAAGCCTGATTCGTTCCAAGGCCCCGATCCAAGTTTTTTTTTTTATAGTGTAACTTTTTTTATAGTGTAACATTGTGTTCTGCGTCCTGATTGGTTTCTCAGACTGGATTTAAACTTTTCTCACATTTGTCTCTCGTTTAAACACTCAAACTTTCATAGATTTTCAACAAAATGTATTAATAATGAAGTGTGGGGGGAAGGGGGAGGGGGCAGAAAACTGCGCCCTGACACGTGTGATAGCGCAGCATGACCCGGCGCGGGGGCTGCCTTTATTTGTGGCACAAAAGATGCAAGCAACAAAAAACAAAAAGCAGAACATGATGAAAACAATGGTGTGCGGTAAAGGCGCCCGAATGGTCCCAATCCTCGTAATTTTCATTGTCCTCGATTGCTTGTAATATCAAACGCAGACGACACAGCTCGTGTCATATTAACGAAACCAAAAACGCAGTTTTTTCGTTCATACGAACAACCAAATTCTGCAAAATGCACAACACGTACACCAATGCCGCTCCGTCAAACTCCTCGCACAGATAGTTGTGTTTTTATATTGAGTAGACATCACCTGGAAGGAGTTGGACTACAGCGCCACATAGCGTTGCGGAGCGGGCCAGGTCGCTGACCTGAATCTGATTGCGCGAGCTGCATGTGCACTCGGATTGGAGGACAGACCATCCGCCGAGTAACGGGAGAAATCCAATCCAATCCTAATTCGATCCTACCATGTGCACGCACTCACTGTGTGCATGTCTGGATGTGTGTGGATGTCACGAAATCACTAATGACAGGTGCAAATAAAGACACCTTCCTACCAGGCTAAGAGTATGTGGTGAACCAAAATGTCAAAGGCTACGTTCACACTGTCGGCCAAATCTGATTTTCTTTTACCCATGTGACCTGCATCAGTGGTCCCCAACCTTTTTTCTCGTAAGGACCGGTAAATAAATGGACTTTTTGTGGAGGGAGGTGGAGGAGTTTTTGTTTGTTGGAGTTCATGTTTGTTGCTTAGTGTAATTTGCAGTATATTTTCAGAGTAAATATTGTGGTAAAGTAAAAGGAGTTGTAATTATTTTGTATAAAGATATCACATTTTCACATTTTTCTCTGAGACCCGGTACCAGACGGCAGTGCAGACATTCTCCATATGCAGAAAATATGAAAAATGTTGCAGATTGTTCTACATATCTTTAAAAATATATTATTACTCAAAAATAAAACAGTTTCATGAGTGTGAGTGGACTCGCTTCTCCACAGTGATAGAACACTTTATAACACCTGTCACTTTAAACAACATACTTGAACCATAAGTAATCTACTTTCACCGATGTGTGTTCTGCTCATACTGTATATTTGTTTTACATTCCATTAAAGTCTATTTTCATTTATCTTATTTGAATGCATATCCTTATTTTTGTGTAGAGTTTTGAGAAGAGAAGTGCAAATAAGGCTAAGCTATAACCCTAATAAGAAAATACAGGAAACTGAACCCAGCACAAGAGCGTGATGTGTGGTTTGACACTTCCAACTAAAGGGGAGGAGACTTTCACAAAACTTATTTTAGGCACTGAAAATAAAGGTGAGCAGAATTACAAAGAATATGAGAATCATTTCAGTTTTTGTGCCGTTTTTTTTGCTGAGTGCATAATTAAATACTGTTGTCTAAATGTACTGAACAAAGTATATTTTTCATTGAGTTGAGGTCACTTTTTGTTCATGTGTTGGCAGTGCTGTTTGCTGGACGATATGGATTCATCAGATCACAGACTCTTTTCAAAGCTGCTGAAGGAGGGAATATTACACAGTATTGTCACATATCAGATTTATTTTTTGGGGAAATACTAAAATCTTTTGTAAAACAGATTGTGACAAAAAAGAAAACATTCTGGTTCAGACTGGTGTACAAGTGTGGTCTGGAATATGGGCAGAGAAACTCAAACATGGTGGAATTTCAAATTGAGGTCTCTCCTGGTAAGTCCATGCAACTTTCTGGATGTATGACATCACCTGCACGGTAGAATATAGATAGAAGATAAACTCAAACATTCTCCATGGAGATATGTTTTATACCATTGCTGGGTTTCAGATGATTCAACATTCTATAGGCCGACGTTATGTAATACAGATGGCTAAAATTAATATTGTTTATTTGTTCCCATGGAGATGGAGCATGGTTTTAAAGTTCTTTTACTGGTTTTTAAATGTCTTAATGGTCTTGGGCCTTCTTATCTTTCAGAACTGCTTTTACCTTACAAACCTTCATGGACCCTGTGCTCCTCCGGCAGCAGCTCCTGGTCATTCTCAAAGTCTGGACACACACTCACGGAGAGGCGTCTTTTCAGTATTACGGCCCTCGTCTATGGAACTGCCTGCTGGAGGACCTCAGGGCTGCACAAAACGTTCATGGTTTTAAGAGTGGGCTCAAGGCTCAGCTGTTTAGCTTGGCCTTTGATTGAAATTTTATACTTTTACCTGTTCTATTATTCATATTTTATTTTAGGCATTTTATTAGCTTGAACTAATATTCATCTGTCATTTATAGGATGTCCAGTGCTCCCTCTGTAGGAGCCCTCTGCACCGGGAGCGGTGGTCGACTGCGGCTGCCGGGGTCTGTCCCGTGGGCTCCTGGTGGGGGGATGGTGCTTGGGCCTCATCTCTCCCTGGGGCGGTTCCTGGTGGCGGTGGATGGCTCTCTGATCCTGGTGTAGACGGCTCCTCTGATGGTGCTTTCTCAACTGGTTCGCCTATTTTCAGCCTGACATTTTACTATGTGTAATTTTATGTATTTTAGCATGTTAGTGTGTGTGTGTGTGTGTGTGTGTGTGTGTGTGTGTGTGTGTGTAGTAGATACCAGAGCAAGAAATACTCAAGTAAAAATAAAAGTATTACATGAAAAATGTACTTAAGTAAAAGTATTAAAGTACGTGTTTAAAAATGTATTTAAAGAGTACAAAGTATTTTTTTCAGATTTTCAGATTTTCAGAAGTTCTAATTCTGATGGGCGTGTGGGGGTTTCCAAAGAACTCGTTTGATGTCTTTTTTGGTCATTTAATATTTGCTTTTCCTGCTATCTCAGTGTGAGATAGCAGCCTCAGTGTGAGCGCCACCACTTCCTGCCCGGCTTTATCTGTGTGGATTTTGCAGAGTTGTGCTAAAATGAAAATAATCTTTATTATTATTTTATTATTATTTACCTTTATTTAACCAGGAAAAAAAGTCCCATTGAGATTCAAAGATCTCTTTTTCAAGGGAGTCCTGGCCAAGAGGCCCACACAATACAACTCACAAGACGACAATTAAATATAAGGTCAACACAGATCAAATGTTAAAAACAATTAGAAACACAATACGACTCACCAGACAACAAATAAATATAAAATCAACACAAATAAAATGATAAAAAACAGTTTAAAAACATTGGCATATCATCGATTGCGTTTCCAGGTCCTTTAAAAGAGTATTAAAAGAAGCCATAGGTACGAGTGTTTGAAGTTTTAAAACTCTCTGCAAAGAATTCCAGTCTGCTAGAGCACGGTACTGAAAACACAGTTTTCCTTTCTCTGTTCTCACAGTAGGAACCAACAACGTGAAAACATCCTGAGAACGTAAATTCTGGGGTCCGTCAGGCCTCCGCTGAAGATACACACTGAAGTATTGAGGGAGCAGCCCAACAAGTCCCTTATAAATAAGTTTATACCAGTGTGTGAGCCGCCGGGTCGCTAAAGCAGGCCATCCAACACGAGAGTAGAGTTCACAATGATGGGTCCGAGCACTACAGTTTGTAATAAAGCGCAAAGAGGCGTGAAATACTGAGTCCAGAGAGCGCAGAGCTTGGGCTGGGGCATGCATATACAAAAGATCCCCGTAGTCTAGCACAGGGAGGAATGTTGCAGCAACAAGCCTCTTTCTGGCATTGAATGAAAAAGACAACTTGTTTCTAAAATAAAAACTCAATTTAAAACGCAACTTTTTGACAAGAGAGTCGATATGAAACTTAAAAGACAGTCCATCATCAATTATGACACCCAAGTATAAAAGCATGAACAACTTCAATAACCGAGCCATCAGGTGCAACAACTGGAGGAACATTTTGCACAATCTTACTTCTAGAAAACAGCATTACTTTGGTTTTGTTTGCATTAAGACAGAGTTTCAAGTCAGAGAAGCTGTGGCAAACAATGTTAAATGCATTTTGCAATTTGTCAATGGCTTCAGTGAGTGAAGATGCGAAACAATATATAATCATGTCATCTGCATAAAAATGGCAATTTGCATTTTTTACATTCTGCCCCACATCATTTATATATATAGTGAAGAGAAGTGGTCCCAGAATAGACCCTTGTGGTACACCTCGAATAACAGGAAGATCATCTGAACACTGGTGACCACATTTAACCCTTTGAGATCTGTCACAAAGATAATTTGAAATCCAACTGATTGCTTGTTCCGAAAGTCCAATGCTTACAAGTCGTTGCATTAATAATTGATGATCTACAGAGTCAAACGCCTTGGACTAGTCAATGAAAATAGAGGCACAATTTAGTTTTTTATCGGACGCTGAGCAAATATCATTTACAACCTTCAATGCTGCCGTCATGGTGCTATGCTTTTTCCTGTATCCCGACTGAAATTCGAAAAGGATTTCACAAGTTTCCAAATATGATTTTAGTTGTTCATTTATCAAACTCTCTCAAATTTTGGAAACAACAGACAATTTTGAAATTGGTCTATAATTACTTAGGACACTTTGGTCGCCTCCTTTAAAAAGTGGAAATACAAAAGCAGAATTCCATATTTTAGGGATTTCTGAAGTGGACAAGGTCAAATTAAAGATGTGTGTAAGCGGCTCTGCTATAGAATCAGCTGCCAATTTTAAAAAATGGGGATCTAAAAGATCTGGGCCATGTGATTTTTTAGTATCGAGATGTTTCAGCTGTTTATGCACATCCTCAACAATGATAGGCTGAAAGTTAAAAGAGGAAGGCCTGGAAGCTGGAAGAAAATGGCCATCATTTGCCATGTTATCATTTGAATGTTTTGACCCAGAAGCTACAAAGTATTTGTTAAAACAATTTAACATTTCATGTTTGTCTCGAACAACAATTGATTCATTAACAATGGAAACTGGCAAAAACTGAGAATTATCACTTACAGAAAGAGATTTGACTGTTTTCCAAAAACGTTTTGGGTCATTCAGACTGTCAGTAGTAATAGATAAATAATATTCTGCTAATTAAGTAAGAACATCTATTTCGTAACCTTCTGAAGGTAAGCCAATCGTCAGTAAGACTGGACTTTCTTGCTTTTGCCCAAGCTTTGTTGCGTTAAATAATATTTGAAAGCTCAGATGAGAACCAAGGATTATTTCTTCCTTTTATTCGGAATTTCCGGAGTGGAGCATGTGCATTAACCACGTTATTAAAAATTTCGTAAAAATAATTCCAAGCCAATTCAACATCTGGAATTAGACAAACACGATTCCAGTTGCAGTTTCTTAAATCAAGAAGAAACCCTTGCTCTGAAAAATGTTTTAAATCCCTCTTTATGGTGATACGGGGTTTCCTTTTAATAATTTTTGTGCTTCTGACTCCTGCCACAACACAATGGTCGATTAAGTCATTACAGAACACCCCAGTGGCACTGTATTTATGGGGAGCATTGGTCAAAATAAGATCAATCAAAGTAGATTTCTCATAACACTTTGGATTGGGACGAGTGGGAGAACTAATGAGCTGGGTTTAAAGATAAGGCCGTGCACAGGAGCTGAAACATGAATGCCACTGAAAACATGTTCTAAAGTACAAATAAAATTAAGACTTGAGCAGGACACTTCTGTGTTTAGAAAGAGACATGTTTTCTCTCAACACTAACGCCAATGAGGAAGAATAAATATTAAAACATTACAAACGGAAAAAGTATTCTACTTATACAAATAATCTGCGTGTTTTTGTTTTGATGAATGTGAATTTGAATGGGGCTGTTTATTATTAACACTGAAACTGAAAGTAACGCTTTATATTAAGGTCCTATAATAAGAATTAATAGTCAATAGTTAGAAGGTAATAAGGCCCTTATAAGTGCATATAAGATGCTTATTGACATTACTATGTGTTTATAGGACTATATATGTATTAATAATCGGTTGATGATGTGCCGAGATCTACCAAGAGTTATTCACAGATTCTGAAAGTGTAGATTCTAAGCTTTCCAGCAGTACCTTACACCTGGTTTAGACCTGGTTTAGACCTGGTTTAGACCTGGTTTAAAGCTGGTTTAGACCTGGTTTAGTCTTGGTTTAGACCTGGTTTAGACCTGATTTAGACCTGGTTTAGACCTGGTTTAAACCTGGTTTAGACCTGGTTTAGTCTTGGTTTAGTCCTGGTTTAGACCTGGTTTAGACCTGGTTTAGACCTGATTTAGACCTGGATTAGACCTGGATTAGACCTGGTTTAGACCTGGTTTAGTCTTGGTTTAGACCTGATTTAGACCTGATTTAGACTTGGATTAGACCTGGTTTAGACCTGGTTTAGACCTGGTTTAGTCTTGGTTTAGTCCTGGTTTAGTCCTGGTTTAGACCTGGTTTAGTCTTGGTTTAGACCTAGTTTAGACCTGGTTTAGACCTGGTTTAGACCTGGTTTAGTCCTTGTTTATTCCTGGTTTAGACCTGGTTTAGTCTTGGTTTAGTCGTGGTTTAGACCTGGTTTAGTCTTGGTTTAGACCTGGCTTCATCCTGGTTTAGTCTTGGTTTAGACCTGGTTTAGTCCTGGTTTAGTCTTGGTTTAGTCCTGGTTTAGACCTGGTTTAGTCCTGGTTTAGACCTAGTTTAGTCTTGTTTTAGTCTTGGTTTAGACCTGGTTTAGTCCTGGATTAGTCCCGGTTTAGACCTGGTTTAGACCTGGTTTAATCCTGGTTTAGTCCTGGTTTAGTCCTGGTTTAGACCTTGTTTTAGTCTTGGTTTAGAGCTGGTTTAGACCTGTTTTAGTCCTGGTTTAGTCCTGGTTTAGTTTTTGTTCAGTCCTGGTTTAGACCTGGTTTAGTCCTGGTTTAGTCCTGGTTTAGACCTGGTTTAGTCCTGGTTTAGACCTGGTTTAATCCTGGTTTAGTCTTGGTTTAGTACTGGTTTAGACCTGGTTTAGTCCTGGTTTAGACCTGGTTTAGTCCTGGTTTAGACCGAGTTTAGACCTGGTTTAGACCTGGTTTAGTCCTGGTTTAGACCTGGTTTAATCCTGGTTTAGTCTTGGTTTAGACCTGGTTTAGTCCTGGTTTAGACCTTGTTTTAGTCTTGGTTTAGAGCTGGTTTAGACCTGGTTTAGTCCTGGTTTAGACCTGGTTTAATCCTGGTTTAGTCTTGGTTTAGTACTGGTTTAGACCTGGTTTAGTCTTGCTTTAGACCTAGTTTAGTCTTGGTTTAGACCGAGTTTAGACCTGGTTTAGACCTGGTTTAGTCCTGGTTTAGTCTTGGCTTAGACCTAGTTTAGTCCTGGTTTAGACCTGGTTTAGTCTTAGTTTAGTCCTGGTTTAGACCTGGTTTAGACCTGGTTTGGTCCTGGTTTAGTCTTGGTTTAATCCTGGTTTAGTCCTGGTTTAGACCTAGTTTAGACCTGGTTTAGACCTAGTTTAGACCTAATTTAGACCTGGTTTAGACCTGGTTTATTCTTGGCTTAGTCCTGGTTTAGACCTGGATTAGTCCTGGTTTAGTCTTGGTTTAGTCCTGGTTTAGACCTGGTTTAGACCTGCTTTAGTCCTGGTTTAGTCTTGTCTTAGACCTGGTTAGGTCCTGGTTTAGTCTTGGTTTAGTCCTGGTTTAGACCTGGTTTAGTCCTGGTTTAGTCCTGGTTTAGACCTGGTTTAGACCTGCTTTAGGCCTGCTTTAGTCCTGGTTTAGTCTTGGCTTAGACCTGGTTTAGACCTGGTTTAGACCTGGGTTAGACCTGGTTTCCCCCACCAACCTAAACATGCGCCATAGGTAAAATCCTCCAGCTTAGGGCCTGACCAAAGCATAAATAACAAAACAAAATCATGGGGATGCTCCCCGGGTCAAATATAGAAACAACTTCTCCTGTGCGAGATCAATAAAGGTCAATCTTCTAATCCTTGACCACTGTAAGGCACTTTGTGCTACAATTTTGTATGAAAAGCGCCTTATAAATATTTGATTGATTGATTGATTGGTTTAGACCTGCCTTAGTCCTGGTTTAGTCTTGGCTTAGACCTGGTTTAGTCCTGGTTTAATCTTGGTTTAGTCCTAATTTAGACCTGGTTTAGTCCTGGTTTAGATCTGATTTGGTCCCCAATACGAAATTAATTTGAGCAGTATTACCACCTGTGAAATATTCTACTTACACCTTATTTAATCCCACCTGTACCTTTTTATTACATATTTTTTATTATATTGTTTACTTTTACCCTTGTATTTTTATTGCTTCTATTAGTACTTCTGATTATCTTAGCGACTCAACGGTTCTTCTGATCCTAAACATTTCATTACATTGTTGACCTTGTGTTGATCCTGCATATGACAAATAAACAATCTTGAATCTTGAATCTTGACTAAAAGAGATTTATAAGAACTTATAAGAAACGTGTTAACTGTTTGTTAATGCTTAAGAATATTAATAAAATACTCACGAGTATTTTATAATTGTTCATAATAACATTACAAACATATTGACTCAACTAGCCCAACCATTATGTCTTTGTCATGCTTTTATTAATCTTTATTGTTTGATTTATTAACATTAATATATACTTATCTATTATCTATTATCAGTTAACTATGCACTTGTTTACAGTTAACTGCTTTTTGCAGGTACCAGATCTAAAGTGAGAACAACGCCTTATTAAGTCTAATAAATCTTCTATTGTGCATTTATTTATAGCTAATGATTTTCACGGATTCCACATCTGGAACGAACAATACATGTGGTCAAAGTTAATACTGTATGATGGAAGGAAAAAAACTATACATTTTTCAACGATAAAGCCCAATTTTTAATTTATTTATTGCTGTGGCACATTTTCTAAAAAATTTTAAAATAAATAAATAAATAAATCACCAACAACTGACTTTTGAAGGAAAAGTACAATTTTGCGAAGTGCAACATTAATTTGTATTCCTAATAATTTAATACAAAAATCTAAAAACAAATATAATAGAGATAAAAAAAAAAAAAAACGACACTCTCATAGCCTACTATACCAGTCATCAATCAACAAATGCAACATACAACTGATCATTTTAGGTTTAAACATTCTACAAAATACTCTTAAAACATGTAATTTGGGTCAAAAGGAATTAAAACGCCTCCCCCTTTCTTACAGGCAACACATACTGCATGCACATGGTAGGATCGGATTGGATTTCTCCAAATCCGATCCCGTTACTCGGCGGGTGGTCTGTCCTATAATCCAAGTCCACATGAAGCTCGTGTAATCGGCTCTGCTACGCTATGTGACGCTGTAGTCCAACTAAAAATGCAAAATGTTCTAAAATAACAGACATTCTCTGGAGGGGCTGGAGCCTCCACGTCCTCTGCAGCCCAGGCTGAAGGTGGACAGGGAGAGGAGCAGCCAGAGACTGTGGACAGGGAACCCGAGGGAATATGAGGGAACCCGAGGAAACCCGAGGGAATATGAGGGAACCCGAGGAAACCCGAGGGAATATGAGGGAACCCGAGGGAATATGAGGGAACCCGAGGAAACCCGAGGGAATATGAGGGAACCCGAGGGAATATGAGGGAACCCGAGGAAACCCGAGGGAATATGAGGGAACCCGAGGGAACCCGACGTTTAGGCCTAGTCTAGTCTTGGTCTAGCCCAAGTTTAGTTTTGGTCTAGCCCAGGTTTAGTCTTAGTATGGCCCAGGTTTAGTCTTGGTCTAGCCCAGGTTTAGTCTTAGTATGGCCCAGGTTTAGTCTTGGTCTAGCTAGCCCAAGTTTAGTTTTGGTCTAGCCCAGGTTTAGTCTTGGTTTAGCCCAGGTTTAGTCTTGGTTTAGCCCAGGTTTAGTCTTATTCTGGCCCAGGTTTAGTCTTGGTCTAGCTAGCCCAAGTTTAGTCTTGGTCTAGCCCAAGTTTAGTTTTGGTCTAGCCCAGGTTTAGTCTTATTCTGGCCCAGGTTTAGTTTTGGTCTAGCCTAGGTTTAGTCTTAGTATGGCCCAGGTTTAGTCTTGGTCTAGCCCAGGTTTAGTCTTGGTCTAGCCCAAGTTTAGTTTTGGTCTAGCCCAGGTTTAGTCTTGGTTTAGCCCAGGTTTAGTCTTGGTTTAGCCCAGGTTTAGTCTTATTCTGGCCCAGGTTTAGTTTTGGTCTAGCCCAGGTTTAGTCTTAGTATGGCCCAGGTTTAGTCTTGGTCTAGCCCAGGTTTAGTCTTGGTCTAGCCCAAGTTTAGTTTTGGTCTAGCCCAGGTTTAGTCTTGGTTTAGCCCAGGTTTAGTCTTGGTTTAGCCCAGGTTTAGTCGAAGATTTATGTTGAACTTAAATGTTGAATCACCTGTTTTAGGTCATTTATATTTTTGTAAATTTTACCTTTTTTGTTACCCCCACAAAGCTGCCTTAAATGACTCACCTATTATGAAAGCCAAAGAGGGGAAGTCTATTGATCCACAAATGATTAGTCACCTTATTTCTTTAAATTGCTGGCATAGTTTAGGTTATCTCCAATGTCCATCCATTTTCTTGTGAAAGTAGTATTGTTGATGTGTTGGTGGTGCAAAAGAAGCAATGTTTTTTAGTTTTTTTGTTGTTTTTTATTATTATTATTATTATTATTATTATTATTATTATTATTATTATTATTATTATTATTATTATTATTATTATACATTTTTTGGAAAATATTCCACAGCAATAAATGAAGACACTTGTTTTTTTTTTTCCTTTCATCATACAGTATTAACTTTGACCACATGTATTGTTCGTTCCAGATGTGGAATCCGTGAAAATCATTAGCTATAAATAAATGCACAATAGAAGATTTATTAGACTTAATAAGGCGTTGTTCTCACTTTAGATCTGGTACCTGCAAAAAGCAGTTAACTGTAAACAAGTGCATAGTTAACTGATAATAGATACAATGTAATGAAATGTTTAGGATCAGAAGAACCGTTGATTCGCTAAGATAATCAGAAGTACTAATAGAAGCAATAAAAATACAAGGGTAAAAGTAAACAATATATTAAAAAAATATGTAATAAAATGTAATAAAATACAAAGGTACAGGTGGGATTAAATAAGGTGTAAGTAGAGTATTTCACAGGTGGTAATACTGCTCAAATTTCGTATTGCACATAATATAGTATAAGTATTGCACGTGGAGTGGGAAGAGTAGGCTTGTTGTGTCTGCTATAAACTATATTACACTCAACAAAAATATAAACGCAACACTTTTGTTTTTGCTCCCATTTTTCATGAGATGGACTTAAAGATCTAAAATTCATTCCAGATACACAATATTACCATTTCTCTCCAACATTGTTCACAAATCTGTCTAAATGTGTGATAGTGAGCACTTCTGCTTTGCTGAGACAATCCACCCCACCTCACAGGTGTGCCACATCAAGATGCTGATCTGACATCATGATTAGTGCACAGGTGTGCCTTAGATTGCTTTATTGGGGGTCTGGGGACTCAGAACCAGTCAGTATCTGGTGTGACCACCATTTGCCTCATGCAGTGCAACACATCTTCTTCGCATAGAGTTTATCAGATTGTCAATTGTGGCCTGAGGAATGTTGGTCCACTCCTCTTCAATGGCTGTGCGAAGTTGCTGGATATTAGTGGGAGCTGGTACACGCTGTCGTATACGCCGCTCAAGCACATCCCAAACATGCTCAATGGGTGACATGTCCGGTGAGTATGCTGGCCATGCAAGAACTGGGACATTTTCAGCTTCCAAGAATTGTGTACAGATCCTTGCAACATGGGGCCGTGCATTATCTTACTGAAACATGAGGTGATGTTCATGGATGTATGGCACAACAATGGGCCTCAGGATCTCATCACGGTATCTCTGTGCATTCAAAATGCCATCAATAAAATGCACCTGTGTTCTTCGTCCATAACAGATGCCTGCCCATACCATAACCCCACCACCACCATGGGCCACTCGATCCACAACATTGACATCAGCAAAGCGCTCACCCACACGACAACACACACGCTGTCTGCCATCTGCCCTGAACAATGTAAACCGAGATTCATCCGTGAAGAGAACACCTCTCCAACGTGCCAGACGCCATCGAATGTGAGCATTTGCCCACTCAAGTCTGTTACGGCGACGATCTGGAGTCAGGTTAAGACCCCGATGAGGACGACGAGCATGCAGTTGAGCTTCCCTGAGACAGTTTCTGACAGTTTGTGCAGAAATTGTTTGGTTATACAAACCAGTTGTTTCAGCAGCTGTCCGAGTGGCTGGTCTCAGACGATCTTGGAGGTGAACCTGCTGGATGTGGAGGTCCTGGGCTGGTGTGGTTACACGTGGTCTGGGGTTGTGAGGCCGGTTGGATGTACTGCCATATTCTCTGAAACGCCTTTGGAGACGGCTTATGGTGGAGAAATGAACATTCAATGCACGAGCAACAGATCTGGTTGACATTCCTGCTGTCAGCATGCCAATTGCACGCTCCCTCAATGCTTGTGACATCTGTGGCATTTTGCTGTGAGACAAAACTGCACATTTCAGAGTGGCCTTTTATTATGGGCAGTATAAGGTACACCTGTGCACTAATCATGATGTCAGATCAGCATCTTGATGTGGCACACCTGTGAGGTGGGATGGATTATCTCAGCAAAGCAGAAGTGCTCACTATCACACATTTAGACAGATTTGTAAACAATGTTTGAGAGAAATGGTAATATTGTGTATCTGGAATGAATTTTAGATCTTTAAGTCCATCTCATGAAAAATGGGAGCAAAAACAAAAGTGTTGCGTTTATATTTTTGTTGAGTGTATGAGATTATTAATACATATATAGTCTTATAAACACAATAATGTCAATAAGCATCTTATATGCACTTATAAGGGCCTTATTACCTTCTAACTATTGACTATTAATTCTTATTATAGGACCTTAATATAAAGCGTTACCAAATGGAGTTTTGATATTTTTAAGATGGTAAACTTCAGGCACAGTGCCTTTAAAGACGGGGTATTATATAAAAATTGATTTTTTTTATTTTTTTTTATTTTTTTTTTTTGCCGTGTTTCATGTTTTAAGCCTGTTCCTCATCAGAAACGCCTGAGGAGGTTTAAGAGTCGTCCACGTGTGAGGGCCGGAACTTCAACAGTCTCACTCCTGATTGGCTCATCGGTTGCTATGACACCCTAGACCAGAGTGAGACTGAACGATAAGCTGAGAGGATGAGCTGTTTGTGGAAAGTTTTATATCTGATTTCACATGTTCGTATTTACAAGAAAAACCACAAAGAGATAAAAATGTGTTCATATACAGAATGCTCAAAGAGCACACTCAGACCTGGATCCGACCTCGCTCTGTCCTGGTTCAGACCTGGTTCAGACTTTGTTCAGACGTGGTTCAGACCAGCTTCAGACCTGGTTCTCGGACATGTTCCTCTGGGTGCTGTGGGTGTCGCTCTGGTGTTGGGGTGAGTTCTGGCTCTTCTTCTTCACAAACTTTAATTGATGTAAAAAAATTGCCCTGTATTAAAAAAAAAAAAAAAAAAAAAAAAACAATCTGCTATTTTGAGGTGGTTTTCTTTAAAAAAAAAAAAAAAAAAAAAAAGTGATGTCTTGTGTCAGTTCATATATTTCAGTCTGGTTCTTTATATGTTGTTGAGCGGGCCGTCCTCCTCACACCGAGGCACCTCACACCACCCCCCGCTCCAGCTCGGCCTGAACCAGAGCTGCTCTCGCTGGTTCAGGAGTCTGGGTTTGGATCTAGTCCAGCTGGGGCATTTCTCACACACTGGGCTAGGGGCGGGGCAGTTTTTAATTGAATCAGTTGAACTGGCTATTGCCTATTGATGTAAAATTAATAGGTTCATTAAAGCCTAAACTAACAAATGTTGGTTAATAATAATATAAGATAAGATAAGATAATACATTTTATTTAAAAGGGCCTTTCAAGACACCCAAGGACACTGTACAAAACAAAGTTAAAAAACATAAAAATGCTTAAAATACAAAGATAAAAACAGAAATTCAAAAACTGGAAGATGGTGAAAGTGACTGTTATGTGGTGTAGGATTGTCTGGATTTGAAAAGAGCAAGAGAGTGAATATTGCGGAGGTCAGGAGAGAGAGAGTTCCAGAGCCCCCCATGGTGACGAGACGAGCAGAGGGAACAGAGAGCAGGAGAGAGAAGGAGGAGCGGAGGGAGCGAGAAGGAATGATGTGGAGGAGGTCAGTGATGTAAGGTGGGGCCAGGTTATGGATCACTTTGAAGGTGGTTAGGAGAATTTTAAAGTTCATTCTTTGTTTTATGGGAAGCCAGTGTAGTTGTTGGAGGATGGGGGTGATGTGGTTGGAGGAGGGGGTCCTGGTGATGATGCGGGCAGCGGAATTTTGGAGAAGCTGCAGTTTCTGGAGGGATTTGTTAGGGCGACCAAAGAGGAGGGAGTTGCAGTAGTCGATCCGGGAAGTAACAAGGCTGTGAACGAGTATGGCAGTGGTGTGAGGAGTGAGAGAGGGGCAGAGACGAGAGATATTGCGGAGGTGAAAGTAGGCGGAGCGGGTGATGTTATTAATATGGGGGTGGAAAGAAAGTGTGCTGTCAAGGATGACACCCAGACTCTTGATCTGAGGGGAAGGAAGGACAGTGGAGTCATGGATAGATATAGAGAAACGGCTGGATTTGGAGAGAGTGGAGGGGGTGCCTACTAGGAGGCCTTCAGTTTTAGAGCTGTTAAGTTTGAGAAAGTTGGAGGAGAACCAGGAATGGACTTCTTGTAGACAGAGGGTAAGAGAGGTTGTAGGGAGAGATGAGGAAGGTTTGGTAGAAATGTAGAGCTGGGTGTCATCCGTGTAACAGTGAAAAAGAATGTTGTGTTTACGGAACAGAAAGCCAAGTGGAAGGATGTAAATGCCCCCGGGCCCTGGACCCCGGACCCCAGACCCAGGACCCAAGATCCTGGGCCCAAGACCCCGGGCTTCAGACCCCGGACCCCAGACCCCGGGCCCAAGATCCTGGGCCCAAGACCCCGGGCCCAAGACTCTGGGCCCCAGACCACGGGCCCCAGACCACGGGCCCCAGACCACGGGCTCCAGACCCCAGACCACGAGCCCCAGACCCCGGACCCCAGACCCCAGACCCCGGACCCCAGACTCGGACCCCAGACCCCAGACCCCGGGCCCCAGACCCCAGACCCCAGACTCCGGACCCCAGACCCCAGACCACGAGCCCCAGACCACGGGCTCCAGACCCCAGACCACGAGCCCCAGACCCCGGACCCCGGACCCCAGACCCCGGACCCCAGACTCGGACCCCAGACCCCAGACCCCAGACCCCGGGCCCCAGACCCCAGACCCCAGACTCCGGACCCCAGACCCCAGACCACGAGCCCCAGACCCCGGGCTCCAGACCCCAGACCCCGGACCCCAGATCCCGGGCCCAAGACCCCGGGTCCCGGACCCTCTACAGCTCCAGTCAATCCTCTGTGGAGTTTTGGTTTCTAATAAAACAAAAAGTTTTAAAAAATGTTTTTATTTGACTTTAAACCTGTTTCTTTTCAGGTGTCTGTTTTGGAAAATTCACAAAGTGTTTTTATATGAAAAAATATAACAGCACACAACACACAACATTTTGTAACATGAACTCTGTGTGCAGGGGTCCTGGCAGAAAACAACAGCTCAGCAGGTAATAACACAACCTCCAACACACAACACACAACCTCCAACGCACAACACACAACCTCAACACACAACCTCCAACACACAACACACAACCTCAGCACACAACCTACATCACACAACCTCAGCACACAACCTACAACACACAACCTACAACACACAACCTCAACACACAACCTCCAACACACAACCTCCAACACACAACACACAACCTCAGCACACAACCTACATCACACAACCTCAGCACACAACCTACAACACA
>JAVJIX010000045.1:207500-232500 GCA_036785185.1 Paratrypauchen microcephalus | reverse complement strand
TAACCTAACTAAAGTTTGTACTCCTAAAGAATCACAAAGTCCATCTATTTTCTTCCACTTATCCTCGGCCGGGTCGCGGGAGCAACAGTCTAAGCAACAGGTCAGACGATTCTTGTAGTTGATGACCAGGTTTGTGCACATATCAGGAGGAAATTTGGTCCACTCTTCTTTGCAGATCATCTCTAAATCATTGAGGTTTCGTGGCTGTCGCTTGGTGACTCAGAGCTTCAGCTCAATCCATAGGTGTTCTATAGAATTAAGGTCCGGAGACAGGCTGGGCCACTCCATGGCGTTAATGTGCTTCTTCTTGAGCCACTCCTTCGTTGCCTTGGCTGTATGTTTTGGGTCATTGTCGTGTTGGAAGATCCATCCACGAGCCATTTTCAGTTTTCTGGCGGAGGGAAGGAGGTTGTCACTCAGCATTTTAACGGTACGTGGCTCTGTCCATCCTCCCATTGATGCGGTGAAGTTGTCCTGTGCCCTTGACAGAAAAACACACCCAAAGCATAATTTCCCCCTCCATGCACCTCCAGTCACTCTCTAAATCATTGAGGTGTTCATTGGCAAACTTCAGGCGGGTCTGCACATGCGCCTTCTTCAGCAGGGGGACCTTGGGAGCACTGCAGGATTTTAATCCATTGAGGTGTAAAATGTTACCAATGGTTTTCTTAGTGACTAAAGTCCCAGCTGCTTGAGATAATTGACCAGCTCCTCCTGTGTAGTTTGAGGCTGATTTCTCACTGTTCTCATGATCACTGCAACCGCACGAGGTGAGCTCTTGTGTGGAGCCCCGGACCGAGGTTGATTGCACCAACAGTTGTCTCCTTAAAGGGATATGCCACCCCCAGGTCAAATTTGGGCATCTCCCCACAGTCCAGAGACTAAAATAAGTGGTGGAAAGCGTTTTCCTGGTCACCCAGCCATTGTCCGAGTCTGTCAGTACTGACTGCCGCGGTATCTGCAGCTACTCCGTGTTAGACTGGAGTCTAACGTCGCCAGAGAAAGATTTCGGCCAAAAGGAATTAATTTGCTTGATGCGTTTCCCAATTACTTTCTGTGTAGTGCGCATTCATATCGAGTGCAAATAAATGTACAAATCAACACGAAGAGCTTGCCTTGGTCATTTTGGGTGGGAACTATTTTTCAGTGCGGAACAATAAAGCCGAAGCACACAGCACGCTGCCAGGGGAATCCCAGTTACGCACCAGGAAGGGAGTTCCCCTGTTGCGCAGTGTGGTGCGTGCTTCGGCTTTATTGTTCCGCACTGAAAAATAGTTCCCACCCAAAATGACCAAGGCAAGCTCTCCGTGTTGATTTGTACATTTATTTGCACTCGATATGAATGCGCACTACACAGAAAGTAATTGGGAAAAGCATCGAGCAAATTAATTCCTTTTGGCCGAAATCTTTCTCTGGCGCCGTTAGCCTCCGGTCTAACGCGGAGGAGCAGCAGATACCGCGGCGGTCAGTGCTGACAGACCTGGACAATGGCTGGGTGACCAGGAAAACGCTTTCCACCACTTATTTTAGTCTCTGGACTGTGGGGAGATACCCAAATTTGACCTGGGGGTGGCATATCCCTTTAACACCAGCTTCTTGCTTATGGTTGTGTAGCCCAGTCCAGCCTTGTGCAGGTCTACAGTCTTATCCCTGATGTCCTTTGACAGCTCTTTGGTCTTTCCCATGTTGAAGAGTTTAGAGTCTGATTGACTGATTCTGTGGACAGGTGTCTTTTATACAGGTGACTCGTTAAAACAAAGTCTAATTCAGGAGAAGAGGTGATTAGGAGTGTCTAACTTGTCTGTGGGCGCAGAACTCTTAATGGTTGGTTCATATATTTTCTATAATGTGATTTTCTGGATTTTCTTTTTGATCTTCTGTCTCTCAGTGTTAACATTATAAACTGTTAATGTCTTTGTCAGTCGGCAAACCTACAAAATCAGCAAGGGATCAAATACTTATTTCCTCCACTGTACATATTTACCTCAGATATATATAATCTGCACTACAGTGGTGATGTCACACATGTGTGCGTCCTGTTGCCTCAGAGTGGTGATGTCACACATGTGTGCGTCCTGTTGCCTCAGAGTGGTGATGTCAGGTGTTTCCACAGACTCGGTGCGGCTGGTCTCGGAGTCCGGTCTGTGCTCTGGTTCGGTGCAGATCTGGAACGGGTCCTGGACCGGGGTCTGTGACGGGGACTTGGGCCAGCGGGGGGCAGAGGTGCTGTGCAGGGAGCTGGGCTGTGGGGCTCCTTCTCTCCTCCAGGGGGCGCTCTCTCCTCTGGGGCAGATGTTCCACTGTGAGGGCAATGAGTCTGCTCTGATAGACTGTCCCCGCTCAGGCTCAACAAACTGCTCCTCTGGAGGAGCCCCTGTCAACCTCACCTGCTCAGGTAAAGCGGCGGGGCTCAGGTAAAGGGGCGGGGCCTCAGGTAAAGGGGCGGGGCTTCACTGCTCAGGTAAAGGGGCGGGGCATTAGGTAAAGGGGTGGGGCTTCACTGCTCAGGTAAAGGGGCGGGGGCTCAGGTAATGGGGCGGGGCTTCACTGCTCAGGTAAAGGGGCGGGGGCTCAGGTAAAGGGGCGGGGCTTCACTGCTTAGGTAAAGGGGCGGGGCTTCACTGCTCAGGTAAAGGGGCGGGGGCTCAGGTAAAGGGGCGGGGCTTCACTGCTCAGGGAAAGGGGCGGGGGCTCAGGTAACAGGGCGGGGCTTCACTGCTCAGGGAAAGGGGCGGGCTTCAATGCTTAGGTAAAGGGGCGGGGCTTCAATGCTCAGGGAAAGGGGCGGGGGCTCAGGTAACAGGGCGGGGCTTCACTGCTCAGGGAAAGGAGCGGGGCTCACTCTGTCTCTTGTCTGTTCAGAGCCGCTCAGGCTGGTTGGAAGACCCAGTCGTTGTGCTGGGACTCTGGAGATGAAACTCAGAGGACAGTGGAGACGGGTGGAGCCTGACAGACTCTGGGACCATGAGAACACAGCTGGTGTGTGCCGAGACCTGAACTGTGGCTCTGCTGTTTATGGAGAAGAGAGAGGTGGTTTTCCAGAGCGTCCTGTGTGGGAGGTCTCACTTGACTGTGTGAAGGAGTCTTCAATGAGAGAATGTCTCTCTGTATACTCCTTTTCTTCCGGGGGTCTGGAGGTTGTGTGTTCAGGTAAAAGTCAGATCTGACATTTTTATGTCTCTCACATGTTTTTTGTAATTGCTCCAGAAGAATGTTACACACACACGCACACGTACGCGCACACACACACACACACACATTGCCTCAGAGTGGTGATGTCACACATGTGTGCGTCCTGTTGCCTCAGAGTGGTGATGTCACACATGTGTGCGTCCTGTTGCCTCAGAGTGGTGATGTCACACATATGTGCGTCCTATTGGCTCACAGCGCTGATGTCAGGTGTTTCCACAGACTCGGTGCGGCTGGTCTCGGGGTCCGGTCTGTGCTCTGGTTCGGTGCAGATCTGGAACGGGTCCTGGACCGGGGTCTGTGACGGGGACTTGGGCCAGCGGGGGGCAGAGGTGCTGTGCAGGGAGCTGGGCTGTGGGGCTCCTTCTCTCCTCCAGGGGGCGCTCTCTCCTCTGGGGCAGATGTTCCACTGTGAGGGCAATGAGTCTGCTCTGATGGACTGTCCCCGCTCAGGCTCAACGAACTGCTCCTCTGGAGGAGCCGCTGTCAACCTCACCTGCTCAGGTAAAGGGGCGGCGCCTCATGTAAAGGGATGGGGCTTCAGGAAAAGGGGCGGGGCCTCATGTAACGGGGCGGGGCTCACTCTGTCTCTTGTTCAGAGCCGCTCAGGCTGATGGGAGGAGCCAGTCGTTGTGCTGGAGCTGTGGAGGTGGAACACAGAGGAGAGTGGCGACGGGTGGGGTCCGACAGACTCTGGGAGGACTCTCAGGAGGTCACAACTCGTGTGTGCAGAGCCCTGGACTGTGGCTCTGCTGTTTATGGAGAACACAGAGATGATTTTCCAGAGAGTTCTGTGTGGTGGGTCTCACCTGACTGTGTGGAGAAGTCTTCAGTGAGAGGATGTGTCGTGGGTTCAGTCTCCTCCTCTTCCCGGGGTGTGGAGGTGGTGTGTTCAGGTAAAAGTCGGATCTTACATTTTTATGTCCCTCATGTTTTTTGTAGTTGCTCCAGAAGAATGTTACACACACACACACACACACACACGCAAACAGACACACACACACACACACAGACACACACACAAACAGGCAGACACACAAACAGGCAGACACACAAACAGACACACACACGCAAACAGACATACACACACACACAGACACACACACACACAATGATCTGTCCAATCACGTCTCTCCTCAGACCTCCTGAATCGTCCAATCATCTCTGTGTCTGTGTCTGACGGGATCTCCAGGGCCCGCCCCCAGGGGGTGCAGGTGCAGCTGGGGTCAAACTTCAGGGTCAAATGCTCCGTGGAGCCACAGTACCCGGGAGGCTCCTTCCAGCTCCTCTCTCCCGCCGCGCCCCCCGGACAGAACCGCACCCTGCCCGCCGTCAATCACTCCGCCCACTTCCTGTTCTCTGACGCTGACCACGCCCACAAAGGAAACTACACCTGTGTTTACCTCCTGGAGGTGTTCAACCACAACTTCTCCTCTGAGAGCTCCACCCTCCAGCTGTCTGTGGGAGGTACACACACACACACACACACACACACATATACACACACACAGCACAACAAACACACAACACACACACACATATACACACACAACACAACACACACACACACATATATACACACATAAACACACACAACATACACACACACAGATACACACACACAGACACACACACACACACAGATACACAGACACAGACACACACATAAACACACACATATACACACACACACACACACACGCATACACACACAACACAAACACATATACACAAACATACATATACACAACACACATATATACACACACATATACACACACATATATATACATATACACATACACATACACATATACACACATACACATATACACACACACATACACACACACACATACACATATATATATACATATACACATACACATATACACACACACACATATACACACACATATACACATATATATACATATACACATACACATCACTGGTCTTGGTCTCGGCCATGGTCTTGGTCTCGGTCCAGGTCTTGGTCCTCGTCTTGGTCTTGGTCTCGGTCTCGGCCCTGGTCTTGGTCCTTGTTCTGGTCTTGATCTTGGTCTGAGTCCTGGTCTCGGCCCTGGTCTTGGTCCTGGTCTGATCTGGGTTCTTTTGTGTTTCAGAGTCAGACTCAGACCTGATCATCAGATTCGTGGTGATTCTTCTGTTGAAGCTCCTGTACATCCTCCCAATGTACTACTACTACTGCAAGGTACTGACCTTTAGACCTGGTTTAGACCTGGTTTAGACCTGGTTTAGACCTGGTTTAGACCTGGTTTAGACCTGGTTTAGACCGGGTTTGGACCGGGTTTAGTCCTGGTTTAATTTTGGTTTAGACCTGGTTAAGATCTGGTTTAGACCTGGTTAAGATCTGGTTTAGACCTGGTTTAGACCGGGTTTAGACCGGGTTTAGTCCTGGTTTAATTTTGGTTTAGACCTGGTTTAGATCTGGTTTAGACCTGGTTTAGTCTTGGTTTAGATCTGGTTTAGTTCTGGTTTTCTGACCTGTTGTTGTGCTGTGTCCTGTTGTTTCAAGTCAGGGCCAGAGGCGGCGCTAGAGAGAGACCTCCAACTGAGAGTGAGAGAGGTTCAAATCTGAGATGGTCCTGTTTCAGACCGGTTCAGATCTGAGATGGTCCTGTTTCAGACCGGTTCAGATCTGAGATTCCTCGCTTCCTGAGCATCATTAATATGTTTTATTGTATTCACTGACTGTGGATAATCCCAATCCCAATTTTTTTAAATTTTTTTTTAAATATTCAGATGTTTGTCGGCTTCTTGTGTGTTTATAATAATTTGTTTGTAAAATAATACATTTTATGAAAAAAAATGTGTGTGTTTGAGTGTTTGTGTGTGTGTGTGTGTGCGTGCTTTATAAGTAAATATCTTTTATATCTTTTAGGCTGAATAAAAACTACCGTATTTTCCGCACTATAAGGCGCACCTAAAAGCCTTCAATTTTCTCAAAAGCCGACAGTGCGCCTTAAAATCCGATGCGCCTTATATATGGATCAATATTGGTTAATCATGTCTACCGTAGTCAGCCACTACTGTAGCTTCTATTCTATGCGCCTTATATATGAAAACAGTTTTAAAATAGGCCATTCACTGAAGGTGCACCGTATAATCCGATGCACCTTATAGTGCGGAAAATACGGTAAATTAAAATGGATAATGTGGCCTATTTCATTGAGCTGTGATTGATGTTGTTGTTGGATAATTACTTCTGTTAAACCTGTTAAGCTGGTGACAGCACAGGATAGGGTTCAGAATAAACCCCCTGAAGTGTGACAGAATAAAACTACAGGATATAACTACATTATAAAACCACAGAAAACTTTTTGAATGGATTCTCCTGTTTCCCCACACCACAGAATGACCCACATGACCAGAGCGAAGAACACTGAGCTCATTGTGACGTTTACACACTCAGGCCTGACCTGAACATCACCTTTATCTTATAATACACCATGCCTCTTGAAGAATACCCTCATTTTAAACATGATGATACAGAAGTAGAGAGATGACGACAGAGAATAAGGTCAGGTCAAAGCATCCATCCATCCATCCATTTTCTTCCGCTTATCCGGGGCTGGGTCGCGGGGGCAACAGTCTAAGCAGGGACTCCCAGACTTCTTCACCCCGGACACTTCCTCCAGCTCCTCTGGGGGGACCCCAAGACGTTCCCAGGCCAGCCGGGAGACATAGTCCCTCCAGCGTGTCCTGGGTCTTCCCCAAGGCCTCCTCCCGGTGGGACATGCCCGGAACACCTCCCGAGGGAGGCGTCCAGGAGGCGTCCGAAACAGATGCCCGAGCCACCTCAGCAGCAGCTCTACTCCGAGCTCCTCCCGTGTGACTGAGCTCCTCACCCTATCTCTAAGGGAGTGTCCAGCCACTCTGCGGAGGAAGCTCATTTCGGCCGCTTGTATCCGCGATCTTGTCCTTTCGGTCATTACCCAGAGCTCATGACCATAGGTGAGGGGAGGAACGTAGATTGACCGGTAAATTGAGAGCTTCGCCTTTCGGCTCAGCTCCCTCTTCACCACAACAGTCCGGTACATCGCGTCACTGCCGACGCTGCACCGATCCGTCTGTCAATCTCACACTCCATCCTCCCCTCACTCGTGAACAAGACCCCGAGATACTTGAACTTCTCCACTTGGTTTGCTTTGACCAGGTCCAATCATCAGTGAGTCTGCTGTCCTCTCGTGTGTTTGACAGAACTACAGTTCCTATTTCCTCCTCCTTCGTCCATCTTAAGCCCTATTCGGACGGGATTAGTTTTTTGGGGTGACATGGGGTGAAGTAATAATTACCAGGGAATTTAGTCCTGTCCGTGTACCGTGTTCGTAAACATAACAGAGTATGTAAAACGGTCTGGAGGAATTACCATAGGTAATATTAATCCCATGCAAATGCGAACCTCGGTAAAGATGTATGTAATATTTCATCACATCCATTTAAAGAAATAATTTACCGCAATTTTCAAACACGGAGGAGCTTGAAGCGCTTTGTTTGGCCGGCGAGCAAAATGATCTACCAGTACTCTCAAACAAACGCACACATCGACCATTGAAAAAGCCCAAGAGGTATAAATCAGTCATCAGAGGCATGAAACTTCTGCTTGTTTTAGGTCATGTATGCTCTATTAGTCCTGATTATGGGCAATAATTTGCAAAGTTTGCATAGTTTGCTAATATTCACATAGGCTAATCATGACTTCTCTATCTTCAACTGATGCTTTATGCATAGGCGACGAATACGTGACGGCAGAGTGTAAACAAACCCCTCCCATGTCAAATAAATATTATGGACATTTCTTGTCCTGTGTGCTACCTCGCTATCTATCGTTATCTATTGGCTGTTAGGTCGTCAATCAAACTCCCTACTTTTCTAGTGTAACTGACTCACCGACGCACTGGGATTACGTGGTTTACGTTCGCCTCTCACACATTCCACAGACGCAAGACGCCGTTTACTCGAGGCTCTTTTAGGCTCTTTTTACAACTGTAGCTTCCTCAGTTTGCACAAAGTTTGTTGCAGTGGCTCACGAGAATCCACCACTAGATCGCTGCAACAGAAAGTCAGTTTTTGAGGTCGCTGAAAGAAGAAGAGAAGGGGAAAAGGAGCAAAGCCAAACTAAGGTGATTCTTGGAGCTTCCTTCCAGTGATGGCGGATGCACTGAATTCAGTAAAGCTACTAATACTTTCTATTTGTGTCTAAGTCTGTCCAGGTTGAAATATGAAATATTTAGTGTCTTGTTCGGACTTGAAAACCTTCTTAATTAAAGGGCCTATATTTTGCAAAACTGACTCTTGTGAGCGTTATACCAGGGTTGCTCAATACGTCGATTGCGATCAACTAGTCGATCGCCAAGGTAGATAGATAGATAGACCTTTATTGTCCCCGAGGGGAAATTTGTTTCCACAGACACTGTTGAAAAAAAAAAAAGAGGTAGTGTGGGTAGATCGCAGTGTCATAGTACTCGACACACCGGTCTTGGTCTTGAGATGAGTGCGATCATATTACGGTTGCTGCCATTAGCAATATTTAACCCGTGTGCGGGGCCGCACGGCAGCCCATGCGCTCGTCTGGAGCCGCGGACACTGTTGACACCACACGCGCCACCAGCGCATGCAGCTTGTCCACTACAGTGTGCACCTTTGCGTATCAGCATGTATCACAGAGCAGAGGGGTATTCCACGAAAGCTACTAAGCGTAAAGCCCGGCTTTATTCGTCAGTTGGCGCTAGTTTAAGTGAGAGTTCGGTTCCACGATGCTCGCTAAACTTAGTTCCCGCTGAGTTACTGGGGCAACATGGTCTTAGCAGATAGTCTGGTCGCGGGCAGGCTAAAGTTGTGGCCGTGTCGCAGAGAATACGTACCTGACGTAAACAGAGTGTCAAACAAACAGTTCTGCACACCTCCCGCATGAGTATCTGTGTTGTCCGAAAACAATATCAGCAAAAAAAGAAATTACCTTACGTTCTTGGTTCTTGACAATTCTCCGGTAATGTAAAACTATGCTTTTTGAACCGCTGTCTTCACGACATTAACATATAGAAGAATTCCAGAAGTGTCTCTGAGAAAGGCTTTGGTCGAGTGGTTATGTCCTATGACTCTCATATTGGCAACCCGGGTTCAATTCCCGCTATAGACCTATTGATGCCCACGTCAAATTTGAGTTAAATTTTCACGCGTTTATATTTGCAACATATTACAGAAATGGAAATTAATTTAACCTACAATTATTGTTATCATCACATAAATTATATCAGTTGGGCCTAACATCACTCTCACTTGACGACATTGACACTTTATATTTTATGTGACATCTCTATCAAAGAATACAGTTACAGGTAAACCTTTACTTTTAAAACAAAATGTAGCCAAATAACAGGCACACTCCATGATGCAACATTTCAATGATTCAACAAATTTGCTTCAGAGATGCTGTGCAAGCCTTTTTAATGAAATCCTATTTATCAATTTCCATCAATAGGCATAAAACAATAAAAGACATTAGGTATGACATTCTGGTGTGAGGCCACTGCTGGAGGACCGCTGAGGGTCAGGCAAGGCACTGCTGGAGGACTGCTGAGGAGGGTCCAAGTGTACGCCATCTTCAGTAACTAGAACACAAACATACTATTAAAATATACAAATGCTTGGATCACAGCTGAGGCAAGCATTAGCCTAGAGAATACCTTGAATATACTCTTCACGAGAACTCACAGGAAGGATCTTTGATGGGGTCCCTCCTTCAGTTACCTCCACCAGTGGGTGACCCCGGTTTAGGGCCAGTGCCAGCTCCTCTGCAGGTGAAAGGTTTTGAGGGGGGCTCCCACCTCCTGTGGCTTGGTAGTTACTGTTCATTTTAAATTAAATTAAGGTACCATTTCAACAGTATTACTAATTTCACTGAATAATAATATTAATATTAGCCTACTTACCACTCTGCAAAATGTTTTTATGCTTTGTCTTTACCTGCAAAACATTCCTCTTCACATTATTCCTGCTCAAAGACAAGATAACACAATTTAACGTATTAGTTGGAGAAAATACTTTTACACAGTAAAAATAACTTACAACTGACAAGACTGCTCTACAAATATATAATATTTATGACATCAACTGCCCACCATGAGAATCAAACTCACACCTCCCGCACGCCAGACTGTAATATTTCCCTGAACCACGGATTAGTGTTGACATCAATGGTGAAAAACATACTTAAAAAACTCAACCTCCAGCACTGTTATAGGACTTAACTTACGTATTTAAGCGCTCGGCGATCTTCTGCCACGCCATTTCTCTGGCCTTGGTTATTGCAAATGTGTTGTAGAGTTCCAAAAGCAACTTCTGTTCTGATGCGCTGAAATAATCAGCCCGAATCTTCAACATGATCGCGTTTTCGACAGTCGCTTGTTCAGGGCTTCTTACCTTCCCCGTGCACGCGTCTAGGCCAGGACTGCTTAGGCCTGACTGAACTTAGCGCTGCTGAGGCTCAGCTGAAATGCGTTAGTGGAATGGCTTCAGGCTTTAGTCTAAGTTGCGGCTAAGTCAGGCGAGGACTTAGCACTTAGTCGCCGCTATGTTTAGCGACGTTCATGGAATACCCCTCTGGTCTAGCCCAAGTTTAGTCTTGGTCTAGCCCAAGTTTAGTTTTGGTCTAGCCCAAGTTTAGTTTTGGTCTAACCCAGGTTTAGTCTTGGTCTAGCCCAAGTTTAGTTTTGGTCTAGCCCAGGTTTAGTTTTGGTCTAGCCCAGGTTTAGTCTTGGTCTAGCCCAGGTTTAGTCTTGGTCTAGCCCAGGTTTAGTCTTGGTCTAGCCCAGGTTTAGTCTTAGTATGGCCCAGGTTTAGTCTTGGTCTAGCCCAGGTTTAGTCTTGGTCTAGCCCAAGTTTAGTTTGGTCTAGCCCAGGTTTAGTCTTAGTCTGCCCCAGGTTTAGTCTTGGTCTAGCCCAGGTTTAGTCGAAGATTTATGTTGAACTTAAATGTTGAATCACCTGTTTTAGGTCATTTATATTTTTGTAAATATTACCTATTTTGTTACCCCCACAGAGCTGCCTTAAATGACTCACCTATTATGAAAGCCAAAGAGGGGAAGTCTATTGATCCACAAATGATTAGTCACCTTATTTCTTTAAATTGCTGGCATAGTTTAGGTTATCTCCGATGTCCATCCATTTTCTTGTGAAAGTAGTATTGTTGATGTGTTGGTGGTGCAAAAGAAGCAATGTTTTTTTTTTTTTTTTTTGTT
The DNA here is from genome assembly GCA_036785185.1 of Paratrypauchen microcephalus. Classification (NCBI taxonomy): domain Eukaryota; kingdom Metazoa; phylum Chordata; class Actinopteri; order Gobiiformes; family Gobiidae; genus Paratrypauchen; species Paratrypauchen microcephalus. The sequence goes on along the minus strand of JAVJIX010000045.1, from coordinate 221,047 downwards.
TCTTCTTCTTCTTCTTCTTATTATTATTATTATTTGTTCTGCCCTCATTAAAGAGTTCCCCTTCTTCAACTAGACAGACAGATGACTCCCATCACACGCTGGTCAAATTTGGTTGATTTATTACAAACTGACGGGCATGTAACAGGTGTAAAACTAGAATAAAGCAGAAAATAAAATACACAATCAGCATAAAATGTGTAATTATTGAGATATGTAACATAAAACCCCACGCATATGGTCTGCAAGTAGCTAAACAATCTACTAATTAGCTGGATATGGCAAATAGCATGATGCCAAACAATCTTTAAACATTACTCCGACAAAATTACAAAATGGTCAAAAATATACACATCAAATATTCCTCCTAACAATATCAATCAAAAATACTCACAGACGATGCCCGTATTAGTGATTTCAAAGCAGGATGGGTTTAGATTCAGCAGCTGCACAATCTACCATGCCAAACTCTTCTGAAGGCAACAAAGGATTCAAGGTGACTTCCTACATGTGTCACATGACTACAATTACAACTATGGTTGATCCAAATGAACAGACACCACCTAGTGGCTGGAGTAGGAAATAACACATTAAATGCACAGATAATGAATTCAGTCCAGAACACTCCCCGCCTGGTATCTAAAAAGATTCCACCTACAACAAGGGGAGTTACGAAAGTAAACAGTCTCTAAACAGTCTCTGGGGAGAAGAGTAGGACAACCTCTGAGACAGGCCGTAGAAAGGTCTTACTTGAACCATCCTTCGTAGTCTTGATCTCCACCTTCCTTACCTTCCCATCTGCGCTGGGGAAGGTCTTGAGGATGATGCCCATGGGCCAGTCATTCCTCTGCAACTGGTCGTTTTTCAGGAGGATGACATCACCCTCTTTCAGATTGCATTTCTCCTTTTCCCACTTCCTGCGCTTCTGCAGGGTGGGGAGATACTCAGCCCTCCATCGATGCCAAAAGGTGTTGGCGAGGCTTTGGACCTGCCTCCACTGCTTGCCATAGAGATCCTTCTCACCAAAGTCCCCCTTGGGAGGAGGAAGAGCACTGACCTTCTGAGTGAGAAGTGTCGCTGGTGTCAGGATGAATGGAGAGTCTGGGTCTGTGGACACAGGAACTAATGGGCGGGCGTTAAGGATAGCTGAGACCTCTGCCATGAGGGTTGTCAGGACCTCATGTGTGAGCTTTGCTGTACCGACCTTCAACAGCATTGAATCCAGGATACGCCTTGCCAGCCCGATCAGACGCTCCCAACTGCCCCCCATGTGCGAAGAGTGGGGCGGGTTGAAGACCCACTGACACTCATTGTCACTGAGAAATCCTTCCACTTCTTTGTCACTGGTCACAGACTCTATCTGCAACTCCTTACAGGCCCCGACAAAGTTGGTGCCGCAGTCACTTCTGATCTGTTTGGCAGGGCCCCTGACTGAGAAGAACCGTCGTAGAGCGTTGATGAAGCTTGACGACTCCATTGACTCCAGTACCTCTATATGTATGGCTCTGGTGCTCATACACGTAAAAAGTACAGCCCATCTCTTGCTGCTAGCCAGCCCTCCTCTGGTCCGCCGTGCCACGACCATCCATGGTCCGAAGACGTCCACACCCACAAATGAGAAGGGAGGATCTGAACTGAGGCGGTCCACAGGTAAGTCAGCCATCCTTTGAGTCTCCATCTTCCTGCGTAGTCTTCTGCATGTGACGCAGTGATGAAGGATGCTGCTGACGCGCCGTTTACCACCAATAATCCATAGGCCTGCCGCTCTCAAGGCACCCTCGGTGAGGTGGCGCCCTTGGTGCTGGACCTGCTCGTGATAGTGTCGGATGAGCAAAGTCGTGACGTGACTTTGTCCAGGTAAGATCACAGGACTAACCTCTTCTCCATCAAGGTTTGCTTTGGACAAGCGCCCTCCAATTCTGAGAATTCCAGAACTATCTAGGTAAGGGCACAGGCTGCAGAGAGGGCTTTGCTTGGGAATAGGTATTCCTCCTTGAATGCATTCCAATATCTCTGCAAATGCTTGCTGTTGGATGGCTTGTAGTATGACGGTTCTTGCTCTGTCCAAGTCTTCAATGGAACAGGGTCCTTCATGCATGTGCCAGCCCTTGCAGCTGTTCCCGTGTGAAGGAGTGGGCGACGTGCACGAGCCTAGCGACTGCTCGACTGAGTGACCGCCAGCTGGAGTACTTCTCAAAACGTGTAGGGTCAAGTTTGCCACTGATAACCCTGTTGAGATGACAAGTGATCTGTGGGCGGACATCAGAGTCAGAGCTAGGGTCAATCAAGTCAAAGGAACTAGGTGAAGGGTCAACCTCAGCTGACATCAACAGAAACGGAGGGCCACACAGCCATGAGGTATGAGTTAGGTTGCCTGCAGGGACTGATCGTGAGCCATGGTCAGCAGGATTTTGGCCGGAGGGCACGTACTTCCATTGCCTTGGGCTTGTGGACCTCCTAATGCGCTGCACCCTGTTACTCACGTACACATAGAATCGTCTTGATTCATTGTGGATATAGCCCAGGACCACTTTACTATCAGAGTAGAAGGTCACTGCATCGAAGATGGTGTCCATCTCATCCACGATTGTGTCTGCAATCTCTACTGCCAGGACTGCCGCACACAGCTCGAGCCTTGGAACTGTTGTCTGTGGACGTAGGGCAAGCTTTGCCTTACCGAATATGAAGCCAACTTCCACATTGTTGCTTGCATCGGCTGTCCTCACATAGGCAACAGCAGCTATGGCCATCGTGGAAGCGTCACAGAAAACACACAGTTCCTTACTGTATGCTTGGCGGAGAGAGCTAGAAGTGTACTGGCGTGGGATCTTGAGCTGCTCTAGCTCCTTCAGCGAGTCCCTCCATAGCTTCCACTCTCTGTATTTTTCCTCAGGGAGAGGGGCGTCCCAGTCACATGACTCTGCAGTGAGCTCCCTCAGTATCGACCTCCCTTGGATGCTTACAGGGGCCGCAAACCCCAGAGGGTCGAACAGACTGTTTACAGTTGACAGGACCCCACGTCTTGTGTAGGGCTTCTCTGCCTCGGCAACTTGGAAGGTAAAAACATCTTCCGCAATGTCCCAGCTCACCCCCAAACTTCTCTGCATTGGAGGGGGGTCTGTGCTGAGATCCAGGTCTTTCATCCCCTTAGCAAGATCGTCAGGTGGAAAGGCTCTCATCACAGCCACCCTGTTGGACAGGATCTTGTGGAGTCGGAGGTTAGAGAGTGCCAGCATGTCTTGGGTGTTGTGAAGAAGAGTGATGGCTTCCTCTTCAGATGGGACCGATAGAAGCCCATCGTCAACGTAGAAATTCCTCTCCACGAACAGCCTAGCCTCTGTGCCGTATTCCCTCTCTCCCTCTGCAGCAGCTCTGTGGAGCCCATATGTGGCCACGGATGGTGACGGGCTATTTCCAAAGACATGTACGCGCATCCTGTACTCAATGACGTCGTCATCCAGGTCATTGTTGCGATGCCAGAGGAATCGCAGAAAGTTCCGATGGTCCTCACGTACGACAAAGCAATGGAACATCTGCTGGATATCAGTTGTCACCGCCACTGGCTCCCTCCTGAACCGCAGCAGTACCCCGAGCAAACTGTTGTTCATGTTTGGGCCCGTGAGGAGGACATCATTGAGCGATACCCCTTGATGTTGCGCACTGGAGTCGAATACCACCCTCACCTGTCCAGGCTTCTGTGGGTGATATACCCCAAAGAAAGGTAGATACCAGCACTCCTCTTCTGGTGGTAAGGGTGGTGCTACCTCAGCGTGTTCATTCTCAAAGAGCTTGCTCATGAACTCAGTGAAATGCTCCCTCTTCTCAGGATGTTTCCTGAGCGCCTTGGTGACTGTTATGAGACGGGTCTGTGCCTGCTCACGGTTGTTTGGCAGACGCTGGCGTGGGGTGCAGAAGGGGAGTGGAGCCTGCCAGCTGTTGTCATCCCCCTGTTTCAGTTCTTTCTCCATAATTCTCAGAAAGGCAAGATCCTCCATAGAAGGTGCTGTCTTGTCGTCGTCCTTCGTGTGGCAAAAGATGGACTCCCCATGAGTTGCGCTTTGTCACTCGGCAAGGACAGCTGTTCTGAGACCGTAGGGTTCTGGAACTGGCATGAGTGGTCGAACTTCTCTTTGATCTCAATCTTGTTGCGGCAGGGGCGTAGAACACTGGGACGTCCATTCTCAAGAACATAGGTTCTGTAGGAGTTCACAGGTGAGGGTAGATGAGAGCCGTTTATACAAACGTCCCCTACTATCACCCAACCAAGGGCTAATCGCTGTGCGAAGGGAGCATGCAGGGGACCATTACGTTGTTCAAGGACCTTGTGCACTTGAATAATGTCTCTTCCTAAAAGAAGTAAGATATCAGCCTCAGGGTCAAGAGGAGGTATCTTGGAGGTTAGGGACTTCAGGTGCGGCTGATACTTCACTGCGGCTGGTGTGGGAATCTCTGCCCTGTTATCAGGAAGTTGATCACACTCAATGAGTGTAGGAAGAGCTAGACTGGTCTCGCCATCAGCTGACTCCACGATGAACCCCCTCGCCCTGCGGCCTGCAGCCTCTGACACACCTGCACAAGTTTTGAGTGTGTAGGGAGAGGTGTTGTCAGCTATGTCAAACTTCTCAAAGAATGACGACCTGGCTAGTGACCTATTACTTTGGTCATCAAGGATCGCGTATGCTCTTGTCTTCTTCTCAGGTTGGTGTTTAGGATATACATACACCAGGCAGATTTTGGCACATGACTTGGTAGCTGCACTGTCTCCACAGACCTCGGTGCAGGCTGAGGTGGTGACTGCAGCAGGAGGAGATTCCTCTCCCTCCCCGCCATGCTCTTCCGAGGGGCTACTAGCTGGCTTTGCCAACCATGGTGCCGGACTGGCATGAAGGGCTGCAATGTGCTTATCACTGTTGCATTCTGAGCACTGAATGACAGCCTTGCAGTCCTTAGCTTGGTGAGAGGTAGAAGAGCAACAGCGAAAGCATATGCCATTCTCTTTAAGGAAAGCCTTACGCTCGTCCAGCAGCTTAGCTCTAAAAGCTCTACACTTGGGTAGGGGTGGGGCTTTTTATGTATGGGACACTCTTTCTTTAGGCTGTCTGAACCCTTAGCCTCGTCCCCTTTGGCAGGACTGTCCACGTCTGTTTTGTGCACAGCAATTGGGGGTTTAGCTGATTTTTGAGTGAATCTCTCCGCCTTAGGTGGCATGTTGCTGGGAGCTGAAGCTGCAAAGCTTGGGTCGTTCCTCATCTTTGCTTCTGCACGAATGAACTGGGCAAATTCAGAGAAGGGCGGAAAGATGGTGTGGTATTTTTCTTTATACCTCGTACCGTGAACCATCCACTTTTCTTGTAGGTTGAATGGTATTTTCTCCAGGATCGGGTGAATGCCTCGTGCCGTGTTCAGATAGGCCAAAGCAGGCAGGAACCCATCCTCCATGGCCCCCTCTATCTCCAGGAGAAGGTCACCTAGCTCTCGTAGCCGTTTGGGTTCTTTATTGGAGAATTTGGGAAACTGTTCAAGCTTATTAAAGAGGGCTGTCTCCAAGGCCTCTGGAGAACCATAAACCTCCTCTAATCTTTGCCAAACCAAGCTGAGGGCCTCCCCAGGGTAGTTGACACGAACTGACCTCACCCTTCGTGCATGCTCAGCAGATTCGGGGCCAAGCCACTTAATCAGCAGGTCGAGTTCCTCACTAGGCTTCAGATCTAGGTCTTCAGTGGCGTTTGAGAAGGCGGACCTCCAGGCCCAGTAACTTTCAGGCCTGTCATTGAACTTTGTGAGTCCAGCTGTCAGTAGTTCACGGCGAGCTAAGAACCTTCCTAGCACTGATACATTTGCATTGGATTCCCCTCCCCGTGGATAGCCATGCCCTGATGTATCATGCCTGGGTGTCCATTGGTGCCTTGGCGGAGATGCTGGTTGTGATGGAGTAAATTCTTTTTTCTGTGTGGATTGCAGTGGCGGATGTTTTGAATTTTCAGCTGATGCAGAGGGCCTTGTGGTTTGAACAGATAAGCGCTGCCTCTCGTTTTGTCTAGGTGGCTCATGCTGTGTCTGATATTCATTACGAGGCTTCAGGTTAACAGCTGCAGAGGGAGTAAAATCAGGCTTTTTATCCTGCTCTACATTGTCTGTGTGCTCATTGGATTTTACATAGGCATACTGTTCCTGAACATATTGCTCTGTTCTCTTAATTGAATGATAGGATGAGCCTTGATCAACATTATGAACTTCAGTGAGCACCCCCATTGCTGCCGATTCAACTGCCGATTCCAATACATTAGCTTCAGCACAGGCGGCCTCAGCCTCCTTCTCTTGCTGTATGGCTTCTAATGTGGCTTCAAGACGTGTCTCCTCTACTTTCAGCTGAGCCTTTCTTACTTTAACATCAATCTCTTTTTGTGCATATGATGCTCTGGCACGTGCAGCCTCTGCCTTAGCCCTCGCTTCCACTGCAGCCAGGCTGGTTACTGATCTAACAGAGTGCTTCGATGATTTGGATGTTTTAGATGAGCGTGAGCACTCTGATCTTGTCTCATAATTCTTTTCTGACTTCGCTGACATCTTGGGTCTAGTAGATGCGGCTGAGCTGACTGAATCTCTCACTCACCGGGGTAGGAGTCACTGTTGAGTCCGTCTTTTTACTGATCTGCCCTCATTAAAGAGTTCCCCTTCTTCAACTAGACAGACAGATGACTCCCATCACACGCTGGTCAAATTTGGTTGATTTATTACAAACTGACGGGCATGTAACAGGTGTAAAACTAGAATAAAGCAGAAAATAAAATACACAATCAGCATAAAATGTGTAATTATTGAGATATGTAACATAAAACCCCACGCATATGGTCTGCAAGTAGCTAAACAATCTACTAATTAGCTGGATATGGCAAATAGCATGATGCCAAACAATCTTTAAACATTACTCCGACAAAATTACAAAATGGTCAAAAATATACACATCAAATATTCCTCCTAACAATATCAATCAAAAATACTCACAGACGATGCCCGTATTAGTGATTTCAAAGCAGGATGGGTTTAGATTCAGCAGCTGCACAATCTACCATGCCAAACTCTTCTGAAGGCAACAAAGGATTCAAGGTGACTTCCTACATGTGTCACATGACTACAATTACAACTATGGTTGATCCAAATGAACAGACACCACCTAGTGGCTGGAGTAGGAAATAACACATTAAATGCACAGATAATGAATTCAGTCCAGAACATTATTATTATTATTATTATTATTATTATACATTTTTTGGAAAATATTCCACAGCAATAAATGAAGACACTTGTTTTTTTTTTTCCCATCAAGTATTAACTTTGACCACATGTATTGTTCGTTCCAGATGTGGAATCCGTGAAAATCATCAGCTATAAATAAATGCACAATAGAAGATTTATTAGACTTAATAAGGCGTTGTTCTCACTTTAGATCTGGTACCTGCAAAAAGCAGTTAACTGTAAACAAGTGCATAGTTAACTGATAATAGATAATAGATAAGTATATATTAATGTTAATAAATCAAACAATAAAGATTAATAAAAGCATGACAAAGACATAATGGTTGGGCTAGTTGAGTCAATATGTTTGTAATGTTATTATGAACAATTATAAAATACTCGTGAGTATTTTATTAATATTCTTAAGCATTAACAAACAGTTAACACGTTTCTTATAAGTTCTTATAAATCTCTTTTAGTCAAGATTCAAGATTCAAGATTGTTTATTTGTCATATGCAGGATCAACACAAGGTCAACAATGTAATGAAATGTTTAGGATCAGAAGAACCGTTGAGTCGCTAAGATAATCAGAAGTACTAATAGGAGCAATAAAAATACAAGGGTAAAAGTAAACAATATAATAAAAAATATGTAATAAAAGGTAATAAAATACAAAGGTACAGGTGGGATTGAATAAGGTAGGTAGAGTATTTCACAGGTGGTAATACTGCTCAAATTTCGTATTGCACATAATATAGTATAAGTATTGCACGTGGAGTGGGAAGAGTAGGCTTGTTGTGTCTGCTATAAACTATATTATAATGAGATTATTAATACATATATAATCTTATAAACACAATAATGTCAATAAGCATCTTATAAGCACTTATAAGGGCCTTATTACCTTCTAACTATTGACTATTAATTCTTATTACAGGACCTTAATATAAAGCGTTACCAAATGGAGTTTTGATATTTTTAAGATGGTAAACTTCAGGCACTGTGCCTTTAACTCTTTCACTGCCAGCCTGTTTTCAAAATCTAAGCCTGTAGAGTGCCAGAGATTCAGAGAATTTTCACTGATTTTACAAGACTCACAGAATACTGAGTTCTTTGACTATATAAACATGGCACACATCAAAATAAAGCCTAGACTCTCTTCTTTCACCTGGAAAAAAATTATGTTTCTAACCTTTTCGGTTCTCAAATAACTGATAGTAGAACATAGGGAAGTTTCAGCAAAAACACTGGTTTTTGAGCAAGAAATGGAGAAAACGAGCGTTGAGTTCAGAGAAGGATTTCGAGCAGATCAGTGACTTTGACATCAATATTTATTGATTTAGTGACACCTCAAACATCTAAAATAACAGAGAAAGAGATTTTTGATGACAAAGTACATTTTTTATTTACAAATATAAGAATATAAGGCTCTGTGAATAGTGCCAAGAGATGTTTACAGGATATAATAATATCTTTTCATATAAAATAGAACTTTGTTGAGGCTTTGTCTGAGGCCCAGAGTACAGACCCATAATAAAAACTAATACACACACACACACACACACACACACCTACACACACACACACACACACACACACACATATATATATATATGTACATACACACAAGCCCATGCAGAAACCTTTAGACACACACACAGCTACACACGCACGCGCGCACGCACGCACACGGGCACGCACGCACGCACACACACACACACACACACACACACACACACACACACACACACAACTTCATTCATTACAATTACCATACAGCACCATTACTGCTCCAAGTCAGTAAACTTCTTCTTTGGAGCTGTCGTAGTTCTGAGGAGACTCCCTGGTCCGTGCAGCGCACACAGGACACGCCCCCTCCTCGGGCACAGCAGATCTCTGCTCAGACCTCTCTGCTTGATCCGGCTTGTCTCTGCGATCCTCTGATCCAGGATCCTGGGTCCCAAGAGCGATCTGATCGCTCCATAGGCGCTGATCAACAGTTATCTGCTTTTCCGGGTTCGCTGGCCTCGCCATCTTACACACATCTATACACACACTGCACTCCTCCTTTCTTCCCCGGCTCTGATCGGCAAATAATGATACAAGATCGCCATCTACAGGTTGAGAGACGTGAATTACACCTCAAAAGTTGCTCCAGGCTGTAACCTAGCAACCCCCGCTGAAAAACGTGTTGAACGTCTATAGACGTTCTGGCAATCAACGGTTGGGTTCGCCCGAACGTCTATAGACGTCTCCGGCAGCCAATGAGTTAAAGACGGGGTATTATATAAAAATGTATTTATTTATTTATTATTATTTTTTTTTTTGCCGTGTTTCATGTTTTAAGCCTGTTCCTCATCAGAAACGCCTGAGGAGGTTTAAGAGTCGTCCACATGTGAGGGCCGGAACTTCAACAGTCTCACTCCTGATTGGCTCATCGGTTGCTATGACACCCTAGACCAGAGTGAGACTGAACGATAAACTGAGAGGATGAGCTGTTTGTGGAAAGTTTTACATCTGATTTCACATGTTCGTATTTACAAGAAAAACCACAAAGGATCAAGAGATAAAAATGTGTTCATAAACAGAATGCTCAAAGAGCACACTCAGACCTGGATCCGACCTCGCTCTGTCCTGGTTCAGACCTGGTTCAGACTTTGTTCAGACCTGGTTCAGACCTGGTTCAGACCTGGTTCTCGGACATGTTCCTCTGGGTGCTGTTCTTGTCGCTCTGGTGTTGGGGTGAGTCCCGGACCCTCTACAGCTCCAGTCAATCCTCTGTGGAGAGTTTTGGTTTCTAATAAAACAAAAAGAAGACAATGTTTTTATTTGACTTTACTTTATTTGTCTGTTTTGGAAAATTCACAAAAAAGTGTTTTTATATGAAAAAATATAACAGCACACAACACACAACACACAACCTCAACACACAACCTACAACACACAACCTCCAACACACAACACACAACATTTTGTAACATGAACTCTGTGTGCAGGGGTCCTGGCAGAAAACAACAGCTCAGCAGGTAATAACACAACCTCCAACACACAACACACAACCTCCAACACACAACACACAACCTCCAACACACAACACACAACCTCCAACACACAACACACAACCTCAACACACAACCTCCAACACGCAACCTCCAACACAACCTCCAACACACAACACACAACCGCAACACACAACCAACAACGCACAACCTACAACACACAACCCACAACACAACCCACAACACACAACCTCCAACACATAACACATAACACACAACCTCAACACACAACCTCCAACACGCAACCTCCAACACACAACACACAACCTCCAACACACAACACACAACCTCAACACACAACCTACAACAACCTACAACACACAACACACAACACACAACCTCCAACACAAAACACACACCCTCAAACACACAACACACAACCTACAACACACAACTCACAACCCACAACACACAACCTCCAACACACAGCCTCAGCACACAACCCATAACACACAACACACAACCTTCAACACACAACCTCAACACACAACACACAACCTCCAGCACACAACACACAACATTTTGTAACATGAACTCTGTGTGCAGGGGTCCTGGCAGAAAACAACAGCTCAGCAGGTAATAACACAACCTCCAACACACAACACACAACCTCCAACACACAACACACAACCTCAACACACAACCTTCAACACACAACACACAACCTCAACACACAACCTACATCACACAACCTCAGCACACAACCTACAACACACAACCTACAACACACAACCTCAACACACAACCTCAGCCCACAACACACAACCTCCAACACACAACCTACAACAAACAACCTCCAACACACAACACACAACTTCCAACACACAATCTCAACACACAACCTCCAACACACAACACACAACCTCCAACACACAACCCATAACACACAACCTACAACACACAACCTACAACCCACAACACACAACTCACAAGAAACAACCTCAAACACACAACCTCAACACACAACATACAACCTCCAACATACAATCTCCTGTGTCTGTGTGTGTGTTTGTGTGTGTGTGTATGTGTATATGTATGTGTGTGTGTGCGTATGTGTGTATATGTGTGTGTGTATGTGTATATGTGTGTGAATGTGTGTGTTTGTGTGTGTGTGTATGTGTATATGTATGTGTGTGTGTGCGTATGTGTGTATATGTGTGTGTGTATGTGTATATGTGTGTGAATGTGTGTGTATGTGTGTGTGTAAGATAAGATAAGATAAGATAAGATAAGATAAGCCTTTATTGATCTCACACAGGAGAAATGTACTCGCCACAGTAGCTCCAGGACATTAGGACAAGAGGGAAAAAAAGTGCATGCAGACAGGGAGGGGATAAAGTAAGTAATAAATAGTACAAATAGTAATACGTAATAATAATAATAATGGAAAATAGTAATAATGATAATAGTAACAACAAGCATCAACATGAAAAGGAGGATATTGCACGTCTGGCCTATATGTTAGAATTATACAGTCTGATTGCAGTGGGGATGAAGGATCTGCGGTAGTGCTCCTTCTTGCACTGGGGGTGTCTTAGTCGGCTGCTAAAGGAGCTGCTCAGCTCCTCTACAGTCCGGTGCAGAGGGTGTGAGGTGTCGTCCTTAATGGACATGAATTTGGCCAGTACCCTCCTCTCAGCCACCTCCTCTACACGGTCCAGAGGACAGCCCAGGACAGAGCTGGCCCTCTTAACCAGCTTATTCAGTCTTTTTCTGTCCCGTTCTGTGCTGCTCGGGGCCCAGCAGACGACAGCGTAGAGGAGAGCAGAGGCCACCACAGAGTCATAAAAAGTCTTGAGCAGAGGCCTGCTCACTCCAAAGGAACTCAGTCTCCTCAGGAGGTGGAGGCGACTTTGGCCCTTCTTGTACAGGGCGTCAGTGTTGTGGGACCAGTCCAGTTTATTGTTGAGGTGAACACCCAGGTACTTGAAACTGTCCACAGTCTCTATGTCCTGCCCCTGGATGTTCACCGGTGAGTGAGGTAGTGGTCTCCTCCTGAAGTCCATCACCAGCTCCTTTGTCTTACTGGTGTTAAGGCACAGGTGGTTGCGCCCACACCAGTCCACAAAGTCACTGATGACCGAGCGGTACTCCAGCTCGTTCCCCTCAGACACACAGCCCACAATGGCCGCGTCGTCGGAGAACTTCTGGAGATGGCAGCTGTCCGTGTTGTATGTGAAGTCCGAGGTGTATATGGTGAAGAGGAAGGGTGAGAGGACAGTACCCTGGGGGGCCCCCGTGCTGCAGACTACCACCTCTGACTCACAGCCGCGCAGCCGCACGTACTGTGGACGGTCAGTGAGGTAGTCGATGGTCCAGGCAGCGAGATGTCCATCCACTCCCGCGTCCTCCAGCTTCCCCCGCAGCAGCGCCGGCCTGATGGTGTTGAAGGCGCTGGAGAAGTCAAAGAACATGACTCTCACAGCGCTCCCGGCGGTCTCAAGGTGGGTGAGCGCCCGCTGCAGAAAGTAGATGACGGCGTCCTCTACTCCTACGTTTGGCTTGTAGGCAAACTGCAGCGGGTCCAGGGTGGGGCTCACCACAGAGCGGAGGTGGCTGAGGATCACCCTCTCCATGGTCTTCATGAGGTGGGAGGTCAAGGCGACTGGTCTGTAGTGGGCCGGTTCCCTGGCGTTTGTTGTTTTGGGAACCGGGACCACGCAGGAGGTCTTCCACAGGACGGGGACCTTCTCCAGGCTGAGGCTCAGATTGAACATGTAGCAGAGAACCTCACAGAGCTGGTCTGCACAGGTTCTCAGCAGCCTGGGGCAGATACCATCGGGTCCTGCGGCTTTCCTCTGCCTGAGTCGCCTAAGCTCCCTCCTCACCTCGTCCGGTGTGATGGAGAGGGGGAGAGGGGGGGGACTGGGGTGGACTGCGGGGGGTGGTGGTGGTGGGGGGTGGAGGGGGGCTAGTGCTGGGTTGAGTCCGTGTGAGGGGGAAGGGGGGTATGGCTACTGGCCCGGGAAGGTGTGAAGAGGAGGAGGGAGTCGGCAGAGGGGCAGAGGGGGTGGGGGGCGAGTCAAACCTGTTGAAATAACAGTTTAATTCGTCCGCCCAGCGCTGATCACCATCAGCTGTCCCTCTGCCACTCTGTCCAAAACCAGACATGCTCCTCAGTCCTCTCCACACGCCCCGTGCGTTGTTTTGGGCCAGCTGCTCCTCCATCCTCCTCCCATAGTCCTTCTTGGCCCGTCGGATCCTCCACTGAAGCTCTCTCTGGACCCTTTTCTGCTCCTCTCTGTCCCCTGAGT
>JAVJIX010000045.1:162500-202500 GCA_036785185.1 Paratrypauchen microcephalus | reverse complement strand
GAGAAAAACTGTTTGTGTGTGAACAAAACAAAACACAACTCCAGGTATGTTTGTGATGAGGAAACATCATAACATGGATCATAAAATTACACAATATTACACTTTTTATACATATATAAGTGGAAATGTGTGATAAATGACATACACCTTTAATAGAAACATTTGAAAGTAATACTTATTCTTGTCAGGATTTGTACCATATGCATATGTGGTTATCCTGGCTCCTGGATCCTGGGCTTACTCGCATTTGTCATTCTCTGCTGGAAAATGAGAAACATGAAATCTAAAGGTGAGTCAAAGAATTGTAAAATTGTTAAATGAAATCTGTAAAATAGTTGCCTTACATTACAGTTGTGTGTTGATTTTACACCTTGCAGAACTACGGGAGGGTGACTGCGATGCAACAGTCGAGGTAAGTTTTAATGTTTCAAAAAAAAGTGCTGTATTTTTTATTTATTTTTTTCACGTATATTTGTAGGAACAGGCGTTGCAGAACTGCTGTTTGGCACATTCGTCTGATGATGTGACTTTGCCGGAACCAGCCAAACACAAAGACAAAAAGGTGGTCCTTTTTAAAAGTTAAAAATACATGCATGCAAAGACAATCTCACATGTGGATGGAGAGAAGAGGAGATCATCACAAAAGGTCAAGAGGGGAAAAAAGCCGAGAAAGGAAGGAAATGACATATGTGTGATTTTGTGCAACTGAAGTGAAGAGTTTGTACAGCCAGTCAAGAACCCTAAAGTGTCAAGGACGTCAGATCAACATGAAAATCTCTTCACTTTTGATGCTGTTTGTTGGTGAGTACTTGGATTTTGGACTCTTTAAAATGCATCAAAATGTGCAAATCAGAATATTCAAAAATAAATGTGTCCTTCTTATATGCTCCATTGCAATCATGTGTATTCAAGTATAATGTTAATAATGATCTAAACAATGTAATTTACATAATATTCACAAAAGGAACAAATTAAAGAATGAAAAATACACAATCAGTCAAAAGTTTGGACACACTTCTGCATTATGAAGTTGTTTCTTTTTTATTGCTGATTATTTGCATTGTAGATTTTTACTGGAGGCTCCAAAACTATGAATGAAAACATATGGAATGAAGTAAACAAAAAAGAAACACAAAATATGTAAAACATTAAGTTGAGAGATTTACCTTTGTGATTTTGAGTGATTTACCTTGCATCCTATATTTGATGTATTATATAAAATGTAGGAAGATTTTGTGTCCAAACTTTTGACTTGAAATTCTATCCTGTCCATTGAATTTGCATTATGTTCCATTGTCTCTGTTCCAGTATTTTTTATGTATTTGTTTAGAAAATGACTTTTCATTCTTGTGTTCAGCAGTGATGTTCCATGGAAGACCACTATTCAGCAAAGCACAGATTAAAGTGATTGAAGCAACAGAAGGAGAACATTTTACAGCCCAATGTTTAATTTATCTCCATGGAAACAAAAAAATGTTCTGTCAAAATGAGTGTAAAGGGAAAGAAGACATTTTGGTGGAGACTGTAAGCAACCGACAGCAGAATGGAAGATACGGCATTGAAGTTATCAAAGGATTTAAATTACATTTACTGTTACAAAGATTATCTGTGAGCATCACAAACGTGAGAAGGTCTGATGCTGGGCCATACACGTGTGGTCTGGAGAATGGACTTATTGAGGCATTTATATTAAAAGTCATCAGTGGTAAGTTACTTCCACATTTGACGTCATCAGATGATTGTTCATTTTAAAGGAGAATTAACGTTTTTTTACAATCTGAGCATTATTTTGGTAATAAAACAAGTTGTTTTACTCACCCATAGCACTTTGGTGTCATATGGAGCACTTCCAGAGATGTTTTAGATTAGCGATATCCGTAGCGCGAGTTTTCGGGGCATATGGGGCATATAATATAATATATGCCCCGAGTGGTCTCCAAATAACACAAACTTTAGCACTTTTCAAATCATAGAAGCTCAATGTCTTAATCTACACTTTCGTTTGAGTCAAAAGTGGCCTGTAAACCGAGATTTATCCATAATTTACAGCTTTGCGTGTCATGTTTGGGTCCCGGGAGCTGAGAGTGAAATAAGCTGTGACTCCGCACATGTGCACTGGCGTCCTCATCTACACAAAACTATGGCTAAATCTTGGATTACAGGCCACTTTTGACTCAAACGAAAGCGTAGACTAAGACATCGAGCTTCTTTGATTTGAAAAGTGCTAAAGTTTGTGTTATTTGGAGATCGCTCGGGGCATATATTATTTGCTCCGAGAACTCGCGCTACGGCTATCGCTAATCTAAAACATCTCTGGAAGTGCTCCAGATGACACCAAAGTGCTATGGGTGAGTAAAACAACTTGTTTTATTACTGAAATAAGGCTCACATTGTAAAAAAAAAAAAAAAGTTAATTCTCCTTCATTAATGTTAATTTACAATGTAAATAAACATGGAAATAAAGTAGAAACATGAATGAGAAGTGTGCAAACCTTTGCCTGGATGTGTCTGCTTTTAGGTGGACAGTCTGAAACCCTTTTTTATTTATTATTTTATCTTCATAGCGGTCTTACTGTTTTTCTGGTATGTTCCACAAAGTTGTTTAAAACTTATCTCCATGGAGACACGCAGGTGACTCCACCAAACCGAGTATTTTTTGGCATTAAAAATGTCCATAATTTAATGAATGAAAAGGTGATTAAGTTTAATGCCATACCATTGGTTTACAGGGCTTTTTTTTTGTTTTTGTTTGTTTTTTTAAACAAGCAGTTTCACTTTCAAAGTGAATGTTTCATGATTAGTTTAAATAGATGAGCGGCACTGCAGAATCCAACACGTGTCACATT
This sequence comes from Paratrypauchen microcephalus, assembly GCA_036785185.1. Classification (NCBI taxonomy): domain Eukaryota; kingdom Metazoa; phylum Chordata; class Actinopteri; order Gobiiformes; family Gobiidae; genus Paratrypauchen; species Paratrypauchen microcephalus. Next base: position 199,654 of record JAVJIX010000045.1, on the reverse strand, counting down.
TTGTGAGGAAATAAACAGAGCAAATGCAGAACTCAAAACATGCATGAATCACTCTAAATACAACACTGTGTAAATGAAAAGAAGAAACATGGTTTAAAGGTCTGAAAAAGCTCAGAATGACCTTAATATTAGGGCTGCATTATATGAGACAAATATACTATATTCTATAACTATGTTTTCTATTACAATAACAATATGTATGTGATATTATATTATGTGATATTATTAGCAACATTAAAGTTAAAATGCACATGCCTTGATTTACAAGTCAAAATAAAAATTCAAGAGACAAAACCAAGACCAACCCAAGTCTAATAATAAAAAATCATGAATCAAATCTGCCTTTTTGTCCATGTTACTTTACAAACACAGTAAACTTCTGTCAAATGTTATTGTAGAGATCGATTATTGCATCATATGGTATTGATTTTTCTGCGACATATTGTGCAGGTTTCTTAATATGTCTCAAAAGTTAATTTAGCTTAATGTTAGGGCTACATGATATGAGCTAAAAATGCTATATCTGATAACTAAGTTTTCTGTTGCTGTAACAATAATATTGTGTTATTTTAATATGTGTTTTGGCACAATAAGTTCAACTACAATTGTGATACATTTATTTATTTGTTAGACTGATTCTTGCATTATATTGTTCAGCTTTCTTAATATGTCTCCTTTAACCTTTCTTTGCAGTGGAAACTCCAACACCAGGTTTGACCCTCCGAGCTGCTTCCACCACATCCCTCCATAATGTGACATCAGCACAGACGATACAAACGACACAAGTGACCAGCCCACACCAACCTCAGGAGGAGCACAACTCATCCACACTGTCTGGTAGCTTCTGAAAGATGATGTTAATAATTACATCTGCATTATTTGACTTTAACTGACAGTTCTGAACTTGCTTCTTTCAGCAGCTGTTGGTGCAACTGTAACCACCATTGTGATCATTATATCAGGGAGCATTTTGATTTGGTGCTGGAAAAGGAGAACCAATAGACCAACAGGTGAGCCAGACTCCAATGCAAATAATGCACTTTTTTGTCTTTTACACTCATTTTACACTTTTTTTTTTTTTTACAGACGATCCAAATGCTGCTGTCTACTGTGAAATTTCAGAGGTGAGCTAATACAAATAAAATAAAAATTACTCCTTAAAAGAAATACTCCTTAAAGAAACTGTATGTAGCCTGTGCTATTACAGTTTTAAAAGAGGGAATAACAATCCCAACTGAACCTGGTGCCAGTGCCTTAACCTGCAAACAGATACATACAAGAATGTGATTCTTTTAGTTCTTTTTGTTCACCTTCTTTACATGTTTCAGCTGCTTCCTGTAGCCTTCCTCAGAAGTGTCATGTGACAGTGTAGTGACGTGTCCTGTAGGCTGAAGCAGCTTACAAGGCTCATCACTACAACATCACGTGTTTAAAACCTGTTTAAAACTGAAGACAGAATGAACTTTTACCAAAGAACACATACAGAACAAGTTTGTCTTATTCTCAGTGGTATAGACCCCTTTACAGTTAGTAAACAGTCGTGACGTCACCGGCATGTGCGCGCACTGTTGACCCAGAATCAACCATGGCGGACCATAGTGGAGTATCTGAACGATAGGGAGAGCTACATTCAAAAGCTCACGTTGAGCAACGGGGTTCAACTATCAGATCCTTATGTGATCACGGAGTGGCAGTACGACCGCAGAAAGTGGACAGATTTACAGTGGCCAGATATCCACTGTTATTTAGTGGAGAAGCCCAGCGTGTATACAAGAGAGAAAGTGCGCGCATTCAAATCCATGGATGCCTACCAGTTTGCCGTGTGTGGCCATGTACAGGAGGTAAAATACTACGATATCGATGGGGAGTTTTGCGTGTTGGCATCTGATGTTCTCCCCAGTCAAAGACAAGGCCACAAGACGACCATGTACAATGCTTGGGCATCAACAAGCGCGAGAACTACATTCTGACCGCCAACTGCACTTGCGTTGCGGGGTAAGTAACATACTACGACTTAATTCACGAGTCACAGATGTGATCTGTCATGTCAAATGCCATTTATGATGGTCATGCGAAAACTTATCATGCATTTTAACAAAGTTATTTGTGTTCGTTTACACGTGTCTGTCGTAGAGGTTACCCGGTTAATATGTCTGTGAGCTTTGCGGTGTCCTGTGCTTGCTAGTTAATCAGCATGATTAAACACCATTGAACACCTGGGCAAATGACCCTAAACAAGCAGCAGGTGTTCACTTGTGTGTATGTCAGTTGAATGATATGAACTATCATTTATTCCATCTGTTTCTCTTTATTCGAGTTCTTCTCTTCTATATCTTCGCTGGGGGTTTTATGGCAGCAGTGACTTTGTTTTGAGTCAACACTGCGCGCGCATTCAGTGATGACGTAGCTTTGAAACTGGTCTATAATCATCTTGAGAACCAAATATAGAACAACTTGGCCATCATGTTCACTGTTTTTGTAATTAAGAAAATCAGCATTATATTATTATTAGAATTGTTTTCAGTAAAGGCTATATTTGATTTGAATGTTGTTGCTCATTTTTGGGGACAATAATGTTTATTGAATTTATAATCAAAATCTTGTACATTTCCTTTTATTATGTGTGGTATAGTGCCCATGAATTAAAAAAAAACTTTAAGAGAGCTAGAAATATTCTGAAACAGTGATCCAAAAATGTTTGCTTATTAGTAGCAGGCAATGAATGTTTTAAAGCTTATTATGCAAAATTATAAATTATAATTTTCAGAGCTTTTAAAGATCCCATGACATGGTACTTCTTGATGCTTTTATATGGCTCCTTAATGGTTCCCTAATACTGTAAATGAATACTTCTTCAAAATCAACACTCAGTGCATGAGAAACAGAGATAAGATGAGAAAGAGTCATAAATGTCACTCTGGAACACTCCATTATGGGCGTTGTTGCTTGAATGCAAATGAGGAGGACAGAGATGGCCTATAGTAGGGGGTGGGGGCGTGGCCAAGCTCTCCGCTCCGCTCTGTGACCCACTTCCGTGTTTTTGCACGGGGGGCATGATGAGAAGCCTTCCATTGAAAAATAAACACATTTCCACAGAAAATAAAATTAAACCACTGCTGTTTCAGATATCCACAGATATTTAACTGTCACATTTATATTTAGAAGAGTGACTTTAATGATCTCACACAGGAGAATTTGTTCTCTGCATTTAACCCATCTTGTTATTAGGAGCAGTGGGCAGCACATGACTGCGCCCGGGGACCATCTCCATGATCTTGTTGCTTAGGCTTGGTCAGGACCTCAGCTGGAGGATTTTACCTGGTGCATGTTTTGGGTTGGTGGGGGAAACCGGAGTGCCCGGAGGAAACCCACCCAGACACAGGAAGAACATGCAAACTCCACACAGAAAGGCCTGGGCGACCCGGGGATCGAACCCGGACCATCCATTGGCTGCTAGTTTAGCTAAAACAACACATTTGGAGCAGAAACTCAATTTTACTTGTGAAAGGATTATATTTTTTTCCTGCTTTGTTGTTTATTTCGTCATTTTATTGTTATAAAGAAAGTAAAGTCTGACTTTGCGTCTGCCATCTTGGGATGATGTCTGTTGCTTTTGCTCAAGTCCCTTCTGACCAGTCTTTATGTGGCTTCTAAGTATTTTGTTGCCTTAAAGGGATAGTGTGTGTTTTTTTTTTTTTTTTTAATATGTTAATCTGTATGGGTTTCCTTCTAAAAGTGTCGTGGGGTAACACTGGCTTACATCTGACAGTCTCGGCTCAGCCCGGTTCTGCTCGAGTTCTGGAGCTCACGTAAGTAGGTCCGGTAAGTTCGCGGGGATGCGAAATAAAGCTTGTTTTTCTTCACGAAACAACATTAGTCCAAAAAGTGCTGTATATTTCCGTCACAGACAGCCTGCCTATTTCGCATGGCTCCCTTTTCTCTCGGAGTTGTATCACTGCGCACGTAGCCTAGCCTATAGCCTGTTCACTTATAAACATCTGCCCTCGCCGTACCACATCTGCCGTAACCATCCGTTTACGAGTGAACAGGCTATAGAGTTAACGTGGGCGGAGTGATACGAATCTAGAGAAAATATGCGAATGCGAAATACGCTGCTGGATTTTTTCAACTATTTGTAACGGAAATATATATCACTTTTTTGGACTAATGTTTTGTGAAGAAAAACAAGCTTTATTTCGCGTCCCCGTGAACTTACCGGACCTGCTTACGTGAGCTCCAGAACCCGAGCAGAACCGAGATGAGACAATCAGAGGTGTATGCCAGTGTTACCACACGACACTTAGAAGGAAACCCATGCAGATTAACATTAAAAAAACAAAACGCACTATCCCTTTAAGGTTTGCTGTAAGATTCTGTGTAATGCTCAGCCCACAAGCATACATCACCCACACTCCCACACAGCAATTATATACAAAAACATGATACAAAACTGTACACAGCAACTTGACAAACCTGATGTGAAGTAGTTTCATTAGTGAGATGCACAATGATTGTGTTGTGATAGCACATGGAGAGCAAAGAAAGGGGGACTCAGAGCACCAAAAATAGAAGTGAAACCTTTAAAACAATGTAACACATGTTATGTGCTAGCAGTTTAAAGGCTATTCTAGAAGTAACACATTTATTTTGTTTAATGAATGTTTAAACTGTCAGAAAAATGTGTTCCTTGCATGTACATTCAGATGGGATTCTTAACTTACATTATGTGTACGTAGAGGTATTCTGCTACTTCATAGACTATATACTTTTTCCTACAAACTATGTTAAATATTTACACCGGTACTATCCCACCAAACCATGTCATAATTAGAAAAACATTAAAACCTATCATATGCATTTTAATTTAGCCTACATTTAATCTAAAAGGTACAGAAGAGGATTAGGGGCACATGAAGAGATTTTCTTTTTTTTAATTCTGAGGAAAAAATTAAAGTCAGAAATTCTGAGAAAAATATCAGAAATCTGCCAGAAATGGTGAAAGTGGGCAGGGGGCATTGAATCACTCTCACTCCAGTCACAGGATGGCATGAGAAAGTCATGGCCATGGCTGCATCAGGTGCAGCAAACAATACCCCTGCATCTGGTCATTTCCCCTCAGTTCCTCCTGCGTGAGGCTATCACTTGGTCTGTGTCTGTCTGATTTCGCCTCCTGAAAAGACCAGGTTCACGACAACGCCTCTTCAAAGTACGTATAGAAATCACAATACTGTGATTCTGTGCCAAGACAGCAAGACAGCCTCCTTGTTATTAAATCCAATTCCGAAATAACGGACAAATAAATGTCAGCAGCAAACAGGAACCACTTCCGAGCCTCTGCTGTTTCTACTTCTGCTTTTTCTGGCAGACTTTTTTTTCCCTCAAAATTTCTGACTTTTTTTCTCAAAATTTCTGACTTTCTTCTCAGAAATTCTGACTTAATTTTTTTTTTTTTTCCAGATGAACCAACTGTAGGAAGAGATCCCCAGTTCTGTGGAAATCACTCCTGCTCCTTCCTGCTATAAAGAAAACATTATCTACAGTTTAGCCTCATTGCCCGGTCAACAGCCATAGGGAAAGTAACATTTGTGTAAAAAAGTAACATTCAGTGGTCCCTCGCTCTATCGTGGTTCACTTTTCGCGGCCTCGCTGTTTCACAGATTTAATTTTTTTTTTTTTTTTCAATTTTTTTTTTTTTTTAATAGTGTATCAACATTGTCTTCTGCGTCCTGATTGGCTTCTCTTCCGTGTCTCCTGTACAGTACAGAATGTGTTCAGTTTGACACATTTATATAGATGTTATAGAGGGGGGACCCGGGGGGCTCCGGGAGTCCCGCTGGATGCACGAGGAGCCGAGACATGAGTCACTGGATCTGTAGGAAGTCCAGACCGACAGACATGAGGACCAGACTGGGACCAGACCGGGACTAAGACATGAGGACCAGACTGGGACCAGACCGGGACCAGACTGGAACTAGACTGGAACTAGACAAGGACCAGACCGGGACCAGACCGGGACTAAGACATGAGGACCAGACTGGGACCAGACCGGGACCAGAACGGGACCTGACCGGGACCAGACTGGAACTAGACAAGGACCAGACCGGGACCAGACCGGGACTAAGACATGAGGACCAGACTGGGACCAGACCGGGATCAGACTGGAACTAGACTGGAACTAGACAAGGACCAGACCGGGACCAGACCGGGACTAAGACATGAGGACCAGACTGGAACCAGACTGGAACTAGACAAGGACCAGACCGGGACCAGACCGGGACTAAGACATGAGGACCAGACTGGGACCAGACCGGGACCAGACTGGAACTAGACAAGGACCAGACTGGGACCAGACCGGGACTAAGACATGAGGACCAAACCGGGACCAGACCGGGACTAAGACATGAGGACCAGACTGGGACCAGACTGGGACCAGACTGGAACTAGACAAGGACCAGACCAGAACCAGACCGGGACTAGACCGGGACCAGACCAGGACCAGACTGGAACTAGACAAGGACCAGACTGGGACCAGACTGGGACTAGACCACGACCAGACCGGGAGTAGACTGGGACTAAGACATGAGGACCAGACCGGGACCAGACCGGGACTAGACCGGGACCAGACCGGGATTAGACCAGGACTAATCCATGAGGACCAGATCGGGACCAGACCAGGACTAGACCGGAACTAGACCAGGACTAGACCCGGACTAAACGTGGACTAAACCAGGTTTAAACGTGGACTAAACCAGGACTAGACCAGGTCTAAACCAGGATTAAACCACCGCATTGCCTTTCTGCCTTTTGCCCCTCCCCCCCCCTTTCCCCCAACGCTTCACTATTAATACATTTTGTTGAAAATCTACGAAAGTTTGAGTGTTTAAACAAGAGAGAAATGTGAGAAAATGTTAATTCCAATCTGAGACAAATGTATAATGTGTGTGGTGAGGCGTTTACAGCCTTAAAACATGTAGAATAAGGCCCCTGAATACATCTCAGAGATGTTGATTCCTTACACCTCTGGCCGCTCCCTCCGGTCTTCTGGCCAAAACCTCCTGAAGGTCCCTAAGACCCGGTTTAAAACTCGAGGTGACCTGTCCTTTCAGGCAGTGGCCCCTAGACTGTGGAATGCCCTGCCTCTGTCTCTCCGTGTGGCTGAATCTGTTGATTCCTTTAAAAAGCAGCTAAAGACACTTTTATTCAGGCAAGCTTTTAGTTAATTTTACTACTCTGTCTTATTTACCTGTTTTATCATTTATTACTGTTGTTTTGTATTTTATCTATTTTATTTGCACTCTGTAAAGCACCTTGTGATTTTATCTGTGAAAGGTGCTATATAAATAAAGTTTACTTACTACTTACTTACTAAAATATAAAGTTGTCCTACTTCGCGGATTTCACTTATTGCGGGTTATTTCTAAACAAGGGACCACTGTAATCCAAATTGTCATAATATGCCTTAAAACACTTAGCCTCTCTTTTACTTTCACTTGAGTCTCCACAGGCTGTAAATAAATGGATATATCTGGTCCGCTAGCTGCCCAAAGAGTAAGTGAGTATGGGCGCTAATTGATTCCATCAACTCTGCACTTTCTATTGAAAAACTATTTTGTCCATAAATTAAGGTATGAACATCTATAACAGACCAACCACGTGCCTTCTTTCTCTAAGATTGGCTCCCATTAGAGTTAGCAATACGCCCCATGCTAAACCAGCCAAATCCCTAATCGTCTCTTCAATTGCCATCATACATGCTTGTATTTTACTATTGTTTCGCCTTGGCCGAGGGGAAACCAGGGCGCCACATTTAAATGAAAAATCCCAGCTCCCAAAAACCACCAGCAAACTCACAGTAACTACACATTCAATGGTTTATTTCAAATGCATCTTGCACATACATAAAAAACCTTTCTCATCGAATCTACACGATTCACATAGGTCATCTGTTTTGGCTTCAAAATGGCAAATTTCACCAAAAGGTGAGTGATTTTCATGCCTGTCCATCACCTAAAAGTCCCGGTATTATCCTAACATTACTACCTGCTTACCCGGTGTGCCTGTGCTACACTTCCCTGGTCACTCTGACCCTCGGGTTCCCTCAGGTTCCCTGGGGTACTTTGTACTTTGTACTGTACTTTGTACAGGGGGTACTTTGAATGGTTTCATATTTTATAATAAGGTGAAATGGAATATTATTCAAACAACAAAGATGTTCTTTGTAGTAAATCTCAATGTGAATGACTATAACAGTAGTAATTCACAATATATCACTATAGTTAACATATTAATTTATTTGAAAGGTAAAACTTAGAGGTTAAGAAAATTATTTCACTTATACTTTATATATGTTTGTTTGTTTTATGTATGTATGTTTATTTTAAGGAAACAGTAGTTTTTCCTTACATTGTTACATGTTTTTCAGGAGTATCTGAAAGCAGCAGCAGAGTGTGGGGAGTGGGTCCAGAGTTTGGCTCTCATGTTTCTGAGTTTTTGAGGTCAGACACTGTGCCCAGGGTGCAGGACCCTTTGGGCAGCTCTGTCATGATCCCAGATGAAGAAGGACCAGAACCATAAAACTTAACAGCATGGACTATCTATGGTTTTCAGCGTGATGAAAAATGTGCACCATTGTCATAGTGATTTTTAAATGTTAATAAATAAATAAATGTTAATAATTATTGGTTAAACCAGGCTGTAATAAAGCATGCTCATTTCAACCACAGAGGGGCGCAGTTGATACATTTTGAAATATGAATGTCACCCAGTGTTTACACTTTGCTCTCACACCTTTCATCATACACGGCTGTATCGGAGACCTCCTCTTATGTCTCCTATCGCCTTGAGCAGCAGTCACTCAGAAGAACAATCTAGTTCATGTCTATCGAGGAGACGTCGGAGAATTGGTTACGTAATGTCCATCCATGGCCAGCCATTAGGTTGGGCTTCTTCTTGTGTAACGCTGGTCATGTTCAGGGGGCATCCTCGGCTAGATTATCACTTATGACTATGTAGTGGGCCTTTGCATATTGCATTGTAACCACGTTAACGCACGGGAACACAACACCCTGTTTCACATTCACAAAACTATCATGATCGCGTCTGTTCCAGAGACGCTGCGCCTTTGTGAGATGCAAGTTGATTCACCAAAATGGATATAAGCCCAATACTATAAGTGTATGTAGTCGTGAAAAAATTAGGACACCCTTTGAAAGAATGTGTGTTTTTGGAACATTCTTTGACATGTGGATATTTATTCTTAATTTTACCAATACAATAAGATTAAAGTAATATCACTAAAACAATTAACACTGAAGAAAAGACTTTTCAAGATCATGACAAAAAAAAATAAAAAAATGTAATTCCAGACAAATGCATATTCCAACTGAGAAAAAGTTAGGACACCCTACCACCTTATAGCTAGTGTGACCGCATTTGGCTGAAATAACTGCAGTGAGACGCTTCTTGTAGCCATCTACCAGTCTCTGGCATCGGTCTGAGGAAAGTTTGCCCCACTCCTCAATACAAAATTCTTTCAGTTGTGCGATGTTTGAGGGGTTTCTTGCATGTACAGCCCATTTCAAGTCAACCCACAGCATCTCAATGGGATTAAGATCTGGGCTTTGACTTGGCCATTCCAGGACTCTACATTTTTTAGTTTTCAGCCAGTCCTTCGTGGATTTACTGGTATGTTTTGGGTCATTGTCGTGTTGCAGGGTCCAGGTCCGCTTCAGCTTTAATTGTCTTACAGACAGGGTTGGGCAAGTTACTCAAAAACTGTAATGCACTACTTATTACTTGTTACTGTCATTTTAAAGTAATGCCTTACATTACAATATTACTCTAAATAAAAAGTAAGGCATTACACTACTTTTGCATTACTTTAGTTACTCTCGACAAAATGACTGGAAATAAGGATTTGGCAATCTACAGTGCAAATCTCTCATGTGTCATGACTTTCACCTGCCTCCAGGAGGTTTTGGGAGCCTGAAGACTGAAAACCAACATGTTCAGTAATTGCTTCTTACCCGCTTACAATACCAAAAGATAAATGGTCGTTTCCCTTCTTGCCACACCTTACCATGCACTCCAGCACCTGTTCACTGCCATCCTCTTCAATTCTGTAGCAAATGGCATTTTCACATTTGGTATACACATCTGTGAATATAGCCCATATGTATAGCTATTAAGATAGTTCCAGCTGTATTGCCCTCTGTTAATCATAATTTATACCCATTTATTTCATTGCCCTACCTATACATTCTGCACCATAACTTATTTGCGCATATTTGCATATTAGTATTAATTGAACTGAATCTAAATAAATAAATAACAGGATACAAAATTAGCATTTCTATGCCTTTTAATGTTTTCTTTGGAAAATTAGTCCATTCAATCCTCTCAGAAATATAACAATTGAAAAACAAATGAGGTTGTATCGTTCCCTGTCCCATCCCCTCCTTTCCTGACTAATTTCGTGGTGCTATGGCACCTCTGCAAGTGCTTCGTCAAATTGCTTGTACTGCATTTCGACGTGGAAAGAGGTTTGGGATTCACACACAGTGTGCATTTAACTAAAATGTTCTTGGAGTTCTTATTTTGAACGAAGTGAAAGTAGTGGGCGTATGCCCATCTTGAAAAGGAGCTAGCACTATCCGATTCTTCTGGTTCTGTCATCCTTTGTCAGTCTGCCAGTTCGAGATGAAGTAAAAGGAAATGTAATGTTCTGCGCGGACTTATCAGATTCAGTAGCTGATCTCGCGGTGATCCGCGAACTTTGTATGAAGAAAACGCAAAACCCACAAAAACAAAGCAGGTTAAAAATGCATTGTAATGTGCGTTACTGGCATTTTAACGAGTAATATATTACCGATTTTCTTCCCTGTAATGCGTTACATTACTGCGTTACACCAAAAAGTAATTAATAACTTTTGTAACGAGTTACTCCCAACACTGCTTACAGATGGTCTCACATGTTTCTCAAGCACCCTCTGATATACAGTGGAATTCATGGTAGATTCTATGATGGTGAGCTGGCCAGGTCCTGCTGCAGCAAAGCAGCCCCAAACCATGACACTTCCACCTCCATGTTTCACAGTCGGTATGAGGTTATTTTCCTCGAATGCAGTATTTGGTTTACTCCAAACATGTCTTCTGTTCTGGTGTCCAAATAACGTATTGGCCCGAATATAAGATGATGTTTTTTGCATTGAAATAAGACTGAAAAAGAGGGAGTCGTCTTACATTCGGGGTCTAGACATTATACCCATTCACAACGCTAGATGGCACAAGACATCTTTACAGCGAATGCTGAACTGAACTCCCCAGGCCAAAAAATAGCGGTAAGAACGAAAAGAGAAAAAAATAAGAGAATAGATAACAGAAAATGGAGAAACGTAGCGACAATCTGGAGAAAAGTGTGTCGAAGATTGGCCAGGTTAACCAGCAGCTGACTTCACTTAGACTTCACTTTGATGGTTAATGCAGTTATTGCAATTTTGTTGTTTTATCACAGTAGATTGGTTTATTTACATTTCAAAAACCAGAAGCCATTCATTTACAAATGTGATTGCACTTTAGTTTACATATTTAAATGTTCAGATATTAAGATGTGATAGACAGTTTTTGCATGATTTGAATGAGGCAAAATAACATGCTTTTTCTCTCGAATATATTGTTATAATAATTTGTTTCAGATGTACTGTAATTATTTTCTGTATAAAAATTAAATTTGGTGTTCAAAAAGTCTTTTTTCAAACTTGAGTCTTGAAAAAGAGGGGGTCTTATAATCAGGGTCGTCTTATATTCGGGCCAATACGGTAATTTAATTTTAGACTCATCTGTCCACAGAACATTGTCTATATTCTCTCTGGCAAACTTCAGTCTGGCCTTGATGTTTTTGTTAGAGAGTAAAGGTTTCCTCCTTGCACACCTCCCATGCACGTTGAAGTTGTGCATTCTCTGATTGTAGAAGCATGCACTTTCACATTAACAGTAGCCAGAGCCGGTTGTAAGATCCCGTGATAATGTTTTAGGGTTCTTGGAGACTTCTTTTAACTTCTTGCGGTCTGCTCTTGGGGTGAACTTGCTTGGACGACCAGATCTGGCCATGTTGGCAGTTGTTTTGAAACTGTACACAGTTTTCTGGACAGTGGAATGGCTAATTGCAAAATCTTTGGAGATCTTTTTAAATCCCTTACCAGACTCATAAGCTTCTACAATTTTCTTTCTGAAGGCTTCACAGATCTTTTGCTCTTGCATGGTACTCTCACTTCACCAGTCAGGAGCACACCAAACTAAATGTCTGTGCTTTCAATAGGACAACCCTCCTTCAAAATGATGTGTAACCATCTTCTTGTCATGTGCACCTGGTGTGGTACACCTGTGTGTGATTTGAGCCATTTTAAGTGGAAATACGTGTGGGGGTGTCCTAAGTTTTTCCTCAGTTAGATTATGCATTTTTCTGCAATTACATTTTACAGATGATCTTCATAAGTAATTTCTTCAGTTTTAATTGTTTAGTTATATTACTTAAATCTCTCAGTATTGCGGTTAAATATCCATAGATCCAAAAATGTTAGAAAAATACACATGCTTTCATAGGGTGTCCTAACTTTTTCACATGACTGTATGCTATAGCACTTTAGACTATCTCTAAGAATCTATTTTGATTATTGGCTATTAGGACTAACCAAAATTTTCAACAAACCTCTTAATTAAAAAGGAAACTCTTGACCTGTTTGTTTTGGCGCTTCACTGGGAAATAAAGCTCCATCATAGAGCAACAACAACAAGGCCTGAAGAAAACACTGGTCCCGCGGAGCTGCATCCAATCAGCAGGCTGCATTCTGCTCAGCATCTCGGAGTGACTGGAGAGAGCAAACACCTGAGCAGGAGGCACTCTTTTCAGGTAACTGCACACAATTTTATCGTAGTTATTTCTCATAATTTGTTGGCATTGTCATTGTGTAGTTTGACTGTACAGTAGGTTTGTACACAGTGTTGTGCAGTAACGCGTTACTAATAACGCGTTACTGTAACGCCGTTACTATTGACAGTAACTAATACTGTAACGCGTTACTTTTAAAATAAACGAACTCAGTTACCGTTACTAAACGGCGCGTTACCGCGTTACTGAACCTGCTCATTTTGAAACTGGCATCATGTGCGCGACTCGCATAGGCACAGGGGAAGTTTTTTTCTCCCTTTGGTAAGGGCGGGATAAGTAATGATGATTGGCTAAAGCAGAGTAAGATTTCATGTTGAGCCAATCAGAGACACCCAGTGGGCGGTGGGCGGGTTCTACACACAATCCCAGCACACAGTAGTAGCGCACACACAATCCACACACCCCGTGTCAGATGGAGAGTCCCGAGTCGAAGACAGAAGTATAGGCAGTATTTTAACATCGTCGAGGTAAAAGGTAAAAACGTACATGTTACGTGCACATTGTTTACCTGGCCAGCCAAATGATATCTCTCTGTATTTCCTATACAGCGCGATACCGCTGGTACAGCGATGAGTCATGGATTCTTCCAGGCAAGCACATTGTGTCAAAGACCAAAGACTTTGTCCACGTCCAATATAAGCAACTCGAATTTAATGAAGCATCTCTGGACGGCGCACGCTTCTGTTAAACTAGTGGCCACCAGCAGGCCCCATGATGATCATCACATGCTCGGTGTCGTTAACAATGAAGGAGAGAGGAGGAGGAGGAGAGGAGGAAGAGGAAAGGAGAGGAGGAGGAGAGGAAGGGGCAGAAGAAGCAGGCTCCATGATGATAATCTCATGCTCGGTGCCGTTAGCAATGAAGTCCACGGTGACAGAGCCACGCCAGCCAAGCAGCAAAAGCTGTATAATGCACTGTCAAAAAATCCAAATTATTTGACATTTTTTAACTTAAAAAAAAGTAACGCATTAGTTACTTTCCTAGGTAACTAGTTACTTTTATAGTGTAGTAACTCAGTTACTAACTCAGTTACTTTTTTGGGTTAGTAACTAGTAACTGTAACTAATTACTTTTTCAAAGTAACGTGCCCAACACTGTTTGTACATCAGCTGTTCTGTGATGCTCGCCTAGTTTTTGTGCGTAATACTGGAAAATGTCTTTTTACCATGCTATTTATTAGTAAATACAGCTGTGCTATATGTTGGTGGAAACTTAAAGTGTGATTTTTTACAAAACAAACTCTGAATTCATTATGTCCATATGCAATGCTCAAGTATTAATCCCAAAGTAAATAAAAGTATGTCCCAAAAGTATTGATAATAAACTGTCCCCTGTTATGGAAATAAACCTGTCACCATATAGACTATAGAGTGAAAAACAGGACGATTACCCAGATGTGCAGCCATCTTGGTAGGATTGCGCACTCAAAATTACATGTGTTTAGACAGCAACCATGCAGAAAAAATCTAAATTTTGTGAGAAACCTTCCACATCGGAATCCAAAAGTTCTGACACAGTTGACCAGCTGTATAGGGATAAGTGGGATGCCAAAGAAAAGAAGCGTTATATGAAAAAACTCAAATTAATTGGGTAAGAAGATCTGTATGAGATGGATTCAAGTTTGTTCAGTGACAGTGGTGATTTGTCGATTCTGCTGCTGTAAGCGATCCCGACATAGTCAACTACCTGGTCTTCTCCTCAAGCCGATATACAGCACAAGCCCTTCAGAGCTCTAAAGGTCTGGAGGCACCAACCACTTTGTGGATGGTGATGGTACCAGAGCGTAAAGTGCGGAAATTGGAGACAAGTGTATTGTGATGGCAAAGGTCGGCATACTTGTATTGCTTATGTAATGTGTTTAAGTACTAGTACAGTGGTACCTCACCTTACGAAATTAATTCGTTCCAGAAGTGGTTTCGTAACGTGAAAAATTCGTAAGTTGAGTAGCTATTTCAATGGAAAAAGCCTGATTCGTTCCAAGGCCCCGATCCAAGTTTTTTTTTTTATAGTGTAACTTTTTTTATAGTGTAACATTGTGTTCTGCGTCCTGATTGGTTTCTCAGACTGGATTTAAACTTTTCTCACATTTGTCTCTCGTTTAAACACTCAAACTTTCATAGATTTTCAACAAAATGTATTAATAGTGAAGTGTGGGGGGAAGGGGGAGGGGGCAGAAAACTGCACTCTGACACGTGTGTGATAGCGGCATGTGTGACAGCTGACCCGGCGCGGGGCTGCCTTTATTTGTGGCACAAAAGATGCATGCAACAAAAAACAAAAAGCAGAACATGATGAAAACAATGGTGTGCGGTAAAGGCGCCCGAATGGTCCCAATCCTCGTAATTTTCATTGTCCTCGATTGCTTGTAATATCAAACGCCGACGACACAGCTCGTGTCATATTAACGAAACCAAAAACGCAGTTTTTTCGTTCATACGAACAACCAAATTCTGCAAAATGCACAACACGTACACCAATGCCGCTCCGTCAAACTCATCGCACAGATAGTTGTGTTTTTATATTGAGTAGACATCACCTGGAAGTAGTTGGACTACAGCGCCACATAGCGTTGCGGAGCGGGCCAGGTCGCTGACCTGAATCTGATTGCGCGAGCTGCATGTGCACTCGGATTGGAGGACAGACCATCCGCCGAGTAACGGGAGAAATCCAATCCAATCCTAATTCGATCCTACCATGTGCACGCACTCACTGTGTGCGTGTCTGGATGTGTGTGGATGTCACAAAATCACTAATGACAGGTGCAAATAAAGACACCTTCCTACCAGGCTAAGGCCCTGTCCCCACGACAACGTTCCTGTTTTTTTTTTTTACCCGGGGTGAAAAAAAGTCTCGTCCAGACACGTGTTGGATCAGAAAACATGCGCGTCAAGATGAGCACGGAGCGCTGAGTGAAAACGATGTAGTACATATGTCACACCGATAAGTGGCGCTGTAAACCGGAAAGAGCCAGAGCCACTGGTAACGCAAGACTACAAAGAGCACATGCGCATAAAGTCCTTTCTCTTTCATAAACAAGCAAACACGTGTACTTTAGGGGCCGTCAACACAAGCGAATATATTTTGTCCCCCTGCTCCACCAATGTAGCAGCGACTCACTCCGGTAATGTGAAAATGCTGACCGTCCCTAACATAGACAGACGCCAGAGAACGAAGATTTGCGCTGCGTGAGCAGAGTTTTTGCCTATAAATCGATAGTTAGCATTACTTGCTATCGTTTTATTAGATAGACATTAACAAGTAGAACTCTCGTTAACGTGTTGGGCGTGTTATTTAGGCAAAATTGCTTGTTTGGATCTTACTACGGGAATGTTAAACATACTCGGACATTATGTTGGCTTTTCGGCGAGAATATACAACCGGGGACCATCACCAACGGGCAGCTATATATTTTAGTGTGTGATACTGCATGTGCCTGTTTGTAAAAGGTAAATTTTCATTTAATAAAAAAGACAAGAAATGGTTGCTCTTTCTCTTTATTTACAGCACACAACACACTCAAATTGGTATGTGCTCCTCATTGTCCACTATCTGCCTTTCCAGCGATGGGATCTTTCCAGTTTTAAAATACGTGTTTAGCTTTGAATTGGCAAACACCCGTGCGTCGTGCGTACTGCCAGGCCACTTCACAGTAACGTCCATAAACCGGTACCTGTAGTCACACACCGCTTGTATGTTGAGGGGATGTGTCCCATCGATCGATCCCAAACATTGTGGCATGTCATGCACACGGAGGAAGCCCGAAACAAGCTCCTCTGCCTCCGGTTCCGTGAAAGGCGTAATTGCATGTGCATGGTCCTCTGCTGTTGTCGCAATGCATTGCATATGAACAGAGTTTGATGCAGCATTGCCAATAAACTTCCAAAAGTCTGCAAAAGATACTGAAGTCCATTGTCCGCCATGGCTGTTGTTATCTGGTTGTTACCTGCGGAAGGCGCCGGGTTCCACCCTCTGGTCACCGGTCACGTGATGATTACGGCAGCGCGACGTCATCATTTTCTCACCTGCCGCGCTTTTTTTCCGCCCACATTCCAACGCAACGGGGGGCGTTCTCCGACTTCTCCACTCTGGAAGCCGTTTTTGAAAAACTCCGTTCTCGCCCCCAAAAACGCCGGCGCCGTCTGGACGGCAGGCCCAAACGCACCCAAACTTCTCCGTTTCCTCCAAAAAACGTTGTCGTGGGGACAGGGCCTAAGAGTATGTGGTGAACCAAAATGTCAAAGGCTACGTTCACACTGTCGGCCAAATCTGATTTTCTTTTACCCATGTGACCTGCATCAGTGGTCCCCAACCTTTTTTCTCGTAAGGACCGGTAAATAAATGGACTTTTTGTGGAGGGAGGTGGAGGAGTTTTTGTTTGTTGGAGTTCATGTTTGTTGCTTAGTGTAATTTGCAGTATATTTTCAGTAAATATTGTGGTAAAGTAAATTGTAATTATGTTGTATAAAGATATCACATTTTCATATTTTTCTCTGAGACCCAGTACCAGACGACAGTGCAGACATTCTCCATATGCAGAAAATATGAAAAATGTTGCAGATTGTTCTACATATCTTTAAAAATATATTATTACTCAAAAATAAAACAGTTTCATGAGTGTGAGTGGACTCGCTTCTCCACAGTGATAGAACACTTTATAACACCTGTCACTTTAAACAACATACTTGAACCATAAGTAATCTACTTTCACCGATGTGTGTTCTGCTCATACTGTATATTTGTTTTACATTCCATTAAAGTCTATTTTCATTTATCTTATTTGAATGCATATCCTTATTTTTGTGTACAGTTTTGAGAAGAGAAGTGCAAATAAGGCTAAGCTATAACCCTAATCAGAAAATACAGGAAACTGAACCCAGCACAAGAGCGTGATGTGTGGTTTGACACTTCCAACTAAAGGGGAGGAGACTTTCACAAAACTTATTTTAGGCACTGAAAATAAAGGTGAGCAGAATTACAAAGAATATGAGAAGTCCATGCAACTTTCTGGATGTATGACATCACCTGCACGGTAGAATATAGATAGAAGATAAACTCAAACATTCTCCATGGAGATATGTTTTATACCATTGCTGGGTTTCAGATGATTCAACATTCTATAGGCCGACGTTATGTAATACAGATGGCTAAAATAAATATTGTTTATTTGTTTCCATGGAGATGGAGCATGGTTTTAAAGTTCTTTTACTGGTTTTTAAATGTCTTAATGGTCTTGGGCCTTCTTATCTTTCAGAACTGCTTTTACCTTACAAACCCTCACGGACCCTGCGCTCCTCCGGCAGCAGCTCCTGGTCATTCTCAAAGTCTGGACACACACTCACGGAGAGGCGTCTTTTCAGTATTACGGCCCTCGTCTATGGAACTGCCTGCTGGAGGACCTCAGGGCTGCACAAAACGTTCATGGTTTTAAGAGTGGGCTCAAGGCTCAGCTGTTTAGCTTGGCCTTTGATTGAAATTTTATACTTTTACCTGTTCTATTATTCATATTTTATTTTAGGCATTTTATTAGCTTGAACTAATATTCATCTGTCATTTATAGGATGTCCAGTGCTCCCTCTGTAGGAGCCCTCTGCACCGGGAGCGGTGGTCGACTGCGGCTGCCGGGGTCTGTCCCGTGGGCTCCTGGTGGGGGGATGGTGCGTGGGCCTCATCTCTCCCTGGGGCGGTTCCTGGTGGCGGTGGATGGCTCTCTGATCCTGGTGTAGACGGCTCCTCTGATGGTGCTTTCTCAACTGGTTCGCCTGTTTTCAGCCTGACATTTTACTATGTGTAATTTTATGTATTTTAGCATGTTAGTGTGCGTGTGTGTGTGTGTGTGTGTGTGTGTGTGTGTGTAGTAGATACCAGAGCAAGAAATACTCAAGTAAAAATAAAAGTATTACATGAAAAATGTACTTAAGTAAAAGTATTAAAGTACGTGTTTAAAAATGTATTTAAAGAGTACAAAGTATTTTTTTCAGATTTTCAGATTTTCAGAAGTTCTAATTCTGATGGGCGTGTGGGGGTTTCCAAAGAACTCGTTTGATGTCTTTTTTGGTCATTTAATATTTGCTTTTCCTGCTATCTCAGTGCCGCAGCCTCAGTGTGAGCGCCACCACTTCCTGCCCGGCTTTATCTGTGTGGATTTTGCAGAGTTGTGCTAAAATGAAAATAATCTTTATTATTATTTTATTATTATTTACCTTTATTTAACCAGGAAAAAAAGTCCCATTGAGATTCAAAGATCTCTTTTTCAAGGGAGTCCTGGCCAAGAGGCCCACACAATACAACTCACAAGACGACAATTAAATATAAGGTCAACACAGATCAAATGTTAAAAACAATTAGAAACACAATACGACTCACCAGACAACAAATAAATATAAAATCAACACAAATAAAATGATAAAAAACAGTTTAAAAACATTGGCATATCATCGATTGCGTTTCCAGGTCCTTTAAAAGAGTATTAAAAGAAGCCATAGGTACGAGTGTTTGAAGTTTTAAAACTCTCTGCAAAGAATTCCAGTCTGCTGGAGCACGATACTGAAAACACAGTTTTCCTTTCTCTGTTCTCACAGTAGGAACCAACAACGTGAAAACATCCTGAGAACGTAAATTCTGGGGTCCGTCAGGCCTCCGCTGAAGATACACACTGAAGTATTGAGGGAGCAGCCCAACAAGTCCCTTATAAATAAGTTTATACCAGTGTGTGAGCCGCCGGGTCGCTAAAGCAGGCCATCCAACACGAGAGTAGAGTTCACAATGATGGGTCCGAGCACTACAGTTTGTAATAAAGCGCAAAGAGGCGTGAAATACTGAGTCCAGAGAGCGCAGAGCTTGGGCTGGGGCATGCATATACAAAAGATCCCCGTAGTCTAGCACAGGGAGGAATGTTGCAGCAACAAGCCTCTTTCTGGCATTGAATGAAAAAGACAACTTGTTTCTAAAATAAAAACTCAATTTAAAACGCAACTTTTTGACAAGAGAGTCGATATGAAACTTAAAAGACAGTCCATCATCAATTATGACACCCAAGTATAAAAGCATGAACAACTTCAATAACCGAGCCATCAGGTGCAACAACTGGAGGAACATTTTGCACAATCTTACTTCTAGAAAACAGCATTACTTTGGTTTTGTTTGCATTAAGACAGAGTTTCAAGTCAGAGAAGCTGTGGCAAACAATGTTAAATGCATTTTGCAATTTGTCAATGGCTTCAGTGAGTGAAGATGCGAAACAATATATAATCATGTCATCTGCATAAAAATGGCAATTTGCATTTTTTACATTCTGCCCCACATCATTTATATATATAGTGAAGAGAAGTGGTCCCAGAATAGACCCTTGTGGTACACCTCGAATAACAGGAAGATCATCTGAACACTGGTGACCACATTTAACCCTTTGAGATCTGTCACAAAGATAATTTGAAATCCAACTGATTGCTTGTTCCGAAAGTCCAATGCTTACAAGTCGTTGCATTAATAATTGATGATCTACAGAGTCAAACGCCTTGGACTAGTCAATGAAAATAGAGGCACAATTTAGTTTTTTATCGGACGCTGAGCAAATATCATTTACAACCTTCAATGCTGCCGTCATGGTGCTATGCTTTTTCCTGTATCCCGACTGAAATTCGAAAAGGATTTCACAAGTTTCCAAATATGATTTTAGTTGTTCATTTATCAAACTCTCTAAAATTTTGGAAACAACAGACAATTTTGAAATTGGTCTATAATTACTTAGGACACTTTGGTCGCCTCCTTTAAAAAGTGGAAATACAAAAGCAGAATTCCATATTTTAGGGATTTCTGAAGTGGACAAGGTCAAATTAAAGATGTGTGTAAGCGGCTCTGCTATAGAATCAGCTGCCAATTTTAAAAAATGGGGATCTAAAAGATCTGGGCCATGTGATTTTTTAGTATCGAGATGTTTCAGCTGTTTATGCACATCCTCAACAATGATAGGCTGAAAGTTAAAAGAGGAAGGCCTGGAAGCTGGAAGAAAATGGCCATCATTTGCCATGTTATCATTTGAATGTTTTGACCCAGAAGCTACAAAGTATTTGTTAAAACAATTTAACATTTCATGTTTGTCTCGAACAACAATTGATTCATTAACAATGGAAACTGGCAAAAACTGAGAATTATCACTTACAGAAAGAGATTTGACTGTTTTCCAAAAACGTTTTGGGTCATTCAGACTGTCAGTAGTAATAGATAAATAATATTCTGCTAATTAAGTAAGAACATCTATTTCGTAACCTTCTGAAGGTAAGCCAATCGTCAGTAAGACTGGACTTTCTTGCTTTTGCCCAAGCTTTGTTGCGTTTAATAATATTTGAAAGCTCAGATGAGAACCAAGGATTATTTCTTCCTTTTATTCGGAATTTCCGGAGTGGAGCATGTGCATTAACAACGTTATTAAAAATTTCGTAAAAATAATTCCAAGCCAATTCAACATCTGGAATTAGACAAACACGATTCCAGTTGCAGTTTCTTAAATCAAGAAGAAACCCTTGCTCTGAAAAATGTTTTAAATCCCTCTTTATGGTGATACGGGGTTTCCTTTTAATAATTTTTGTGCTTCTGACTCCTGCCACAACACAATGGTCGATTAAGTCATTACAGAACACCCCAGTGGCACTGTATTTATGGGGAGTGTGAGATCTATTCTTTTATGCTTGAAGTGTTCTTCATATTCTAGTCTTTTATATCTCTGGGTTTTAAGTTACTTACTGTGGGAACCGTCTCACCTCACCATTTGTTTCTCCATATGGTGTATACATCAAGTGTGGATATAGGTTATAAAAGGCTGTAAACTAATTTGAGGTGTGACCCTTTCCTTTGGGTTGTATACACAGGGTGCTGTAAACAGCTAATGCTACATTTACTGTGGGGTTGTGTTGTGACAGTTGTTGTCTGATTGGCTGACCTCACTATTGGACACTCTGCATAGTTAAACTATTCTCCTATAGGGTACCGGTTGGTGATGTCATGAATATTCAACAGTGTACTGTATTTAAAGACAGCCCCTTGTGGTGTTTGTGTGTGTGGGGATGTGTGTGACCTGAACCCCACTGGGGTTCTCTTCATGTCCCTCTTCATGGCCGACGTCTCTCTGCTAAGCTGCAAGATGGATGCTGAAGATGAAGATGCCCGATGCTACCATTCTGTTTCTATTCTGCTATTTTTACATTAAAATGCTGAATAACCTCAATTTCGACTATGCCTTCCTTCAGACCTCCTTCTGACCCATTTTTTGAAACTGACAGTTTTGGCGCCCAACCTGGGGCCAGAGGGAAAGGTCAATGTGGGGCTCGAAGGAAAGATCAATGTGGGGCTAGAAGGAAAGGTTGAAAGACATCAAAGATGAGGCTGATGGTCAACAGAGGAGATGCTCCATGCACCCAGAGGTTCCAGGTACTGATCTCTAAGAATTTTTTAAATTGATTGTGATGATGAAACAAACTGGGACTTCTGAAATAAATTATTCGGTGATGTTGTCTAGCCATACAAGATGAACTAAAATTGCATGCTTAAATTTTGTATTTATGGTCGCTGTTATTAAGAATATGTAAGAAGAATCTGGGAATCTGTTGTTTTGATGCTTTTTTATGTTAAGAAATTTGGATTTTTTTTGGTTGGTTTTGTGTGGATGGACATCAGATCTAAATGTGTAACTAAAATATAAGAGATCTTAAGATTGCCTGTTCAGAATGAACATGAGACAAGTTGCTGTAAATTACTCGAAGAGTTAATCTGCAGATAATTAATATGTTAAACCCTGCAAAAGCAGAGAAGTTAATAGTTAAGGTAAAATCCAAGTGGTTCAACAAAAGAAGATGTTTTTGTTTTGAAATTGAGCTCTGGAAAACGTGCGAGTTAGTTAAATGTTAGTTTCATCTTAGTTCTGCAAAGGGTGCAGATAGGGGTTTTTGATTATTTGTGATTCATTATATGTATCACCTCTGGTAATCTAAATCGATCAAGATGAGATTAATATTCTAGTGAAAGGTGAATAGGAGTTCTATTAAAAATGAGGTTGTTTTAGCTTATGTAAAATGTTACTGTTGCAGATAAATATAGTTAATTAGATAGATCAGACTATGTCTATTTTTTGATAAACATTTTTTTAAGGTTAATTTATCTCACTATGTCCCAGCTTGTGTCATTGTGTCAATTGATTTGAATTCTGAGTTCAGGTACTGGAGAAGTTGACTGAGCAGATCAGTTTTTGCTCAAACCCCTGGCATGCCCCTCAGAAGTTGTGAAATCTTACACCACAAAGTCCTTGTGACATCTGAAGACCAGTCTATTCTGGCTGTTTTTGTGAGGAGAATGAAGGAGCTTCACCATTTTTGGACTCAGAGGTGTCTGTTTTTAATGTCTGTTCATTTTTTGCTGATATAGGCAACTGTGCTCTCAAATCAGCCTCAACCCAGTATCAAACAGAAGTTTGATGGAGAGTGTTCAACAAATCAGAGAGATCTTTGCATTATAATTCTCAGATGACAAAAGCTCATGTCAAGGAAACAGTCTCTTCAAACTGTGAAGGAAGCTGTAAAAGCTGCAACCACACAGCTGGAGCGCGTCGTAAAAGAGTGCTCAGAAGGACGACACCTTTGTGGTGCAGGAGAAGGCTGTGTTAAAATCCAGTCTGCTTCTTTTTATCTTGATGGACATTTTTTGACAAGTGTGGATAAACTAAGTCATCTAGTTTGTTCACTGAAGATTCAGCGTCACTTATAAGTTCAATGGTGATGCAATTGGACATTGCTGGCTTTGAAATCTTTGAGTACAACAGCATGGAGCAGCTGTGCACAAGGATTCAACTGGGCTCTTTCCTGTCTGCTGAGTTATTTCAACAACGTCGGCGACGTCTGAGTGTGACATCATCTAACACTCTGTTGAATCCAGGAAGAGAACGATTGGTGAACTGAGAGACATTCTTCCATCTAACTCCAAAGGGAGGAGGACACTTTTCCAGGAGAGTTCTGTGTTGATTTCTGTGTTGATGGTTACATTCTGAAAGTCTAAAATTGGGGTTTACTAAATTATATTCATATGTAAATTCAATATTTTGGTTATTATTGGGTGAGCACATGTGATTATGTGCTCAAAGGGAGGGATTGTGAGATCTATTCTTTTATGCTTGAAGTGTTCTTCATATTCTAGTCTTTTATATCTCTGGGTTTTAAGTTACTTACTGTGGGAACCGTCTCACCTCACCATTTGTTTCTCCATATGGTGTATACATCAAGTGTGGCTATAGGTTATAAAAGGCTGTAAACTAATTTGAGGTGTGACCCTTTCCTTTGGGTTGTATACACAGGGTGCTGTAAACAGCTAATGCTACATTTACTGTGGGGTTGTGTTGTGACAGTTGTTGTCTGATTGGCTGACCTCACTATTGGACACTCTGCATAGTTAAACTATTCTCCTATAGGGTACCGGTTGATGATGTCATGAATATTCAACAGTGTACTGTATTTAAAGACAGCCCCTTGTGGTGTTTGTGTGTGTGGGGATGTGTGTGACCTGAACCCCACTGGGGTTCTCTCCATGTCCCTCTTCATGGCCGACGTCTCTCTGCTAAGCTGCAAGATGGATGCTGAAGATGAAGATGCCCGATGCTACCATTCTGTTTGTACTCTGCTATTTTTACATTAAAATGCTGAATAACCTCAATTTCGACTATGCCTTCCTTCAGACCTCCTTCTGACCCATTTTTTGAAACTGACAGGAGCATTGGTCAAAATAAGATCAATCAAAGTAGATTTCTCATAACACTTTGGATTGGGACGAGTGGGAGAACTAATGAGCTGGGTTTAAAGATAAGGCCGTGCACAGGAGCTGAAACATGAATGCCACTGAAAACATGTTCTAAAGTACAAATAAAATTAAGACTTGAGCAGGACACTTCTGTGTTTAGAAAGAGACATGTTTTCTCTCAACACTAACGCCAATGAGGAAGAATAAATATTAAAACATTACAAACGGAAAAAGTATTCTACTTATACAAATAATCTGCGTGTTTTTGTTTTGATGAATGTGAATTTGAATGGGGCTGTTTATTATTAACACTGAAACTGAAAGTAACGCTTTATATTAAGGTCCTATAATAAGAATTTAGTCTTGGTTTAGACCTGGTTTAGACCTGATTTAGACCTGGTTTAGACCTGGTTTAAACCTGGTTTAGACCTGGTTTAGTCTTGGTTTAGTCCTGGTTTAGACCTGGTTTAGACCTGGTTTAGACCTGATTTAGACCTGGATTAGACCTGGATTAGACCTGGTTTAGACCTGGTTTAGTCTTGGTTTAGACCTGGTTTAGACCTGGTTTAGTCTTGGTTTAGTCCTGGTTTAGTCCTGGTTTAGACCTGGTTTAGTCTTGGTTTAGACCTAGTTTAGACCTGGTTTAGACCTGGTTTAGACCTAGTTTAGACCTGGTTTAGTCCTTGTTTATTCCTGGTTTAGACCTGGTTTAGTCTTGGTTTAGTCGTGGTTTAGACCTGGTTTAGTCTTGTTTTAGTCTTGGTTTAGACCTAGTTTAGTCCTGGTTTAGACCTGGTTTAGTCCTGGTGTAGTCTTGGTTTAGTCCTGGTTTAGACCTGGTTTAGTCTTGTTTTAGTCTTGGTTTAGACCTGGTTTAGTCTTGTTTTAGTCTTGGTTTAGACCTAGTTTAGTCCTGGTTTAGACCTGGTTTAGTCCTGGTGTAGTCTTGGTTTAGTCCTGGTTTAGACCTGGTTTAGTCTTGTTTTAGTCTTGGTTTAGACCTAGTTTAGACCTGGTTTAGACCTGGTTTAGTCTTGGTTTAGACCTGGCTTCATCCTGGTTTAGTCTTGGTTTAGACCTGGTTTAGTCCTGGTTTAGTCTTGGTTTAGTCCTGGTTTAGACCTGGTTTAGTCCTGGTTTAGACCTAGTTTAGTCTTGTTTTAGTCTTGGTTTAGACCTGGTTTAGTCCTGGATTAGTCCCGGTTTAGACCTGGTTTAGACCTGGTTTAATCCTGGTTTAGTCCTGGTTTAGTCCTGGTTTAGACCTTGTTTTAGTCTTGGTTTAGAGCTGGTTTAGACCTGGTTTAGTCCTGGTTTAGACCTGGTTTAGTCTTGCTTTAGACCTAGTTTAGTATTGGTTTAGACCGAGTTTAGACCTGGTTTAGACCTGGTTTAGTCCTGGTTTAGTCTTGGCTTAGACCTAGTTTAGTCCTGGTTTAGACCTGGTTTAGTCTTAGTTTAGTCCTGGTTTAGACCTGGTTTAGACCTGGTTTGGTCCTGGTTTAGTCTTGGTTTAATCCTGGTTTAGTCCTGGTTTAGACCTAGTTTAGACCTGGTTTAGACCTAGTTTAGACCTAATTTAGACCTGGTTTAGACCTGGTTTATTCTTGGCTTAGTCCTGGTTTAGACCTGGATTAGTCTTGGTTTAGTCTTGGTTTAGTCCTGGTTTAGACCTGGTTTAGACCTGCTTTAGTCCTGGTTTAGTCTTGGCTTAGACCTGGTTAGGTCCTGGTTTAGTCTTGGTTTAGTCCTGGTTTAGACCTGGTTTAGTCCTGGTTTAGTCCTGGTTTAGTCCTGGTTTAGACCTGGTTTAGACCTGCTTTAGACCTGCTTTAGTCCTGGTTTAGTCTTGGCTTAGACCTGGTTTAGACCTGGTTTAGACCTGCTTTAGTCCTGGTTTAGTCTTGGCTTAGACCTGGTTTAGACCTGGTTTAGACCTGGGTTAGACCTGGTTTCCCCCACCAACCTAAACATGCGCCATAGGTAAAATCCTCCAGCTTAGGGCCTGACCAAAGCATAAATAACAAAACAAAATCATGGGGATGGTCCCCGGGTCAAATATAGAAACAACTTCTCCTGTGCGAGATCAATAAAGGTCAATCTTCTAATCCTTGACCACTGTAAGGCACTTTGTGCTACAATTTTGTATGAAAAGCGCCTTATAAATATTTGATTGATTGATTGATTGGTTTAGACCTGCCTTAGTCCTGGTTTAGTCTTGGCTTAGACCTGGTTTAGTCCTGGTTTAGATCTGATTTGGTCCCCAATACGAAATTAATTTGAGCAGTATTACCACCTGTGAAATATTCTACTTACACCTTATTTAATCCCACCTGTACCTTTTTATTACATATTTTTTATTATATTGTTTACTTTTACCCTTGTATTTTTATTGCTTCTATTAGTACTTCTGATTATCTTAGCGACTCAACGGTTCTTCTGATCCTAAACATTTCATTACATTGTTGACCTTGTGTTGATCCTGCATATGACAAATAAACAATCTTGAATCTTGAATCTTGACTAAAAGAGATTTATAAGAACTTATAAGAAACGTGTTAACTGTTTGTTAATGCTTAAGAATATTAATAAAATACTCACGAGTATTTTATAATTGTTCATAATAACATTACAAACATATTGACTCAACTAGCCCAACCATTATGTCTTTGTCATGCTTTTATTAATCTTTATTGTTTGATTTATTAACATTAATATATACTTATCTATTATCTATTATCAGTTAACTATGCACTTGTTTACAGTTAACTGCTTTTTGCAGGTACCAGATCTAAAGTGAGAACAACGCCTTATTAAGTCTAATAAATCTTCTATTGTGCATTTATTTATAGCTAATGATTTTCACGGATTCCACATCTGGAACGAACAATACATGTGGTCAAAGTTAATACTGTATGATGGAAGGAAAAAAACTATACATTTTTCAACGATGAAGCCCAATTTTTAATTTATTTATTGCTGTGGCACATTTTCTAAAAAATTTTAAAATAAATAAATAAATAAATCACCAACAACTGACTTTTGAAGGAAAAGTACAATTTTGCGAAGTGCAACATTAATTTGTATTCCTAATAATTTAATACAAAAATCTAAAAACAAATATAATAGAGATAAAAAAAAACAAAAACGACACTCTCATAGCCTACTATACCAGTCATCAATCAACAAATGCAACATACAACTGATCATTTTAGGTTTAAACATTCTACAAAATACTCTTAAAACATGTAATTTGGGTCAAAAGGAATTAAAACGCCTCCCCCTTTCTTACAGGCAACACATACTGCATGCACATGGTAGGATCGGATTGGATTTCTCCAAATCCGATCCCGTTACTCGGCGGGTGGTCTGTCCTATAATCCAAGTCCACATGAAGCTCGTGTAATCGGCTCTGCTACGCTATGTGACGCTGTAGTCCAACTAAAAATGCAAAATGTTCTAAAATAACAGACATTCTCTGGAAGGGCTGGAGCCTCCACGTCCTCTGCAGCCCAGGCTGAAGGTGGACAGGGAGAGGAGCAGCCAGAGACTGTGGACAGGGAACCCGAGGGAATATGAGGGAACCCGAGGGAATATGAGGGAACCCGAGGGAATATGAGGGAACCCGAGGAAACCCGAGGGAATATGAGGGAACCCGAGGGAACCCGACGTTTAGGCCTAGTCTAGTCTTGGTCTAGCCCAAGTTTAGTTTTGGTCTAGCCCAGGTTTAGTCTTAGTATGGCCCAGGTTTAGTCTTGGTCTAGCCCAGGTTTAGTCTTGGTCTAGCTAGCCCAAGTTTAGTTTTGGTCTAGCCCAGGTTTAGTCTTGGTTTAGACCAGATTTAGTCTTGGTTTAGCCCAGGTTTAGTCTTATTCTGGCCCAGGTTTAGTTTTGGTCTAGCCCAGGTTTAGTCTTGGTTTAGCCCAGATTTAGTCTTGGTTTAGCCCAGGTTTAGTCTTATTCTGGCCCAGGTTTAGTTTTGGTCTAGCCCAGGTTTAGTCTTAGTATGGCCCAGGTTTAGTCTTGGTCTAGCCCAAGTTTAGTTTTGGTCTAGCCCAGGTTTAGTCTTGGTTTAGCCCAGGTTTAGTCTTGGTTTAGCCCAGGTTTAGTCTTATTCTGGCCCAGGTTTAGTTTTGGTCTAGCCCAGGTTTAGTCTTAGTATGGCCCAGGTTTAGTCTTGGTCTAGCCCAAGTTTAGTTTTGGTCTAGCCCATGTTTAGTCTTGGTTTAGCCCAGGTTTAGTCTTGGTTTAGCCCAGGTTTAGTCGAAGATTTATGTTGAACTTAAATGTTGAATCACCTGTTTTAGGTCATTTATATTTTTGTAAATTTTACCTTTTTTGTTACCCCCACAAAGCTGCCTTAAATGACTCACCTATTATGAAAGCCAAAGAGGGGAAGTCTATTGATCCACAAATGATTAGTCACCTTATTTCTTTAAATTGCTGGCATAGTTTAGGTTATCTCCGATGTCCATCCATTTTCTTGTGAAAGTAGTATTGTTGATGTGTTGGTGGTGCAAAAGAAGCAATGTTTTTTAGTTTTTTTGTTGTTTTTTATTATTATTATTATTATTATTATTATCATTATTATTATTATTATTATGATTATTATTATTATTATTATTATTATTATACATTTTTTTGAAAATATTCCACAGCAATAAATGAAGACACTTGTTTTTTTTTCCTTCCATCATACAGTATTAACTTTGACCACATGTATTGTTCGTTCCAGATGTGGAATCCGTGAAAATCATTAGCTATAAATAAATGCACAATAGAAGATTTATTAGACTTAATAAGGCGTTGTTCTCACTTTAGATCTGGTACCTGCAAAAAGCAGTTAACTGTAAACAAGTGCATAGTTAACTGATAATAGATACAATGAAATGAAATGTTTAGGATCAGAAGAACCGTTGATTCGCTAAGATAATCAGAAGTACTAATAGAAGCAATAAAAATACAAGGGTAAAAGTAAACAATATATTAAAAAAATATGTAATAAAATGTAATAAAATACAAAGGTACAGGTGGGATTAAATAAGGTGTAAGTAGAGTATTTCACAGGTGGTAATACTGCTCAAATTTCGTATTGCACATAATATAGTATAAGTATTGCACGTGGAGTGGGAAGAGTAGGCTTGTTGTGTCTGCTATAAACTATATTACACTCAACAAAAATATAAACGCAACACTTTTGTTTTTGCTCCCATTTTTCATGAGATGGACTTAAAGATCTAAAATTCATTCCAGATACACAATATTACCATTTCTCTCCAACATTGTTCACAAATCTGTCTAAATGTGTGATAGTGAGCACTTCTGCTTTGCTGAGATAATCCATCCCACCTCACAGGTGTGCCACATCAAGATGCTGATCTGACATCATGATTAGTGCACAGGTGTGCCTTAGATTGCTTTATTGGGGGTCTGGGGACTCAGAACCAGTCAGTATCTGGTGTGACCACCATTTGCCTCATGCAGTGCAACACATCTTCTTCGCATAGTTTATCAGATTGTCAATTGTGGCCTGTGGAATGCTGGTCCACTCCTCTTCAATGGCTGTGCGAAGTTGCTGGATATTAGTGGGAGCTGGTACACGCTGTCGTATACGCCGGTCAAGCACATCCCAAACATGCTCAATGGGTGACATGTCCGGTGAGTATGCTGGCCATGCAAGAACTGGGACATTTTCAGCTTCCAAGAATTGTGTACAGATCCTTGCAACATGGGGCCGTGCATTATCTTACTGAAACATGAGGTGATGTTCATGGATGTATGGCACAACAATGGGCCTCAGGATCTCATCACGGTATCTCTGTGCATTCAAAATGCCATCAATAAAATGCACCTGTGTTCTTCGTCCATAACAGATACCTGCCCATACCATAACCCCACCACCACCATGGGCCACTCGATCCACAACATTGACATCAGCAAACCGCTCACCCACACGACGCCACACACGCCGTCTGCCATCTTCCCTGAACAATGTAAACCGAGATTCATCAGTGAAGAGAACACATCTCCAACGTGCCAGACGCCATCGAATGTGAGCATTTGCCCACTCAAGTCTGTTACGGCGACGATCTGGAGTCAGGTTAAGACCCCGATGAGGACGACGAGCATGCAGTTGAGCTTCCCTGAGACAGTTTCTGACAGTTTGTGCAGAAATTGTTTGGTTATACAAACCAGTTGTTTCAGCAGCTGTCCGAGTGGCTGGTCTCAGACGATCTTGGAGGTGAACCTGCTGGATGTGGAGGTCCTGGGCTGGTGTGGTTACACGTGGTCTGGGGTTGTGAGGCCGGTTGGATGTACTGCCATATTCTCTGAAACGCCTTTGGAGACGGCTTATGGTGGAGAAATGAACATTCAATGCACGAGCAACAGATCTGGTTGACATTCCTGCTGTCAGCATGCCAATTGCACGCTCCCTCAATGCTTGTGACATCTGTGGCATTTTGCTGTGAGACAAAACTGCACATTTCAGAGTGGCCTTTTATTATGGGCAGTATAAGGTACACCTGTGCACTAATCATGATGTCAGATCAGCATCTTGATGTGGCACACCTGTGAGGTGGGATGGATTATCTCAGCAAAGCAGAAGTGCTCACTATCACACATTTAGACAGATTTGTAAACAATGTTTGAGAGAAATGGTAATATTGTGTATCTGGAATGAATTTTAGATCTTTAAGTCCATCTCATGAAAAATGGGAGCAAAAACAAAAGTGTTGTGTTTATATTTTTGTTGAGTGTATGAGATTATTAATACATATATAGTCTTATAAACACAATAATGTCAATAAGCATCTTATATGCACTTATAAGGGCCTTATTACCTTCTAACTATTGACTATTAATTCTTATTATAGGACCTTAATATAAAGCGTTACCAAATGGAGTTTTGATATTTTTAAGATGGTAAACTTCAGGCACAGTGCCTTTAAAGACGGGGTATTATATAAAAATTGATTTTTTTTTTTTTTTTTTTTTTTTGCTGTGTTTCATGTTTTAAGCCTGTTCCTCATCAGAAACGCCTGAGGAGGTTTAAGAGTCGTCCACGTGTGAGGGCCGGTGTACTGTCAGATAGAGACGCTTTGTCAGATTGAGACGCCTCCTGCGCTACTGCGCAAGCGCGCATGATGTAATGGTTTTGAAACAGCTGAGTCAGTTTAAAACGCCTCCTCATGCGCGCGCATGCATGCCGTGACGTAATCGTATAAATACGCCCATCTTGGCTCCAGAGGCAGAAGTCCTTTTGTTTGCTACCGAACAGACAGGAGTCTAGTTATTCTCAACATAACAGGCAAAAGTCGAGTTATTTTCAACAAAACGAGGCGGAAAACAAGGCGGACGTCGAGTTATTCTCAACATAACGAGGCAGAAGTAAAAAAATGTTCAACAGGAGTGGAGTTTTCTACAATTTCAACGCAAGTAAGTAACAATTTAAGAGTGTTTTGGTTTTATTGTATGTTTTAGCATGTAAAGAACGATGATTAGCGCCAGAATACCTACGTCAGATGATAGTGGTTTGTATTTAACATTTGACTGCATGCTACGTGTCTCGTATTAAACTTATCGTATTAAACCGCGCTAGTGTGCTAGCACACGGCTAGTCTGTAGCCAGAGCTCGTGCAGCTCTTGGCGCACCACCTGTGCATCAAACGCACTCCTGTATGTGTGTATGTATGTATATATACATATATAATGTGTATGTATGTGTGTAAGTATGTATATGTGTGTATATATACATATATAATGTGTATGTATGTGTGTAAGTATGTATATGTGTGTATATATACATATATAATGTGTATGTATGTGTGTACGTATGTATATGTGTGTATATATACATATATAATGTGTATGTATGTGTGTACGTATGTATATGTGTGTATATATACATATATAATGTGTATGTATGTGTGTACGTATGTATATGTGTGTATATATACATATATAATGTGTATGTATGTGTGTACGTATGTACATGTGTGTATACAGTATATACATATATAATGTGTATGTATATAAATACGGTATGTGAATGTTATGAAATAACATGAATGTGGTAAACATTTATAGATTGTCAACATGTCAGAAGACCCTCGTTCTTGTGGATCCACTGGCTAATGAGACGAAGTATGCACGCAAGACCCTTCGAAATTGGATGTAAAGTCTGAGGAAAAATTTGAAGTAAAGTTCTTGGTCTTTTGTATGTGATAATGTGTCTAATGTATTGCATATGCTTGTTATGCTTTTCACACAATAATAGGAACTTCTTGAGGATGGCAGGCCGTTCAGTCCCAAGACAGATGGACTCTTCAAACTGTTCCACATGAAATGCAGCAAGATGGCAGTAGCTGTGGCATTTTGGTTTTAAAGGTAAAGATTTCACTGTTTCCACTAATTTCTTTCTCTTGTATCTATCCAATTATATGTTACTAAATGCCTAAAATTGCATTTTGAATTTTGCAGAAGAGACCCGACAGAAGTCTTGAAGGCTCGACTAGAGGTCACTCGTGCACTCCTAGAGGCCTCATCACTGCGTTAATTTCCTTCAGCAAG
Source organism: Paratrypauchen microcephalus (assembly GCA_036785185.1). NCBI lineage: Eukaryota > Metazoa > Chordata > Actinopteri > Gobiiformes > Gobiidae > Paratrypauchen > Paratrypauchen microcephalus. The sequence continues at coordinate 166,362 of JAVJIX010000045.1, read as the reverse complement.
ATGCCACTAGCTGTGGGATTTTGGAGTGTAAAGGTAAAGTTTTCACTATTTCCACTAATTTCTTATATGTAAGTGAATGCCTAAAATTGCATTTTGAATTTTGCAGAAGAGATTTTAAAACACCAATCAAGACCGACCCGACAGAAGTCTTGAAGGCTCGACTAGACGTCACACGTGCACTCCTAGAGGCCTCATCATAAATATATAAATAAATGTTTCTTCTGTTGTACCTTTTCCTGTCCTCATAAATCATGAATAAGAGACAAGCCCATTGTTTTAAATTCAATTGCATGAAATGTATTTATTTATAATGTTGACCAACAGTAACTGTTTAACATGCCAGAATTAGCCAAGAGGCTAGTTTTCATCTGTTGTCCGTTGTCACAGTGTACAGATGACTCCTTAAAGACATTTGCAGATGTGGTTAAGAAGTAGAAAAGCATTTAGTCTTGAGCAGTGAATCATAGCGAAGACAAATGACAAACAAAATAATTAAAACAGGTTATTAAGAGCAGCTTGCAATTAATAACAGTAAAAGATTATGTTAAAAAAGCACAAGAAAATAACTAAATACTGACCTGTCTGGTTTAATTATTTTGAATGAAAACTAACGATGCAGTCAAATGTTAAATCCAAACTATTATCATCTGACATATGTATTCTGGCACAAATCTAACGTTAACATCTCGTTCTTTACATGCTTAATTGGTTAAAACACAATAAAACCAATACTGTTAAAATGTTACTTGCGCAGTAGCGCATAAAACTGTCAAAGCGTCTCATTCTGACAGTACAATAAAACTGTCAAAGCGTCTCATTCTGACAGTACAATAAAACTGTCAAAGCGTCTCATTCTGACAGTACAATAAAACTGTCAAAGCGTCTCATTCTGACAGTACAATAAAACTGTCAAAGCGTCTCATTCTGACAGTACAATAAAACTGTCAAAGCGTCTCATTCTGACAGTACAATAAAACTGTCAAAGCGTCTCGCTTTGACAGTTTTATTGTACTGTCAGAATGAGACGCTTTGTTACTGCGCATATGAAGTAATGGTTTAAAAACAGCTGGGCTGTCAAAGCGTCTGCTTATCTGACGTAGGTATTCTGCCACAAATCTAACATTCACATCTCGTTCGTTACATGCTTAATTGGTTAAAACATACAATAAAAGCGTACGGTGTACTCTCAGAAAGCGTCTCAATCTGACAGTACAACGGCTACCATTATATCATGCGCGCTTGCGCAGTAGCGCTCATCTCGGCGCTGTAGCTCAGCTGTTCCAAAACCATTACATCATGCGCGCTTGCGCAGTAGCGCAGGAGGCGTCTCAATCTGACAAAGCGTCTCTATCTGACAGTACACCGGACCTTCAACAGTCTCACTCCTGATTGGCTCATCGGTTGCTATGACACCCTAGACCAGAGTGAGACTGAACGATAAGCTGAGAGGATGAGCTGTTTGTGGAAAGTTTTATATCTGATTTCACATGTTCGTATTTACAAGAAAAACCACAAAGAGATAAAAATGTGTTCATATACAGAATGCTCAAAGAGCACACTCAGACCTGGATCCGACCTCGCTCTGTCCTGGTTCAGACCTGGTTCAGACTTTGTTCAGACGTGGTTCAGACCAGCTTCAGACCTGGTTCTCGGACATGTTCCTCTGGGTGCTGTGGGTGTCGCTCTGGTGTTGGGGTGAGTTCTGGCTCTTCTTCTTCACAAACTTTAATTGATGTAAAAATTGTCCTGTATAAAAAAAAAAAAAAAAAAAAAAAAAAAAAAAACACAATCTGCTATTTTGAGGTGGTTTTCTTTAAAAAAAAAAAAAAAAAGTGATGTCTTGTGTCAGTTCATATATTTCAGTCTGGTTCTTTATATGTTGTTGAGCGGGCCGTCGGGGTATGTTGTTGAGCGGGCCGTCGGGGTATTATATAAAAATTGATTTTTTTTTTTTTTTTTTTTTTTGCTGTGTTTCATGTTTTAAGCCTGTTCCTCATCAGAAACGCCTGAGGAGGTTTAAGAGTCGTCCACGTGTGAGGGCCGGACCTTCAACAGTCTCACTCCTGATTGGCTCATCGGTTGCTATGACACCCTAGACCAGAGTGAGACTGAACGATAAGCTGAGAGGATGAGCTGTTTGTGGAAAGTTTTATATCTGATTTCACATGTTCGTATTTACAAGAAAAACCACAAAGAGATAAAAATGTGTTCATATACAGAATGCTCAAAGAGCACACTCAGACCTGGATCCGACCTCGCTCTGTCCTGGTTCAGACCTGGTTCAGACTTTGTTCAGACGTGGTTCAGACCAGCTTCAGACCTGGTTCTCGGACATGTTCCTCTGGGTGCTGTGGGTGTCGCTCTGGTGTTGGGGTGAGTTCTGGCTCTTCTTCTTCACAAACTTTAATTGATGTAAAAATTGTCCTGTATAAAAAAAAAAAAAAAAAAAAAAAAAAAAAAAAAAAACACAATCTGCTATTTTGAGGTGGTTTTCTTTAAAAAAAAAAAAAAAAGTGATGTCTTGTGTCAGTTCATATATTTCAGTCTGGTTCTTTATATGTTGTTGAGCGGGCCGTCCTCCTCACACCGAGGCACCTCACACCACCCCCCGCTCCAGCTCGGCCTGAACCAGAGCTGCTCTCGCTGGTTCAGGAGTCTGGGTTTGGATCTAGTCCGGCTGGGGCATTTCTCACACACTGGGCTAGGGGCGGGGCAGTTTTTAATTGAATTAGTTGAACTGGCTATTGCCTATTGATGTAAAATTAATAGGTTCATTAAAGCCTAAACTAACAAATGTTGGTTAATAATAATATAATACATTTTATTTAAAAGGGCCTTTCAAGACACCCAAGGACACTGTACAAAACAAAGTTAAAAAACATAAAAATGCTTAAAATACAAAGATAAAAACAGAAATTCAAAAACTGTAAGATGGTGAAAGTGACTGTTATGTGGTGTAGGATTGTCTGGATTTGAAAAGAGCAAGAGAGTGAATATTGCAGAGGTCAGGAGGGAGAGAGTTCCAGAGCCCCCCATGGTGACGAGACGAGCAGAGGGAACAGAGAGCAGGAGAGAGAAGGAGGAGCGGAGGGAGCGAGAAGGAATGATGTGGAGGAGGTCAGTGATGTAAGGTGGGGCCAGGTTATGGATCGCTTTGAAGGTGGTTAGGAGAATTTTAAAGTTCATTCTTTGTTTTATGGGAAGCCAGTGTAGTTGTTGGAGGATGGGGGGGATGTGGTTGGAGGAGGGGGTCCTGGTGATGATGCGGGCAGCGGAATTTTGGAGAAGCTGCAGTTTCTGGAGGGATTTGTTAGGGCGACCAAAGAGGAGGGAGTTGCAGTAGGTGATCCGGGAAGTAACAAGGCTGTGAACGAGTATGGCAGTGGTGTGAGGAGTGAGAGAGGGGCAGAGACGAGAGATATTGCGGAGGTGAAAGTAGGCGGAGCGGGTGATGTTATTAATATGGGGGTGGAAAGAAAGTGTGCTGTCAAGGATGACACCCAGACTCTTGATCTGAGGGGAAGGAAGGACAGTGGAATCATGGATAGATATAGAGAAACGGCTGGATTTGGAGAGAGTGGAGGGGGTGCCTACTAGGAGGCCTTCAGTTTTAGAGCTGTTAAGTTTGAGAAAGTTGGAGGAGAACCAGGAATGGACTTCTTGTAGACAGAGGGTAAGAGAGGTTGTAGGGAGAGATGAGGAAGGTTTGGTAGAAATGTAGAGCTGGGTGTCATCCGTGTAACAGTGAAAAAGAATGTTGTGTTTACGGAACAGAAAGCCAAGTGGAAGGATGTAAATGCCCCCGGGCCCTGGACCCCGGACCCCAGACCCAGGACCCAAGATCCTGGGCCCAAGACCCCGG
>JAVJIX010000045.1:132500-152500 GCA_036785185.1 Paratrypauchen microcephalus | reverse complement strand
TTTCAGAGTCAGACTCAGACCTGATCATCAGATTCGTGGTGATTCTTCTGTTGAAGCTCCTGTACATCCTCCCAATGTACTACTACTACTGCAAGGTACTGACCTTTAGACCTGGTTTAGACCTGGTTTAGACCTGGTTTAGACCTGGTTTAGACCTGGTTTAGACCGGGTTTAGACCGGGTTTAGTCCTGGTTTAATTTTGGTTTAGACCTGGTTAAGATCTGGTTTAGACCTGGTTTAGACCGGGTTTAGACCGGGTTTAGTCCTGGTTTAATTTTGGTTTAGACCTGGTTTAGATCTGGTTTAGACCTGGTTTAGTCTTGGTTTAGATCTGGTTTAGTTCTGTTTTAGACCTGGTTTAGTTCTGGTTTTCTGACCTGTTGTTGTGCTGTGTCCTGTTGTTTCAAGTCAGGGCCAGAGGCGGCGCTAGAGAGAGACCTCCAACTGAGAGTGAGAGAGGTTCAAATCTGAGATGGTCCTGTTTCAGACCGGTTCAGATCTGAGATTCCTCGCTTCCTGAGCATCATTAATATGTTTTATTGTATTCACTGACTGTGGATAATCCCAATCCCAATTTTTTTTTATTTTTTTTTAAATATTCAGATGTTTGTCGGCTTCTTGTGTGTTTATAATAATTTGTTTGTAAAATAATACATTTTATGAAAAAAAATGTGTGTGTTTGAGTGTTTGTGTGTGTGTGTGTGTGCGTGCTTTATAAGTAAATATCTTTTATATCTTTTAGGCTGAATAAAAACTACTGTATTTTCCGCACTATAAGGCGCACCTAAAAGCCTTCAATTTTCTCAAAAGCCGACAGTGCGCCTTAAAATCCGATGCGCCTTATATATGGATCAATATTGGTTAATCATGTCTACCGTAGTCAGCCACTACTGTAGCTTCTATTCTATGCGCCTTATATATGAAAACAGTTTTAAAATAGGCCATTCACTGAAGGTGCACCGTATAATCCGATGCACCTTATAGTGCGGAAAATACGGTAAATTAAAATGGATAATGTGGCCTATTTCATTGAGCTGTGATTGATGTTGTTGTTGGATAATTACTTCTGTTAAACCTGTTAAGCTGGTGACAGCACAGGATAGGGTTCAGAATAAACCCCCTGAAGTGTGACAGAATAAAACTACAGAATATAACTACATTATAAAACCACAGAAAACTTTTTGAATGGATTCTCCTGTTTCCCCACACCACAGAATGACCCACATGACCAGAGCGAAGAACACTGAGCTCATTGTGACGTTTACACACTCAGGCCTGACCTGAACATCACCTTTATCTTATAATACACCATGCCTCTTGAAGAATACCCTCATTTTAAACATGATGATACAGAAGTAGAGAGATGACGACAGAGAATAAGGTCAGGTCAAAGCATCCATCCATCCATCCATTTTCTTCCGCTTATCCGGGGCTGGGTCGCGGGGGCAACAGTCTAAGCAGGGACTCCCAGACTTCTTCACCCCGGACACTTCCTCCAGCTCCTCTGGGGGGACCCCAAGACGTTCCCAGGCCAGCCGGGAGACATAGTCCCTCCAGCGTGTCCTGGGTCTTCCCCAGGGCCTCCTCCTGGTGGGACATGCCCGGAACACCTCCCGAGGGAGGCGTCCAGGAGGCGTCCGAAACAGATGCCCGAGCCACCTCAGCAGCAGCTCTACTCCGAGCTCCTCCCGTGTGACTGAGCTCCTCACCCTATCTCTAAGGGAGTGTCCAGCCACTCTGCGGAGGAAGCTCATTTCGGCCGCTTGTATCCGCGATCTCGTCCTTTCGGTCATTACCCAGAGCTCATGACCATAGGTGAGGGGAGGAACGTAGATTGACCGGTAAATTGAGAGCTTCGCCTTTCGGCTCAGCTCCCTCTTCACCACAACAGTCCGGTACATCGCATCACTGCCGACGCTGCACCGATCCGTCTGTCAATCTCACGCTCCATCCTCCCCTCACTCGTGAACAAGACCCCGAGATACTTGAACTTCTCCACTTGGTTTGCTTTGACCAGGTCCAATCATCAGTGAGTCTGCTGTCCTCTCGTGTGTTTGACAGAACTACAGTTCCTATTTCCTCCTCCTTCGTCCATCTTAAGCCCTATTCGGACGGGATTAGTTTTATGGGGTGACATGGGGTGAAGTAATAATTACCAGGGAATTTAGTCCTGTCCGTGTACCGTGTCCGTAAACATAACAGAGTATGTAAAACGGTCTGGAGGAATTACCATAGGTAATATTAATCCCATGCAAATGCGAACCTCGGTAAAGATGTATGTAATATTTCATCACATCCATTTAAAGAAATAATTTACCGCAATTTTCAAACACGGAGGAGCTTGAAGCGCTTTGTTTGGCCGGCGAGCAAAATGATCTACCAGTACTCTCAAACAAACGCACACATCGACCATTGAAAAAGCCCAAGAGGTATAAATCAGTCATCAGAGGCATGAAACTTCTGCTTGTTTTAGGTCATGTATGCTCTATTAGTCCTGATTATGGGCAATAATTTGCAAAGTTTGCATAGTTTGCTAATATTCACATAGGCTAATCATGACTTCTCTATCTTCAACTGATGCTTTATGCATAGGCGACGAATACGTGACGGCAGAGTGTAAACAAACCCCTCCCATGTCAAATAAATATTATGGACATTTCTTGTCCTGTGTGCTACCTCGCTATCTATCGCAGGGCTCTCAAGTCTCACACATTGAGAGTGTGACACACGCAATTCGACGCGTTCACACGCTCACACGCCACACATGGCATTTATCACGCTGATTTCTTTCTTTCTTTCTTTCTTTTTTTTTTTTTTTGTGCCCAGAAAATTGGTCTGTGTGGCTTCGTTTATGCAGGGTCCGCGCGTTTTCAGCACCGCCCCCCCCTCCCCCTGCTCCCGGACGGCGCGTCTGCTCCCGACCGCGCCGCGCCGTCCCCCGGGCACGTCCTGAGCCCCCGGTGCCACGTCTCCTCTGAGACGCACCGACTCCGGTCCAGGTCCCTGTCTCCGTCTGTGCATAACGTGTCCCCCCCGACGGCTTGCGCGCGGAATACGCGCGGCCCAGAGCCGAACTGCCCATGGTGAGACGCGGTGAGACGCGGCCCCGGTGCATTAACCAGATTCTTACATGAATCCGTTAAAAATGTCCCGCTCCCCCCGCCCCGGTCCCTCCTCCCCGCCCCTCTCAGCGCGCACTGACAAAGTGCGGTGATGATAAAACAAACTGAGAACCATCAGGTAATAACTTCATTTATAGAACTCTCATTAGTTGCTTTGTAGTTTAAGTTTGCTCTTTAGACAAAAAGGGCTCTCAACACGCAATTCGACGTGTTCACACGCTCACACGGCATTTCTCACGCCCCCCCCTCCTCGGAAATTACAGTCTCACGCACGACCCCGCTCAAAACTTGAGAGCCCTGATCTATCGTTATCTATTGGCTGTTAGGTCGTCAATCAAACTCCCTACTTTTCTAGTGTAACTGACTCACCGACGCACTGGGATTACGTGGTTTACGTTCGCCTCTCACACATTCCACAGACGCAAGACGCCGTTTACTCGAGGCTCTTTTAGGCTCTTTTTACAACTGTAGCTTCCTCAGTTTGCACAAAGTTTGTTGCAGTGGCTCACGAGAATCCACCACTAGATCGCTGCAACAGAAAGTCAGTTTTTGAGGTCGCTGAAAGAAGAAGAGAAGGGGAAAAGGAGCAAAGCCAAACTAAGGTGATTCTTGGAGCTTCCTTCCAGTGATGGCGGATGCACTGAATTCAGTAAAGCTACTAATACTTTCTATTTGTGTCTAAGTCTGTCCAGGTTGAAATATGAAATATTTAGTGTCTTGTTCGGACTTGAAAACCTTCTTAATTAAAGGGCCTATATTTTGTAAAACTGACTCTTGTGAGCGTTATACCAGGGTTGCTCAATACGTCGATTGCGATCAACTAGTCGATCGCCAAGGTAGATAGATAGATAGACCTTTATTGTCCCCGAGGGGAAATTTGTTTCCACAGACACTGTTGAAAAAAAAAAAAGAGGTAGTGTGGGTAGATCGCAGTGTCATAGTACTCGACACACCGGTCTTGGTCTTGAGATGAGTGCGATCATATTACGGTTGCTGCCATTAGCAATATTTAACCCGTGTGCGGGGCCGCACGGCAGCCCATGCGCTCGTCTGGAGCCGCGGACACTGTTGATGTTACGGGTCCCGGGCGTGGTGACCACAATAACAAAAAGAACACAGACAAATCTGTAAAATAAAGGTAGAGTCTCTGAGAAATGAACACAGGAGCACTCGTGTCTTTACCCGATTTGTTTCTTATTTCACATTCATTATGTACATACAGTGCATTTCTTTGTCTTTTTACATAATGACTTTAAAAGTCTAACCAAAAGTGCATTTCATACATAAAGCATTATAAATACTCTTCACATTACTACTGACTGTATATAGTTATTTTAGTTAGCTAATTATTGTTTAGTGACTATTACCACAGATAATTCACTTTATAGGGGACCGTTAATGTCACATTCACTCCTATGAGGACCCCGCAGCACACAGGGCTTCTCATCTGTGCTGCTGCTTAGTGCACAATTCACTACAAATAAGGACATTGCACTGCTTTAACACATAACAAAACGATATCAGGAGGCTTTTGGCTTACTCTGGAGCAATATAAACTTATAAAACCGCTACACGGGACGTTATAACAAAAATACATTTAGCGCGAGCCGGCAAACTATGAATGAATGGGACGGAGCGAGGCACACGGCGGCATGCGGCTTGGCTCTGCAGCTAGTAGCTACCGCGGCTCGGAAAACCTGATAAAAGTACGTCTTGACTTACTCTAAACATCACACACGGCTGACTATCTCTTACAGAGGTATTCTGAAGCTTAAGGCTTTCATTTGATATGTTTATGACCGTGTACTGACCTGTAAAATAAAGGTAGAGTCTCTGAGAAATGAACACAGGAGCACTCGTGTCTTTACCCGATTTGTTTCTAAGGGGGGCCCGGAAGTCGGCCCGCAAGGTAACCGGGCGAGACGACCACAGCCTCACAGGTTCCGCTTACCATTACTCTCACCGATATTTACACAGTGTATATAGATTATTAATTTATATTATTAATTGGTCAAATTCCTAGTATATTTTTAGCGATAAAGATGTAAATAAAATTATGTTTTAAATTATTACTAAATAATAATAAATGTGGTTGCACATTTCTGGGTGCACCACACGCTCCCCAACACAAAAGTGGCTCCTGACACTTAACTTGAATAATTCCGAACTATTATCTCAAAAGTCTTTTTTCCAAAAGTCTCTTTTCAAAGTCTATAATTTCTCTTTTTATCTTCCCAAGTGTCCTTAACCTTCAGGCATCTTCATTCGAATGTCTGATTATTTCAATAGCAAGGAATGCCATAAGGGATTGGAAGGTAAGGGTTAGGGGAAAAGGGAGAGTGGTAAAGGGGCTGAGGGTAGAGGGAGGGGTAACACAGAAAAGGATATGGTGCAGTCTGCTGGATGCTGACAGCATTCACCGAAGGGTGAGGCTGGAAGGCTGGCTGGCCCAAGGATGGGTAGGTGAAAACCATGTTGGGTCGTCTCTGCCTGGTAGACTGCCTCAGACGGGGTGGTGACTCGGGCTGATGATCCGGCTCTGGCACAGGACTGGGTACTGGTACAGGTTCAGTTGCCGGCTCCGGACTGGGGTTTCGGACATGCGCTTCCTGATGCCGCTGAGGTGCTTCCCCGTCATCGTCTGGTTGGTCTGTGATTTGTCCACTTTCGTTCTGCTGTACTGGATCCTCTTCTGTAGCACTGTCTCTTTCGTGTTCTGATTGACTGTATTCTCTTTCTACTCTTGGTTGATATGCTTCGGGCCTGCTGTGTGACACACGGTGAGCTGATCCAGCCGGATTTTCTCGCAGGGGTCTGGGCATACGAAACCAGTAGAGAGGTTCATCTTCTTCTGAGTCACCTGCATCCGGACTTGGCGTCTTTTCCTGTTTCCTTCTTGCAGCATGCTTCTTATTCCTCTGTTGTGGGTGGGCATTCTGTCCTTGAACAATGTCTACAGGCAAGTCGTTTACTTGGAGCAGTAAGTTTCGATGAAGAGTACGTAAGGGACGACCCCCTGTCTCCGGACTGACTTTGTAGACGGGGTTGTCTCCAACCTGCTCTCTCACGATGTAGACCACTTGTTCCCAGTAGGGTCTAAGTTTGCCGGGGCCACCTCTTTCACTTAGATTACGTACAAGTACTCTATCTCCGGTCTGTAGAGTGACACCTTTGCATCGTTTGTCATAGTTTGCTTTGCCTTTAGAGCTCGACTGCTTGCTGTTGGCACTTGCAATCCTGTACGCCTCCGTCATCTTCCCTTTCCACTTCTCAACATACCCATGAGGTGATTCCGTGTCATCTTCTGTTACAAGGCCGAAAAGGAGATCTACTGGAAGTCGGGGATGTCTGCCATACAACAAATAGTACGGGGAGAAGCCCGTTGCCTCATGTTTGGTGCAGTTGTACGCGTGGATGACATGAGGGAGATGTTCCTTCCAGTTTTGTTTTTCCTTCTCTCCCAATGTACGTAGCATCTGTAACAAGGTACGGTTCAACCTTTCAGCAGGGTTGCATTGGGGGTGATAGGGAGAAGTTCTTGAGTGGCCAACCCCAGCAAGCTCTCTGAGGGACTTGAATAACTCGTTCTCAAATTCACGACCCTGATCGTGATGGAGCTTGGAGGGGTATCCAAATCTGGGTATGAAATTGTTGAAGAGTCGATCGGCTGCTGTCTTTGCGGCTTTATTCTTGGTGGGATAGGCTTGCGCAAACCTCGTGAAATGATCGATAATCATGAGGATGTACTCAAATCCGCCCTTGCAGGTCTCTAAGTGCAGTAAATCGATGCTCACAAGTGCACGGGGGAGTTCGAAGTTATACTGCCCATCGGTGCTCTCTCGTGTATTGCTGGCTTTTTCTGTTTAATGCACGGGCACTTTCTTGTGACATACTCCTCAATCTCTTTCTTCATGAAAGGCCAATAAAATCGTTCTCGGGCTAGGCTCAACACTTTCTCCACACCGACATGGCCCATGTTGTTGTGGAGGTGGGTGAGGGCTATTTGTTTGTAAGCAGCGGGCAGAACTAGTTGTTTACGCTCTGATGTTTTTCTGTACAAAAGGCCGTTCTCCATCTGTAATCTGCTCCACTCCCTCAACAGTCTCTTTGTGTTATTGTCAAAATTAGCCTTGTCGTTCTCCGTCGGTGTTATGTCATTCTCTTTCATTTCCATCACTCTCCCGATGGCTGGGTCTGCTCTCTGTTCTTGGACTAGCTTGTCATGACTGATGGTCGGCAGAGAGTCTTTGAGAGGCGGGCTTGAGGAAGAGAGGTTAAGGGCTGCAACCCATGCTACGTCACCTCGCTTGGCTCTTCTGCTCCCTTCCCATACTGCGCCAACAGCTTCTTCGGACAGTTCCACTGAACATTCTTTCATGAAGGTCTCAATGTCAAGTGGGCACCGGGACAGCACATCAGCGTCGATGTTGATCTTCCCTGGACGGTATTTGATGTCAAAGTTGAAATCTGCGAGCTGTCCCACCCAACGATGTCCAACCGCGTTGAGCTTGGCAGTACTGAGGACATACGTCAAGGGGTTGTTGTCCGTAAAAATAGTGAAATGTGGGGCGTAGAAGAGGTAATCGTTGAATTTGTCGCAAACTGCCCACTTGAGGGCGAGAAATTCTAGTTTTCCGCTATGCAAGTGGTAGTTTTGCTCGGCAGGTGTCAAAGTGCGTGACCCGTATCCAATTACTCTCATCTTGTTGTCTTGGTTTTGGTAAAGGACCGCACCGAGGCCTTTCTGAGATGCGTCCGTATGGAGTATGAAAGGACGAGTGAAGTCTGGGTACGCTAGCACTGGCGGCTGGGTCAACATGTCGATCAAGTACTCAAGGATCTCTTGGTGTTCTTTATCCCATTGTACTGGAGCTCGTGAAGATTGCTGTGGGTACTTTGTTCGCCCTCTGGTTGGCTTGGATGGCGACGTGTCCGGCTTAACTTGGAGTAAGTCGTACAGGGGTTTGGCGATGCGTGAGAAATCTTGGACATATGTTCGATAATAGCTCAGGAATCCCAAAAGTTGCCTAACATCTCCGACTGTTTGTGGCCTTTTATGTTTGAGCGCCTGAACAGCCTCAATGTCTTTAGGATCCACTCTAACCCCATCTTCAGACACAAGTCGGCCGACATACCGAACCTCTTTCCGGAACAATTCACACTTCTCAGGCTTTAACTTCACTCCATGGCGTTGGAGGGCTTGGAGGACTTTCTTCAGTACCTGGACATGATCATCAAATGACTTGGAGAAACAGAGCACGTCGTCAAGGTATGGAATGCAGCACTCGTCACGGAGCGTGTCAAGCATTTCTTCCATGCTTCGTTGGAAGGCTGCAGGCGCATTTGACAGCCCGAAGGGTATTCTCACCCACTCGTAGAGACCCCACGGAGTAGTGAATGCGGTCAGATACCTTGAGCCTTCTGCAATGAAACCTTGATGGTAGGCTTTACCCTGGTCCAGGATTGAGAACCAGCTGTATCCACCGAGGGAGTCTGTAAGGTCCTGAATCCGAGGAAGCGGGTGTCGGTCTGGGACGGTTTTGCTGTTTAAAAGACGATAGTCAATACACAAGCGTAGTGACCCATCCTTCTTTCTCACACAGATGACTGGGGCTGCATAGGGTGACTGAGACTTTACGATCCATCCTTTGATGATTAGTTCTTGGACATACTCTTTGACCTCCTTATACAGGGGCTTCGGAATGGACGCATAGGCCCTCTGAACCGGCGTGTCATCTTTGAGTCGGATTTCCATCTGCAACGTTGGGATACAGCCTATGTCAGTACTGTCACGTGAAAATGCTTCGCACTCTTCCATAAGCACCTTTTCAACAGTGTCTCTCTGCTCAGGACTAAGGTGGCTTAGGTCGACTGGCGGCAGCCATGAATTGTCAGAAGGACAGCAAAGAGCAGTAGGTTTTGTTACCTCCACCGCGGCTGCTGCTGTTTGCATGGGCTGAGTTGCAGGTGACTGGAAGGTGTCTGTTCCAATGACTTTGGCTACATGTTGGATGGTGCCTAAAGCTGTTCTCTTTGGCAGGATTATCTCATGTCTTGAGTGGTTAGCGATAGGGACCTTCACAAAGGGTCTTTGAGGGTTGTTTACCTCTAAAAGTCCATCTCCAACACTTAGGTGTTTTAGAGCAATGTTTTCTTCGGCGGATTCATATAGCACAAGTGGGTCAGAGGTGTCAAAGTTCTGGGGCACCTTGCACCATACTTGGACTGCCTTACCCGCTGGGATGATCACATGGTCTTTGCCAACTCTCAGTGTGGCGAGGTCACAGTCTGTCTCTTGTGGAACCTGAATAAAGTTCACCATGGCCACTACCTGTTCTTCATCCATTTCAAAAGCTTTGCGCAAGAGCCCATGGAGCACAGCATTAGCTTCTCTGTCTGACTCTTGTCTCTGTAGGATCGCTCCCAACACGTTAGCTCCTATTAGTGGCTGGGGCAATGACAATGTGCTGACAAGGAATGGGGCTTGTATTGTGAGATTAGGATCTTCATGGCCAGCTAGGGTGACTGTGAGCTCGACCCATCCATCGTAGGGAACTGCTTGGCCGTTAACTGCATAAACCTCAAGTTCATCATTGAGCAGCTCTTGAAGAGGTCTTACTGGGTAGGTAGGAATAAATCTTTTGACCCACTGCCTGTCAACTATGCTCACTTGTGAACCGGAGTCGAATAGTGATGTTACAGGATAACCACTAATCAAACATTTCAGGAGACTTTTCTTACCAACAAGCGGAACTTTACACTTTGTGGCGCTCTTGATGGAGGAACCGCTGGGCTTGCATTTAGACTGCTTACTGGACTGCTTGTTACGGTCTCTGGTGTGCTGAGTTGAGGCGTGTGTAGAGGCGGAGTTCACTGGCTGGGACTTTGGTTCTTCACCGGTCTCTGGCTGTCCCTCGGCAGAGGCCGTTTCCCGTTTCCCTGATTTTTGGGGCGCTTCAGACATCCAACAGCTCTGTGCCCTGACTCACCACATGCAAAGCAATGGCTGCAGTCCTGCAAGTTCTGTTCACTGCATTTAGGACAGAGGAAGCTTTTCTTTTGAGTCATTAAATGTTGAATACGTTGAGGCGGAGGATCTGCTGTTTTACGCTCCATTAGTGTGGCCACCATGTTGGTCAAAGTCTCTACTTGTGCAGCTAGCTGTTTGATGGTCTGTGTAGTTTGCATCTCTTTTGTTACCTTATCTTTTGTTTCAATTACAGCACTTTGAGCCTGCGCAGACTTGTGGCGGGGGACTTGGCCTAGTCTTCGCTGGTGTTCATTTTCATCGCTGATTATCTTTGTGACCTCACTAAGAATCTCTTCATCTGTTACATTACTGTTCGAGGTTAGAGGTCTCAGTCTCTGTCGCAGGTCCGCATACTTTGCTCCCAGGCCTTGATAGATTGTGTGAAGAAACACTTCCTGGATAGTTCTCGGATCGTATGATATATCTGCGCTTGCCTGCTTTGACTGGAAGATTAACTTCTGTTTGAGTCCGATCATGCGATACAAAAATTGCTGAGGTGACTCGTGTTCTGTTTGTCGCGCGCACATTAACTCCTGAAACATTTCTGTTGTCGCCTTTTCTCCAAGGTGAGATCTGAGGAAGCCTTGAAGTTCAGGAAGAGACAGTTCATCTTTAAGCATTAGCATGTCCCTGAACGTGCCAGGTTTGACTATTCTCAGAACACCTCTCACAATTTCTGCTTCTGCAAACCCTTCTCTTAAGCCTTCATTAATCTGCTTTAAGAGACTGTTATAGCTCATTTCAGAATTATTGTCACCAATTTGTCCTCCGAACACTTTGAATTCTCTTCGGGGCAGGTACGAAAGGTCTTTGAAGGTGACAGGTCTTTCCGGACTGATTTGAGCCGCTGGACGTGGTCGTGAGCTTTGGTGATTGGGTGGAGCAGGTGAATAAGTTGGTGCAGCCTCACTGTGTCTTATTCTCCCCCCCAGCATCTCATAGGCCTTCTTCAGCTCCTCTATAGAGTCTTTATCTGTCACTGTATTTACATTAACATGAATATCTGGTGGATCTGGAGATATGTGGGACGGACGTGGACTGTGTGGGTCTAGTGTAAGAGCTTCATCAGCTGGATGGAGAGTGGAGCCACTTGTTTCGATCACTTTATTTATCAGATCGTCCAGCATTAGTAATTGACTCATGCCTTCATCTTCGAGCTGCAGCAGAGTGTCTGATTGCAGGTGAGAAGTAACATAGTCCATACTGTGCTCTTTATCTCCTTCACTGAACAGTATTCTGTCTTTGTTTTCTTCTGCTAGACTCCTCGCTAATTCACAAAGGTCTTTGCTAGAGAGTCCAAATAAACGTCCTCTAATGCCCCACACCAGTTCTTTCCGTGCTGTTGACATGTTGTTTAGTAGGTTGTTCTTTGTTATGTTGTTTAGTAGGTTGTTCTTTGTTATGTTGTTTAGTAGCTCTGTAGTGACAGGTTTTCACTTCCCTTTCCCTGCAGCAGTGCAGCTCCACTGTGAGATGAAGATCCTTTTCCACCTTGATCTTCCTCTTTGGACACCCACTGGCTGGCGCGGTTGGAGTTGTAGCCTGGTCACTGTCGTGGTTCTTGTATCACTGGATCTTCCCTCGAAGACTGAAGAGGGAGGATCCCGGACGAGCCCCCACAGTTTGTTACGGGTCCCGGGCGTGGTGACCACAATAACAAAAAGAACACAGACAAATCTGTAAAATAAAGGTAGAGTCTCTGAGAAATGAACACAGGAGCACTCGTGTCTTTACCCGATTTGTTTCTTATTTCACATTCATTATGTACATACAGTGCATTTCTTTGTCTTTTTACATAATGACTTTAAAAGTCTAACCAAAAGTGCATTTCATACATAAAGCATTATAAATACTCTTCACATTACTACTGACTGTATATAGTTATTTTAGTTAGCTAATTATTGTTTAGTGACTATTACCACAGATAATTCACTTTATAGGGGACCGTTAATGTCACATTCACTCCTATGAGGACCCCGCAGCACACAGGGCTTCTCATCTGTGCTGCTGCTTAGTGCACAATTCACTACAAATAAGGACATTGCACTGCTTTAACACATAACAAAACGATATCAGGAGGCTTTTGGCTTACTCTGGAGCAATATAAACTTATAAAACCGCTACACGGGACGTTATAACAAAAATACATTTAGCGCGAGCCGGCAAACTATGAATGAATGGGACGGAGCGAGGCACACGGCGGCATGCGGCTTGGCTCTGCAGCTAGTAGCTACCGCGGCTCGGAAAACCTGATAAAAGTACGTCTTGACTTACTCTAAACATCACACACGGCTGACTATCTCTTACAGAGGTATTCTGAAGCTTAAGGCTTTCATTTGATATGTTTATGACCGTGTACTGACCTGTAAAATAAAGGTAGAGTCTCTGAGAAATGAACACAGGAGCACTCGTGTCTTTACCCGATTTGTTTCTAAGGGGGGCCCGGAAGTCGGCCCGCAAGGTAACCGGGCGAGACGACCACAGCCTCACAGGTTCCGCTTACCATTACTCTCACCGATATTTACACAGTGTATATAGATTATTAATTTATATTATTAATTGGTCAAATTCCTAGTATATTTTTAGCGATAAAGATGTAAATAAAATTATGTTTTAAATTATTACTAAATAATAATAAATGTGGTTGCACATTTCTGGGTGCACCACATTGACACCACACGCGCCACCAGCGCATGCAGCTTGTCCACTACAGTGTGCACCTTTGCGTATCAGCATGTATCACAGAGCAGAGGGGTATTCCACGAAAGCTACTAAGCGTAAAGCCCGGCTTTATTCGTCAGTTGGCGCTAGTTTAAGTGAGAGTTCGGTTCCACGATGCTCGCTAAACTTAGTTCCCGCTGAGTTACTGGGGCAACATGGTCTTAGCAGATAGTCTGGTCGCGGGCAGGCTAAAGTTGTGGCCGTGTCGCAGAGAATACGTACCTGACGTAAACAGAGTGTCAAACAAACAGTTCCGCACACCTCCCGCATGAGTATCTGTGTTGTCCGAAAACACTATCAGCAAAAAAAGAAATTACCTTACGTTCTTGGTTCTTGACAAATCTCCGGTAATGTAAAACTATGCTTTTTGAACCGCTGTCTTCACGACATTAACATATAGAAGAATTCCAGAAGTGTCTCAGAGAAAGGCTTTGGTCGAGTGGTTATGTCCTATGACTCTCATATTGGCAACCCGGGTTCAATTCCCGCTATAGACCTATTGATGCCCACGTCAAATTTGAGTTAAATTTTCACGCGTTTATATTTGCAACATATTACAGAAATGGAAATTAATTTAACCTACAATTATTGTTATCATCACATAAATTATATCAGTTGGGCCTAACATCACTCTCACTTGACGACATTGACACTTTATATTTTATGTGACATCTCTATCAAAGAATACAGTTACAGGTAAACCTTTACTTTTAAAACAAAATGTAGCCAAATAACAGGCACACTCCATGATGCAACATTTCAATGATTCAACAAATTTGCTTCAGAGATGCTGTGCAAGCCTTTTTAATGAAATCCTATTTATCAATTTCCATCAATAGGCATAAAACAATAAAAGACATTAGGTATGACATTCTGGTGTGAGGCCACTGCTGGAGGACCGCTGAGGGTCAGGCAAGGCACTGCTGGAGGACTGCTGAGGAGGCTCCAAGTGTACGCCATCTTCAGTAACTAGAACACAAACATACTATTAAAATATACAAATGCTTGGATCACAGCTGAGGCAAGCATTAGCCTAGAGAATACCTTGAATATACTCTTCACGAGAACTCACAGGAAGGATCTTTGATGGGGTCCCTCCTTCAGTTACCTCCACCAGTGGGTGACCCCGGTTTAGGGCCAGTGCCTGCTCCTCTGCAGGTGAAAGATTTTGAGGGGGGCTCCCACCTCCTGTGGCTTGGTAGTTACTGTTCATTTTAAATTAAATTAAGGTACCATTTCAACAGTATTACTAATTTCACTGAATAATAATATTAATATTAGCCTACTTACCACTCTGCAAAATGTTTTTATGCTTTGTCTTTACCTGCAAAACATTCCTCTTCACATTATTCCTGCTCAAAGACAAGATAACACAATTTAACGTATTAGTTGGAGAAAATACTTTTACACAGTAAAAATAACTTACAACTGACAAGACTGCTCTACAAATATATAATATTTATGACATCAACTGCCCACCATGAGAATCAAACTCACACCTCCCGCACGCCAGACTGTAATATTTCCCTGAACCACGGATTAGTGTTGACATCAATGGTGAAAAACATACTTAAAAAACTCAACCTCCAGCACTGTTATAGGACTTAACTTACGTATTTAAGCGCTCGGCGATCTTCTGCCACGCCATTTCTCTGGCCTTGGTTATTGCAAATGTGTTGTAGAGTTCCAAAAGCAACTTCTGTTCTGATGCGCTGAAATAATCAGCCCTAATCTTCAACATGATCGCGTTTTCGACAGTCGCTTGTTCAGGGCTTCTTACCTTCCCCGTGCACGCGTCTAGGCCAGGACTGCTTAGGCCTGACTGAACTTAGCGCTTCTGAGGCTCAGCTGAAATGCGTTAGTGGAATGGCTTCAGGCTTTAGTCTAAGTTGCGGCTAAGTCAGGCGAGGACTTAGCACTTAGTCGCCGCTATGTTTAGCGACGTTCATGGAATACCCCTCTGGTCTAGCCCAAGTTTAGTCTTGGTCTAGCCCAAGTTTAGTTTTGGTCTAGCCCAAGTTTAGTTTTGGTCTAGCCCAGGTTTAGTCTTGGTCTAGCCCAGGTTTAGTCTTGGTCTAGCCCAAGTTTAGTTTTGGTCTAGCCCAGGTTTAGTCTTGGTCTAGCCCAGGTTTAGTCTTGGTCTAGCCCAGGTTTAGTCTTGGTCTAGCCCAGGTTTAGTCTTAGTATGGCCCAGGTTTAGTCTTGGTCTAGCCCAGGTTTAGTCTTGGTCTAGCCCAAGTTTAGTTTGGTCTAGCCCAGGTTTAGTCTTAGTCTGCCCCAGGTTTAGTCTTGGTCTAGCCCAGGTTTAGTCGAAGATTTATGTTGAACTTAAATGTTGAATCACCTGTTTTAGGTCATTTATATTTTTGTAAATTTTACCTATTTTGTTACCCCCACAGAGCTGCCTTAAATGACTCACCTATTATGAAAGCCAAAGAGGGGAAGTCTATTGATCCACAAATGATTAGTCACCTTATTTCTTTAAATTGCTGGCATAGTTTAGGTTATCTCCAATGTCCATCCATTTTCTTGTAAAAGTAGTATTGTTGATGTGTTGGTGGTGCAAAAGAAGCAATGTTTTTTTTTTATTTTTTTGTTTATTATTATTATTATTATTATTATTATTATTATTATTATTATTATTATTATTATTATTATTATTATTATACATTTTTTGGAAAATATTCCACAGCAATAAATGAAGACACTTGTTTTTTTTTTCCCATCATACAGTATTAACTTTGACCACATGTATTGTTCGTTCCAGATGTGGAATCCGTGAAAATCATCAGCTATAAATAAATGCACAATAGAAGATTTATTAGACTTAATAAGGCGTTGTTCTCACTTTAGATCTGGTACCTGCAAAAAGCAGTTAACTGTAAACAAGTGCATAGTTAACTGATAATAGATAATAGATAAGTACATATTAATGTTAATAAATCAAACAATAAAGATTAATAAAAGCATGACAAAGACATAATGGTTGGGCTAGTTGAGTCAATATGTTTGTAATGTTATTATGAACAATTATAAAATACTCATGAGTATTTTATTAATGTTCTTAAGCATTAACAAACAGTTAACACGTTTCTTATAAGTTCTTATAAATCTCTTTTAGTCAAGATTCAAGATTCAAGATTGTTTATTTGTCATATGCAGGATCAACACAAGGTCAACAATGTAATGAAATGTTTAGGATCAGAAGAACCGTTGAGTCGCTAAGATAATCAGAAGTACTAATAGAAGCAATAAAAATACAAGGGTAAAAGTAAACAATATAATAAAAAATATGTAATAAAAGGTAATAAAATACAAAGGTACAGGTGGGATTGAATAAGGTGTAAGTAGAGTATTTCACAGGTGGTAATACTGCTCAAATTTCGTATTGCACATAATATAGTATAAGTATTGCACGTGGAGTGGGAAGAGTAGGCTTGTTGTGTCTGCTATAAACTATATTATAATGAGATTATTAATACATATATAATCTTATAAACACAATAATGTCAATAAGCATCTTATAAGCACTTATAAGGGCCTTATTACCTTCTAACTATTGACTATTAATTCTTATTACAGGACCTTAATATAAAGCGTTACCAAATGGAGTTTTGATATTTTTAAGATGGTAAACTTCAGGCACTGTGCCTTTAAAGACGGGGTATTATATAAAAATGTATTTATTTATTTATTATTATTTTTTTTTTGCCGTGTTTCATGTTTTAAGCCTGTTCCTCATCAGAAACGCCTGAGGAGGTTTAAGAGTCGTCCACGTGTGAGGGCCGGACCTTCAACAGTCTCACTCCTGATTGGCTCATCGGTTGCTATGACACCCTAGACCAGAGTGAGACTGAACGATAAGCTGAGAGGATGAGCTGTTTGTGGAAAGTTTTACATCTGATTTCACATGTTCGTATTTACAAGAAAAACCACAAAGGATCAAGAGATAAAAATGTGTTCATAAACAGAATGCTCAAAGAGCACACTCAGACCTGGATCCGACCTCGCTCTGTCCTGGTTCAGACCTGGTTCAGACTTTGTTCAGACCTGGTTCAGACCTGGTTCAGACCTGGTTCTCGGACATGTTCCTCTGGGTGCTGTTCTTGTCGCTCTGGTGTTGGGGTGAGTCCCGGACCCTCTACAGCTCCAGTCAATCCTCTGTGGAGAGTTTTGGTTTCTAATAAAACAAAAAGAAGACAATGTTTTTATTTGACTTTAAACCTGCTTCTTTTCAGGTGTCTGTTTTGGAAAATTCACAAAAAAGTGTTTTTATATGAAAAAATATAACAGCACACAACACACAACACACAACCTCAACACACAACCTACAACACACAACCTCCAACACACAACACACAACATTTTGTAACATGAACTCTGTGTGCAGGGGTCCTGGCAGAAAACAACAGCTCAGCAGGTAATAACACAACCTCCAACACACAACACACAACCTCCAACACACAACACACAACCTCCAACACACAACACACAACCTCCAACACACAACACACAACCTCAACACACAACCTCCAACACGCAACCTCCAACACACAACCTCCAACACACAACACACAACCGCAACACACAACCAACAACACACAACCTACAACACACAACCCACAACACAACCCACAACACACAACCTCCAACACATAACACATAACACACAACCTCAACACACAACCTCCAACACGCAACCTCCAACACACAACACACAACCTCCAACACACAACACACAACCTCAACACACAACCTACAACAACCTACAACACACAACACACAACACACAACCTCCAACACATAACACACAACCTCCAACACACAACACACAACCCACAACACACAACCTCCAACACACAACCTCAACACACAACCCATAACACACAACACACAACCTCCAACACACAACCTCAGCACACAACACACAACCTCCAGCACACAACACACAACATTTTGTAACATGAACTCTGTGTGCAGGGGTCCTGGCAGAAAACAACAGCTCAGCAGGTAATAACACAACCTCCAACACACAACACACAACCTCCAACACACAACACACAACCTCAACACACAACCTTCAACACACAACACACAACCTCAACACACAACCTACATCACACAACCTCAGCACACAACCTACAACACACAACCTACAACACACAACCTCAACACACAACCTCAGCCCACAACACACAACCTCCAACACACAACCTACAACAAACAACCTCCAACACACAACACACAACTTCCAACACACAATCTCAACACACAACCTCCAACACACAACACACAACCTCCAACACACAACCCATAACACACAACCTACAACACACAACCTACAACCCACAACACACAACCCACAAGAAACAACCTCAAACACACAACCTCAACACACAACATACAACCTCCAACATACAATCTCCTGTGTCTGTGTTTGTGTGTGTGTGTATGTGTATATGTATGTGTGTGTGTGCGTATGTGTGTATATGTGTGTGTGTATGTGTATATGTGTGTAAATGTGTGTGTATGTGTGTGTGTGTGTGTAAGATAAGATAAGATAAGATAAGATAAGCCTTTATTGATCTCACACAGGAGAAATTTACTCGCCACAGTAGCTCCAGGACATTAGGACAAGAGGGAAAAAAAGTGCATGCAGGCAGGGCGGGGATAAAGTAAGTAATAAATAGTACAAATAGTAATACGTAATAATAATAATAATGGAAAATAGTAATAATGATAATAGTAACAACAAGCATCAACATGAAAAGGAGGATATTGCACGTCTGGCCTATATGTTAGAATTATACAGTCTGATGGCGGTGGGGATGAAGGATCTGCGGTAGCGCTCCTTCTTGCACTGGGGGTGCCTCAGTCGGCTGCTAAAGGAGCTGCTCAGCTCCTCTACAGTCCGGTGCAGAGGGTGTGAGGTGTCGTCCTTAATGGACATGAATTTGGCCAGTACCCTCCTCTCAGCCACCTCCTCTACACGGTCCAGAGGACAGCCCAGGACAGAGCTGGCCCTCTTAACCAGCTTATTCAGTCTTTTTCTGTCCCGTTCTGTGCTGCTCGGGGCCCAGCAGACGACAGCGTAGAGGAGAGCAGAGGCCACCACAGAGTCATAAAAAGTCTTGAGCAGAGGCCTGCTCACTCCAAAGGAACTCAGTCTCCTCAGGAGGTGGAGGCGACTTTGGCCCTTCTTGTACAGGGCGTCAGTGTTGTGGGACCAGTCCAGTTTATTGTTGAGGTGAACACCCAGGTACTTGAAACTGTCCACAGTCTCTATGTCCTGCCCCTGGATGTTCACCGGTGAGTGAGGTAGTGGTCTCCTCCTGAAGTCCATCACCAGCTCCTTTGTCTTACTGGTGTTAAGGCTCAGGTGGTTGCGCCCACACCAGTCCACAAAGTCACTGATGACCGAGCGGTACTCCAGCTCGTTCCCCTCAGACACACAGCCCACAATGGCCGAGTCGTCGGAGAACTTCTGGAGATGGCAGCTGTCCGTGTTGTATGTGAAGTCCGAGGTGTATATGGTGAAGAGGAAGGGTGAGAGGACAGTACCCTGGGGGGCCCCCGTGCTGCAGACTACCACCTCTGACTCACAGCCGCGCAGCCGCACGTACTGTGGACGGTCAGTGAGGTAGTCGATGGTCCAGGCAGCGAGATGTCCATCCACTCCCGCGTCCTCCAGCTTCCCCCGCAGCAGCGCCGGCCTGATGGTGTTGAAGGCGCTGGAGAAGTCAAAGAACATGACTCTCACAGCGCTCCCGGCGGTCTCAAGGTGGGTGAGCGCCCGCTGCAGAAAGTAGATGACGGCGTCCTCTACTCCTACGTTTGGCTTGTAGGCAAACTGCAGCGGGTCCAGGGTGGGGCTCACCACAGAGCGGAGGTGGCTGAGGATCACCCTCTCCATGATCTTCATGAGGTGGGAGGTCAAGGCGACTGGTCTGTAGTGGGCCGGTTCCCTGGCGTTTGTTGTTTTGGGAACCGGGACCACGCAGGAGGTCTTCCACAGGACGGGGACCTTCTCCAGGCTGAGGCTCAGATTGAACATGTAGCAGAGAACCTCACAGAGCTGGTCTGCACAGGTTCTCAGCAGCCTGGGGCAGATACCATCGGGTCCTGCG